>JANCMC010033613.1:50232185-50243441 GCA_024363005.1 Charaxes varanes | reverse complement strand
ATTTAAATCACGAATTTTTTACAAATTAATGTATTTAAATAATATGTATTATATTTCTTTATTGCAAATGATTATAATGGGTAACACTGTTTTTTGTTACTGTTATGTTAACGTTTTACCGGTTGTTCTGTAATATGTTTTTATTTTTTATTTATTGTAAATCACTTTCTAAGCATTGCTAAAATATGAGACATGGAATTAAATTCTATTAAGTACAAATGAACACGTTGATATTTTAAAAAAATGAACTTATTTGCAGGTCTGGTGGTGTAATAAAACAGCACAGTAAGAGCTGGACATCTGTGAGCGCCATTACGAGTACGTTCAATAGCGAAAGCGCTCTTGAAGGTTGCAATTAATATCTCATCCAAGTAACATTCTCCATACATACGAGGAAAACTTACTTTCGTCGACTAACATAGGAGATCGTAAAACATACTTAGTAGTAGTAGTAATCAGAGAATTAACAATATATGTATGTATGTATATTACACTATTCTGGCGGTAAAGCAACATTGACGCTGCCAATAACCGGATAGATGGCCTTACCTTCAAGTGAGGTCTATCTTGTACCTACACTAATCTCGCAGTCGTATTAAGAGAGATATTGTACTTTCTCTTTGTAGGTTGTTACAAAGTACACTTAACCCTCGTATTAATAAAAATCTATGAATAATTATATAATATTTGACAAGAGTAATTGACATACCATACATCGCGCAGACTACTACAGTCTTAGTGAATTACTACATAAAATTAGTAAGGTGTATAATAATTTTAAGAAAAGTTGTAAATTCTAATTAGTCATCTCGTCGATTTTCTTTAACAAGTCTTAATGTTGTCGCATTTGGAATAGATAAAGGTTACTAGGAACGCAGGAATTTTAGGTTTAATGGTAGGAAAACTCAAAAAATAAGCGTTATCAGTAACATTAATTGACAAGGGGAAACCAGATGTCTACGTCGAGAAAGAGTAACGACCGGAAAAGTTTAGCATACGTATCAACATCTCAAAACGCGACAGCAACTACTCAAGGCAGATCGCACCGCGAATAATGCGATAAGCGTCGAGTCGCCCATTACTTGCTCACGTATACGACACCGCTCATTTCGGTATTGCCTGAACAAGGTATAAACATGGCTGGGTCTTAGCCGCACGTAATGGAACGTACATATCGCGGGCTGCAGAAAAGTTTCGGGTTTCAAAAGGCAAACCCTATTTTGGGGTAAACTAATTTTATATGGTCCAATGCCTTAAATGAACATTCTTCATACTTAAAGGCAAAAAGGACAAAGAGTATTCCTTTGAGACTTTGTAGCACCGATTGTGCGTTTCGGCTGTTGTCTTGGACTAATTAACGGTGCCCGAGTAAGGTCCCTTGCTAGTCGGAACTGGTTCTAAGCTGGGCTGGGCCCGATCGTTCACCCGCCCTGCCACCGCCGCCTATTCCTTTGGCCTTGTTGCTTCCTCTGATCTCTCTCCGAGAACGCCTCAAGTCGCGTCATGCACCTCTCGCGCCTTCCCTTTCTCGTCCCCGTTCCCGTTCCCATTCCGTATGTTTTGACTGATTCTTTTATCCTTTGCGCGTCTCCAAATTCTAAGCTGCCTCACCATTTATATTCAGCCAATTCGGTTCAACTGTGCTTGAGTTATAAATCGTGTAACTAACATGAATTTCTTTTAGTTGTATAGATTATGCAACTTATATTACAAATTACTGTACGTGCAGATGAACTTGGTAACAAAATTCAATCTGTTGATCGCTGCACAGTTGGAGGAGGGATTCAAAAGCTTATTACACAATAAAATATAGCACATAATTTTATTTAGTAAAAATAAATGGGATTAATAAGAACTGCCGCAATGGGTCATCTGTACTACTTTTAACGCTCATTAGAAAAACAACATAATTTAGAAATTGTGCGGGAATATTTGGTTGTGTGAAAACACGTTTGGGCGGTTCGATAGATATAACTGCACTGCAGCACCATATAGAACTCACATTTCGCTCGTGAATTCGATCTTCGTATAAAGATCATAAGTAAGCCAAATTGAATGAAAGAAGTGCTTGCCAACGAAACGCTATGAAGAAGTCCGTGGATGGTTTTTACAGCGAGAAGAATTCGAATAATTGCTGGGAAAACCCTAAAAACAGCTCTTTTCTTTTTCGCATACAAACGTTTTCTAGCCAAAATGTAAAGTCAATTTGAACTTTATTACCGCTGCACAAAGCAGAAACAATTCGCAGTCATTCGTTACTTCTTATAATACGGGAACGGGAACGGGAACGATAATGGGAACGGGAATGGGAATGGGAACGGGAACGGGATCGGGGAAAAGAATAGAATCCGTTTCGAATACCTACCTTGTGTTGGCGCGTTTTTGGTGGTTGGTTGACTAGTGTCGAGCTCGTATATTGAAATAAGATAAGTATTTTCTAAACTATTAAAATAAGTAGTACTGAGTAATTAAACAACTTTTACTACTTCTATCTGTGTTTTAGTGATGTTTTTGAAAATAATGTACTCATATATTTCAAATCCCCGATGACTTATCGGAATTGCTTTCGCCATGTCATCAGATTATTCTTTGTAAAATTATAAAAAAATATCCTTTGCAAACTAAGCGGACTCTGGTACTAGACCAGGGTGACGCTAGGAAGAAGAAAATAAATGTAGAGATATTGCTCAAAAGCTGAAGAGTTTTTTTACTTGAACGTACTAATCTCAGGAACTGCTGCTCCAATTTCAAAAATTATTTACAACACGTAAATAATTTTTCAATTCGGAGATAGCCCATTTATTATATATCATAACGCTGAAATCTATCACCTAATTTTACGCCAACAAAGTCGCGGATAACAACTAGTTTCTTATATTGTGCCCGTTTGACTCTTATGACTGGAATACACAAAAAGCAATTAAGTCGGTAGCTAGCCTCTCTTGCTTTTGAAAGTCCATTAATAACACAATATAGCAGAAGCAATCTTCTTTCAAATTAGCTATAATTGATTTATCAAATTTGGGAACACTTATCGTTGTAGACGAAGTTATTTATAATTTAGTATTTGAGATGTTTTTATTTGACTGGCCCGTTGGCGCAGTGGGCAGTGATCCTGCCTTCTGCTCCGGGGGTCGTTGGTTCGATTCCCACCTATAACACAGGCATTAAGTTGTCTACCTTAGGAACAGACGTCCGTGTGTCATATAGTCCTGTATATATTATTATTATTATATTATAATAAAATTCAAAACAAATAAGCGTCATCATTGCATTCGGACCACTTAATTCCGATTTTAATGCTTCTGTGGTTACATGAAATAGGCCACCTAGATAATTTTATGATGCTGGAAATAAAAAGTTTTTTGTGCCAATTTCAATTCTTTATTTAAAAAAATAGACCGGCGTGTTTATAACTGGACTAAGGTCGACATTTCTCTGGTCTAAAAAAAAATCTGGGTCGTAGGACAAATTGAAATTAATCTGGCACACAACAATGTGTTTATTAATTGTGCCGTTAACGTTAACTTCGTTTTGCTGAATATTGCGACACGATACCACGTATTTAGATATTTTACAATCATATATCATCATAGTATATAAGATCGTGTAGAAAAAGAAGATTTCTCTAAGAATCTTAACATTTTACCATTGAGGTAGCGCCAGGCTTGCAGTCATTTTGGGGTAGGCGCGTCCTAGCGTGTAGACGCAAAAACGCAAGCGTTTTAATATCATTGGCTTACAGAGCCTGGTTGTGTTTGAATTAACAATAATACCGCTGCACACACACAAGCGAGCGTTCCTATTCATTAGTGAAGGGGCGTGCATTTTTTTGACTACAATTATGCCAAATTTCATACTCAACCGCGCAATTTTCGTAAAATTTTAGGTACCTAAAGTTTCCTCTTCACGTATCAATATATAAATATGTATAGGATTTGATTTGCACTAATTGACTTATATTAACAATAGTAACTAAGGTAATAAACAATTTTCATACTTTTTGTCTGTCTCTCCTTCAGTCTGTGTGTTTGTTGCGGAATATAATACAAGCTTTCAATTTAAGCTTAGTAAGAGGGGATAAAGGGAATATTAGACAAACCTAAAAAGTATTCCTAATATTATTTAAAAAAAAAAGAAAAACATCATATGACACTTATCGGGCAAGTAAGCAAAAAATAAAAAAAAACATTCAAATCGTAAACAATCGTAAATGACGTCTTAGTAACTACACGATAAGCAGACTCGAGGTGGGAATCGAACCCACGACCCCCGGAGCAGTAGGCAGGGTCACTGCCCACTGCGCCAACGGACCAGTCAAACATGTATATGTTCTAAGCCAAAACCATCTATAGCTAGGTAACTTTAAAGTCATTTCGGTACCCCTTTTTTTGCTTTTCCAGACTATAATAAGCGAGAAGTTCCGAATTGTACTTCGGGATACAATTAGAGGACTTTACTATCAATTGGTTATCCTTTATTTTTTATTCTCTTTTTAAATTACTTAATTCTTAAAACATTTCAGGCAATTTTTACCAAACTTCTCTTATGAGGTATATTATCTCTCTTTTTTACTTAGTCTATCAGATCCGGTACTGACACTAACACAATTATGATAGGAGATTTAAAACACACGTGCGGATAATGTCTATGTACAAAGTTAATTGCATTAAATTATAAGTTCTATACAGCTATACGTAACTACAGTAGTAACATACTATTAACAATAATCAAAATTTTTAACTTCATCTCTATTCAACGCCCGTAGTTAGATAAAAACCGTTTTTAAGGAAAAAAGCAATGGATAACCTGTCCTGCCTATCATAAAGTTTTGGGGGTCACCTGTTTTTCTTTTAGCTTTACTCCTGCATACAAAATTATGCCTTAATAAGCTTTATATTTCAATAAGTAATTTTTTGTGTGGATTAGAAAAAGTTTTCAGAAAAAACTTAATTATTTTTTAATTAGATATTCCAGTATGCAATGCGGCACTGACAACGTTTAGAAAAAATTCTTCGACCATTAACTAAGTTACTTGTACTTGTAGGCATGCATGGTGCTTGAAGTGAATGGTAAGAACACAGCCAGGTACACCAGCCGGTTATCTATCTATACTAATATATAAAGGTTGGTAATACACATAAATGTTGTAATTTAATGTATCTAATATCTCATTTTAATGTAATTTATAATAAATCTATCCTATAATGTATTATGCTAATTTATAAGATTTTTTTAATGATTTAATTTATTTTTAAAATGTTTTATTGTTTATGTTGAATTTGTAAGAATTAATTTAATTTATTGCATGATGTGTTCGCTTTAATATGTTTGTGCGTACACGCTATATTGTTTTATAAATGTTATTTGAGACTATTTTATTTTGTACGTAATAAACACTAGCGAACCAATAAATATAAAAATAAAGCTGAAGAGTTTGTTTGTTTATTTGAACGCGGTAATCTCAGAAAATACAGATCCAATTTTAAAAATTCTTGCAATGGTAGATAGGTCATTCATCGAGGTAGGCTATAGGATATATATCATCATGCTAAGAACAATAGGAGCGGAGTACCAATGAAGAATGTTTCAAAATCGGGGGTTCTTTTTCCCATTTGAGAGCTTCCGCTGCGTGCGCTGTGTAAATGGTTAAAGTTTCGCAAGAGTCATGTATGACAAAATTGTTCCCCTTTTAAAGTTCTAAATAAAAGTCCGCGACAGCATATGTGTATATTTTAAGGTTTGCTCAGTATAACCTTTTTTATGCTAATCATATTTGTTCTAAAATAATGCATTATTTGTGAAGGACTTTTTATAAACATAAAATTAATCCTTATCCAAAAATTATTTTTAAACCTCAAAGTAATAAGAGTGGCACACGTAGATGAAGTCGTTGGGTACAACTAGTTTTAAAGTATATGGAATTTGAAATATATTGCCTTGCAAAACGGGTCCCGATCTATTTGCAGTAATGCTATCTATCAGTACCGGGAATTTTCAACGGAGCAACGAGAGAGAAGAAGAGATCGCATGGTAGGTACTAGTAAATTTTCTGCTACTGCAACATAATTTCAAAGTGCCTTGAGTGGCTCCAACGCCGCGCCGTTATAAATCATATACAAGTGATTACAAACTATGCAACTTCGGTTTACTGATCATTGTTTACCAATTATTCTCTGGACTTGATGTAGACCCTCGTATTTACGTGATTCAAAACGATTTGACTTTATGACCTTGACAAATTTTTATACAAATATATTTTATAAGAACTTGTGCAGTAACATTGAATTGCTTTGAAAATTTTAACCACAGAAAAGAAGCAAAAAATCCAATGCCAAAATTTTATGCTTTGACTTCGGCCTTTTCCTATGTGCCTTGTTGTTAGCACCTCAATTATTTATTTACGTCGAGTATGTACTCGGCGTACACTTGAAGTTTAGCAAGGATTATTGTCATGTAATATATGGGTATTTTTATTAGGGTTCGGTGCTTTCGAAGGAGAAAACCGTTACAAGATCACTGTCTGTCAAGACTTACGTCTAATTATGAAGAGGTAGAACTACAAAGTTAAAATTAATAACAAATACTGAGATGTGCCCTGAAGTGTCCTGAAGTTGTAACAAAATCAACGCTCAAAGTGTACGCTATCAATAAATATGGCCGTTTATGTCACATTTTCCAGAAATTTGCAAAAGGAACCAAAACCTATGGAGTACCTCCAAGTGACGAGAATCGTGAAATCTGACAGTGAGCTATTTGTTGTAGCACAAATAAGTATAGGAAAAGTCCTAAAACTAAAAATTTGTTGTATCATCAGTGTCTGTTTGTCTATCTGTCTGTCCGTCAAAACCTTTTTCTCAGAAACGCGTAGAAGTATAATGAAATTAATGCCAAACAATGTGGTCTATGATCCCTTGAATCTGTACAAAACCAACCCTCTGAGTATACGTAATCAAAAGGTATGGTCAGTTATGTCATATTTCCCATAATAGTACATTAGAAAAAGGAATCGAAACCAATAGGGTACTTTGACCGTTGAATTGGAATCATGAAATGGCAAGAAACTATATCTTGAAATACAAGTATAGGAGAAATTAAGAAAACCGTACTACATATGTACTTCCATCCCAAAAAAAATTGCGATGATTTCGTTATTTTTTAATTTTATTTTTTAGAGGAATTAAATGAAATATTATGAAAAGTATAAATCTTGAAATAACCTGGTAAAGTGATAGTGAACGTGATAGCTTCGGTGTCGAAGCGAAATGTGCGTTGAGGCACATCGGAAAGTCAGTGTAGTGCTGTGCTTTGGTGGCGGATTCGGCGGTGTAGCTTTCTGGTTGCAGCATTACACTGATTTTCCCCCGTATTCATTCTCGGATTAAAGCAAAGTAGAGAAGATTTTGTTTTATATGAGAAAAAAAGAAATTAATGAAGATCTGTCTTCAGGCAAAAAATACTGTGCGCTTATTGACAAAGATTGACCTAACTCTTAGTTACGTTAGATGTCTGTTAAAGGTATTCCTAAATGTAGTGTTCTACATTTTACGCGAAGTACCTTCAGCGCGGAATATTTTTGGAATAAATTGATTATTTACTATTTTTGGATCTCAGAAACATAAATAATATTAATTAAGGGTACAATTCCTTAGTGGAAGAGGATCGTGGCTTAATCAGTGGCTGGCATTTTAATCGATCTCTAGGTTAAGTATCCATTCACGCGACCGGGTGATAGATGGGTGACCAATTATAACACTGGTTTTCTATAATCCGACACTTCCTTCTTGTTTTGCTGGCCCCACATCGGACTCACCTTAGTGTTAACGCGGGTTGCATCAGCATTGATTAAAAGCGTGATACGATAAAGACTTGCCTCCTATGGGCCTGGCATGATTATTTTCATCCTAAATACATTCGAATCTTCGAATTCGAACGGTTCGAAATATTTGTTTTATGGCCTCAGACCGTTCGCGTAGAACAAAGAAGGTAACACGGCCAATGAAGGTGAACACTAAGTGACCACTTTAAAGACAACTCTTATACCTACACCTGAGTCACAAGTCATTTGAATGAGACTTTCATTGGTAGATATGCGGTTTTATAAGGAATAACATAGTTTAGCCACATAATTAACTCTAATTATTTAGCCGAAATATAATAAACCACAAAATCTAACAAAATCATTGCGTTCACGCGAGCGAAGTTGCGTTTACGAGCTAGTGTTATATAAAAGCGAAAGGTTGCATAACTAGAAATCTCGAAAACCGCGAGACGTACAATGATAAATTAAGGCAAGGATGTAATTTATAATTAAGTCTTGATATGAGTCTAGAATGATTCAAATTCCCTACAAAATAGTCGAAATTGTCCTGGCGTCACTTTATCTTAACAGTGCGGTCCAATAAGCGTCACCTCGATGTTCTCGACTATAACGATAGCAGTCGTCAAATGTCGAATACTATTTTTTTATATATAAAGTAAGTACAAGATACGTACCTACGTTATAAAATTATAATCTAGCTCAATAGCTAATAAGTTACTTCATTCTAACTTGATGACTACGAATGTGTCCAATAACACAATGTTATTGTCTCTAATAACTTAAGGCTGTATGTACTTTAGGTGTTAGTATATTATAAATGACAATTAACGACCATAGATAAATGTACTACTCATAAAAACTGCGGACATATCAGGCCGCTTATTAAAAACATATAATTTTTAAATTTCGAAATAAGTGTGAACGCGCATGCGTGATTTGGGTCATTCGGCCGTTACCTTTGCAACAGGACTAATTAAAAGTTAACAATGTGATCTCTTATACTTAACTGTGTATATATTGTATATAAATATGTGGAAGGAAGAAACGTGGTGCTTTAATTCACTTTTGACATTTTTGCAATATCATAGAAGTTTGAATATTTTTAAAGAAAAATCAAGATGGTGGGATGTTTTGAAATAACTTTGTAATTATATATATTAAGTGATTGTTTATGTGACTGAACTCCTAAGCAGTTGACTCGATTTTAATGAAATTTTATCAGTGTGATCAAGTCAATTCCATAATATTTTTGAGATACCTTAACGCTGTCCGCTAACTAGTATTAAATATTTTGTTACGTATAATCCTAAATGTACATTCTTCACCATACCAATGCTCATTCTACCCTTACTCTATCAGATTCTTTTACTTTAAACTGACGTAGAGCATGCATTTTGTTTTTGCTTCTTAATATTTTGGTGTGAACGCTGAAAACGAGCTTTCGTTTACACTAAAAGATCGAGAGAGAATACTTTTGTTCTCGCTCTAACTCTATGTTTTTTTTTGTCTAAACCCAAATTTACAGTTATAGGTAACAGCCGCCTGTTATAAACAAATATATATCTTTTGTAAATATATAAATACATACATATGGATAATACTCTGGTTGAAATTTCTGAGTGAATTTTTAAAGCTACATCCCTGTACTTAGGAATGAATTTGTTTGCAGTAAACATAGGGGTTTTACTGCAAATTTTTGTTACAGCGGTGCAGCCTTTTACTTAACTGAATTATAATCTTAAACTAAATGAGATAATTAATTGATTTTATTTCTAAGTTTACTAAGCATCTCTATTTCAACGGTAAAATCAGACTAAAATAGGTAACGCATCCGTAATAATATTTTTAATTTAAGTTGATATCTATTGTTTAATGCTAGCGTTCGTGGTTGCCATTAAAAAATATTCATATGATATTATTTAATTTTATAGGGTAAATATTAAAAATGTTTGTTTGCTTGAAAGCACTAATCTCAGGAAATACTGGTTCTATTTGAAAAAGTATTTCAGTGTCAGATAGCCCATTTACCGGGAAAGGCTATAGGCTATATATCATCACGGTAAAATTTTTCACCTAATTCGAAGTCGCAGGAAACAAGCAGTGTTTGATACGAGGAAGATTTTACTGAACTTCTATTAATTGAAACAAACAAACAAACTTTTCAGTTTTATGTATTAATATAGATTATTATGCTCTTTGAATCATGCAAAGAAAACTACTGCTATAAAAGGAAAGGATTTCAGATGTTACCGCTTCCCCTTTATGTTCCTAATATTAAAGTAAAAATTGAAGTTTAGTTGTAGTACATCAATTCGTTTTGAAACGGTGATTTAAGAATAGATTTTTGCTTGTTTCTGTTTGGGTTCTAAATATCTCATTCTTAAAACAGGGGAGACTCAAACTAAGTGGTCCAGAAGGAACATAATTAATTGCAAAGCGAAGTGTTCCGGAAATATAAATAACAGATAAAAGTTTGAGATTGCAAACCGGTAAATGAATTAAAATTCTCAACGAGCTGTCCTCGGTTTTTAGTTCGTCGAAACTTTTCGTTTAATTTGTTTTCTGTGATGGTCTTCGCTTGAATTTAGTTTTTTTTTATACGAAATACACTGAATTTATTTTCTAATTAAAAAAAGCTTTCTTGATGGAGCTGGGGCATTTGATGTATATGTAGATCGTGTCTAAAAATGTCTGCAAAAACCTCAACAGTATTCAAACTAGGGTTGTAGGGGAGGCCTTCTTAGCGGAAGCGGAGATAGATGCGGAGGTGAATTGGCTTTGACTCTGCGGATGCGGATGATAAAAAGTAAAAAGTAAGTATTTATTTAAAGTATAGGTTGGTAAGTACACCCCCACTGCCCGCGCGTGTATGCCAGACAAGCAATGCAAAGCGTTTTCCACACACAACGCGCAACCGAGTGGATATATCCCCTAGAATCGCTTCTCTCGTATTGTAAATTTAACTCCGTTACAACTCTGCAAAAAGATACGGAGGCGGATGCGGAGATGCAATTTATTGCAAAAGTTTTGCACTTACGGAGGCGGAGGTGAGGTTCCGTTACAACTCTAATTCAAAACTATGTTATGTTATAAATGAAGGATATTTTTTTGCACAAACTACACCAAAATACTCCCTCATTATATATAACATATCTTTAGTCAAAGGATATGTTTTTTTAGTCTGTTCATAAAAAACCGAATGTAGTACAGGCTATTAGATGTTAGAAGCGGCTTTATTCAGTGTCACGAAGAATAAACGTCTTTCACTCTTTGTATAGAAAGGAAATCGTTGTCACATAGAATTGGTTTTCTCTTCGGTTTTTCCGATAAATGAAAATAGTTTGAGTGAATTGATGGTTTGACACTTTCTGTGAAGTGTCGGGTCACCTCGCGTAAAGTGCGAAAAAGGTATTATTGACGTGGGCATAAAAGAA
>JANCMC010033613.1:50220489-50232085 GCA_024363005.1 Charaxes varanes | reverse complement strand
TTTGACACTTTCTGTGAAGTGTCGGGTCACCTCGCGTAAAGTGCGAAAAAGGTATTATTGACGTGGGCATAAAAGAATGAAGTGAAGTAAGATAAGTTATTTCTAACGGACTTCAAGAAAGGAGGATGTACTCAATTTGACCATCGTTCGTTACCTCAGAACTTTCGAGTAGACGAACCGATTTTGATGATTCTTTTTTTATTTGAAAGCTGGTGCAGCCCGTGTAGTTAAATATTTATTTTTAAACTTTAAGCCTAAAAAGGAGGGGTAGCAACCTTTTTAATCAACGGGCCAATTTAAATTTTTTTAAGGGGCAGTATAAAGTAACGCTTATTGATAAATAATTTATAAAACTTTATTTATAATAAACATTAGAAAGAAATAATATAAGATTAAAAAAAAATCGAAGTGTAATCTTAATGCAGAATAAAAACAAAAAGGAATAGAACAGAAAAACGGATTAACTTGAAATTTTTAATGAGAAATTTGGCACTGTTTTTTCCATACAAGCTGATCAATATCAGCCGGAATTGATAACATAGTTGCACATACGCATTTTCACGTCAACACAAAAAAAAAAACACTTTTAGTATCTACATAAAAAATTAATTTTATAACAATATCTTGTCGGGCGAAAGTTATAAATTTTAGAATAAATTCAATTTGAGAAATGCTTGACGGGCCGCACAAATATGTTTAATGGGCCGTACGTTGCTCAACACTGCCTAAAGTGCTCTATACATAATTATTATGAAGATTTGAGCCTGTAGCATTCGAGAATAATAAAGCAATTAAGTATAAAAAGATAATGGCGGTATACAATAATTAAATACTTTTAGCATTTTCGTAGAAGCTCTAAGTGGAAGCCTCGAGCGGTCGTTTAATTGCGACATTACTTTAATTAGCACATTTGCTACATCATTTGTACGAAGTTAATTACTGGTTACGATTTTTAGAAGTGGATGATTTATAAAAGTTAATGTATTGGAAATGTGGTGGATTGGATAATGCTATGAATCATAGAAATTTGACTTTGTTTTAGAATAGAGAGAACTTGGTCGCACATTCTTCCTCTTCTTGAAAATGTAACCGTTTGTGAAATCTGAAAAAACTTAATACTTTCCTCGTGAAATTGTGTCACTTGTAAAGCTAATCAATTGCCGGGAAGGATTTTGGTGCTATTTTGAGTATTTTTCGTCTCTGCGATAATTTATTTAAATATCTTTATAGTGTAAGAGAATCAAAAATCCTATTATAATGCAAAGGATTATTTGAATGTTGAAAAGGCTTGGGAGTAAATTGCTCTAACCATATCTGAATCACTGTGAAACGGTGATAACAAAAACATTACCATACTGAGTTTGTTGTTGGCGTTGGAACCCTTGTAAACTTAGGTTTTAAATGTAAAATTAACCACCAAATTTTTTTATCATTATTATATAATGATTAAAAAGATAACTATTATTATTACTATACATATATACTACCTTCCTAGCGTTGTCCCGGTTAAGTACCAGGGTCCGCTTAGATTGCAGAGCACGTGGCTGTGGGGCGAGTTAAGATGACCGATTGCCATCTGACGTCATCCTCGGAACCCCCACGATCTCTACAACGTTACATAGTCTGATACCTTATATCAGACTATAAAAATCTATTTCCTGATGTAGGACCTAGTCGGTAGGTGCCCTCGCAACCTCTAATTTGCGAAGCATTTGTATCGTTTCGCTAAAGAAATCAAGATTAAATTCACTTTGTAAATCCAAAAAAACATATAATTTTTAATTGTTATTCTCTTTATTGAGTAATTAAAAAAAAAGGAACAACTAGGTGAGCTAGGCAGAAAATGTTAAAATCATTTTCTGCCAACTTACCTAACCACGGACGTCGACGGGGTTTGAACCGGGTACCTTGCGGAATTCAGTCCATACCTTATACCGTTGAGTTGTGTGTACGCATACTCAGTGCCAGTCTGAGGTAAGTTTTAGTACGAAGCGAGATCCAATTATAGCGCCCATATTATGTTTTTTTTAAATAAAATATATCTAAAATAATAGTATATTAAGAGTCGTTCTAGCTGACGCGTCCTCTGGTATTCGGCGCCTGGAGCGGCAGCCCCGTTCGTGCTGTGGTAGGGTCGACCCTGCACTTCCTTTTTTTTTTAACGGTACTTATGCTTTGGCTGCTGTCATTACCGACGGCAAGCTAAAGTTATGCTGACAGTCGTTCGTAGAACCCACCGCGAAAAAGACGTGGAAGATGGTGCTTGCTGAACTTTTGAATTGCCTTATTATATGATTAGAATTGTCTTTAATAATTATAATTAATTGCATTTCAGAGTATCAATAAAGATGCAGTTATCAGAATTATATTAATATAATTTATTATGTTGAACCCAGTGGCGAAATTTAATTTCACAGGGCAGTGAATGTGGATAACAAACGTGTGTATGAACAATCGTTGGCGATAAAAAAGCACAGTTTTATCGGTGCGTTTGGCTGGCGATCGCTTATTTCGGCAGCTCTTCACGGAGATCTATGAACGTTCGATTTAACACAGTTTTCGCAACGATTTATCGATACGTGTATAGCGCATATAGAAATAGCCGCTACACACGTAAATAAATAATATCTAGCTACAGAAGTAGCCAGATATTATTTACTTATTTTCTATATTATTCAGCCTCAGCAACGCCTGCCGGGTTCGCTAGAACGAAATGGGAATTACTAGAGTTAACTACGTACACTAGCGTAGCTGTTTCGAGTACATTTAAAACTAGCTTTTACTAGCGACTTCATTCGCGTTCATTTTTATATCAGAAAGAAGGCACACAATCTAATGGAACGCCTGATAGAAGTCTAATGAAGTCATAATTTATAAATAGGAAGCGTTTTATGTAATACTTGTATATTGCGGCGAACTACCTTTACGAATAAAAGGAAATAAAACAAATGCAAGCCAAAGAGTATATTGTAACTTGCTTCGTTGAACTGAGGTTTGTTATGTTGAGGTTAGGTTGGTCTCAAATTCGTTATAAAGAGGTAAAAGAATAGTTTTATTCACCTCAACATCACGTACTTATCTTGTTATAGCGAAAAACTTATACTAATAAATGATAACACATCTGTATCAAATTACTATACGTATTTTCTATATATTTAAAAACAATTAGTTAGGTCGAAACATGTCGCGACATGAATCACATACTATAAGATTAAGAGTTATATATTGGTGGGAACTTTATATAAAGGTTATATTAGTCGTAAGGTTGTAGGGATGGTGGGGGTTCCGAGGATGACGTCAGATGGCAATCGGTCATCTTAACTCGCCTCACAAGAAGAAGAAGAACAAGTACCATCAGTGACAGAATGACTTTTCACTAGTTTGAATATATCTAGAGTGAAACTGAACTCAAACACCAGCTAAGTTTTTTTAAGGGTTTGTGTTGGGCGAGGTCATGACGATAGCCCAGTCGAGTCGGGAATTGTTTTTTTTTTCTCAAGGGGCAAACGAGCAGGCAGCAGGTTTAATACGCCCATTATTTACAAAAAATATATTTTTTTTTAACTTTTCTTAACCAAATGATTTTTTTGTGGTTTAAGGTAATAATATATGTCGTTTAACGCAAAAAAGTTTCAGCGAATTTCTAACGCAAAAAAATTATATAGGAGCTCTATGATACATCTTCTTCTGCTTCCTAGCGTTATCCCGGTTAAGTACCAGTGTAACGGACACGTTGGTGTCTTTTCCGGGAGTTATTGATGGGGATCAATAATAACACCAACTGTTCAATATTCTTACCTTGCTAGCAATTTGTTACATGTAGCGGATGGCAAAATTTAACATAATTACAACACTCCAGTTGTTTTAAGCCGATTATGTTTTAACATTTTTGCTTGTCTACTTTATGTTACCTGTATTCTTCGAAACGGCAGAACCAATAATGATAGAACTTACGGAGAGGCATAGCTGGTTTTATAAGAAATATCATAGTCCCAACCATAAAAAGTAGCGAACATTTGTAAAATTTTAGAGTATTCGCAAACATGTTACTAGATTCTAGAGTTATCCAAACCTGCAGGCAGCTAAGTGCCTACTGACGCCCTTGGTCATCTACACGACCAGGAGGCAAGCGTTGCCGGCTTTTAATGACGAGTTTAGGCCACCGGGAAGCCTCACAAACCGAACGAAACGCGACAACAGTACCATTACTTGACGTGACAGCATTGCCGGCACTTCACGCTGATCTTGTGTGATAAAGAGGTACTGATACCCAAATTTGGCTACAAGTATGGCGTTACCTCTAATTAGAAATACAGAAGTAAGGGAAAGGGATGGAGTTCTGTAAACAATGGAAAGTAGTAGAGCATAAAAACTAATTTGCTAGAGTGGCTTTTCTATATCGGAGAAATCAATCGTCAATGGGTATCAAGATGGCTGACAGAAGTTATTGTGTTTGCTTCATTGTTAAATGCTTTTTGCAATTGCTTTATATTTATTTTTTATATTAATTTCAGTTATTATTTTGTAATTATTATTTTTTAATTTTGATTTGTTTTCATGATTATTTATTTCTATTTTAGTTCATTATTTATTCTTTTGTAGTTGTTGTTTTTCGTGAGAAGGTCTTTTTTGACCGGCATCACTCATGTCCTAATCTTTTTTCTTTACTGTTCTCCAGAGCAAGCTGCCGTTCCCTTGAACACAGTATCCTTATGACGATCATGGTGATGAACGGGATGCGTATATGAAATATACTACTATATCAATGATACATACAAGAAACAGAGCACACTAATGGGCGACGATGCGTCAAATGGATACAACACGAGTGGCTTTTCCGCAAGATTAGTCTTTGACTCTGTTTTAACGGCGGAGAATTTGTGCTCTGTTAAACCCATATACATACATATATCGGTACCTCCCACGTAAGTTGTTGTAATCCCAAATTCCCAACTTTACAGTAGAGCGTTACAAACATGGAAATTGAAATAAAATCGTCATTATATAACACATTTTTGTATATAAAACATATTCAATAATGACGATTACACTATTGTTTACAAAAATATGTTGAAAAGTGAACGTTATATTACAATTTAGTTGTTTGTAGCGCTATACTGTAAAGTTGGAAATTTAGGGTTTCGATAACTTCCGTGGGAGGTATCGATATAGGTATAAATCACAACTGTTTTTTTTGTAAAGAATATTAGGAATACTTTTTAGGTATGTTCAATATATCTCTTTTCCCCTGCTACTAAGCTTAAATTAAAAACTTCTATTAGGAGTGGTTGCGACAGTACCCCAACGTAAATGGGGTTTGCAGATTTCAGTCCATACCTTACATCGTTGTATCTCATAACCATAGACATAGACAAACTTATTTAAAATAGTCAAAACTCGACATATTTTAATTTCATTTCAGAAAATCTACGAACTTGCGATTTGGTATGGATTTTTTGACAAACAGTGATATGTCAAGAGGGTCACTTGTCCCTTACACAATTAAAATTTTTGCTCCTTGTCATACAATTAAAACCAAACTACTGCATTGCTATACTTTATTTTTAAGTAGATCGTTCTTTTTCTTATTTTATATGTGTATGTTAATTGGTTAATTAGCGTCATTAATGTCAACGGATGATTAATTCGATGGTGCTTTAATATTGATAGATCTGATCCATCAGTTTCACTTCGCTTAATTAGTTCTTACATCGTTACATTCGTATTTCATACTATTCGCATGCAAGATGTCGGACGTAGAAGTCATAGATATAAAACCGTTTTTGCTCATCCGATACATCTTTGGTTACAGTTACAATATTGTTCCATCGAAAAAGCTTCAATACGTGTTTAAATTTATATCTTTAATAATATGTTGCATTATCACATACGCTGGTGCTCTTTGCACTGAACGTATATACGGGAGTGTTACATACATCTTTAGTAATATAGAATACGTGGTATTTGTCTTCTGCTCACTTTGTACCGAGGATCAGTACTTGGTACAGTACTACCGCTTCAATGATCTTATTGATGATAGAGAATCGAAGAAGTTGTACTTCAGATTGAAAGCGTTGGCTATGGGTTATGTACTTTTCATTTTTGTCTCTCATTTTATGTTTATGTCTACCTACTATTTTTTCCACGTTGATTTTCCGTGCGACAGTTATTGGATATTGTACTTTATGGGCACCATGCGTATAGCTATGAAGATAGGACGATTGCCGGTGATATTAATCTTTGGACTGTTGTATTGTCGCGTCAAAGTGTTCTGCGGGAAGACGCGTTATGAAATTGCTAAAAAGCCGTACATGTTCCGATGGAAGAGGAGTTTGCTCGCCTACTTGCAAATTATAGAGACGCTGAGGAAAACAGATTTTCCTATAAAAGTCTTGGTAATATAATTTTAATTAGCTATTCACTTATGCCAATGGCGTCCTTATTGTGTCTTAATATATAAACTCTTAATTAAGATATTTTATCATTTTGTCAATCTCGAGCTCCTATTACTACGAAAAGACCAAATTAGAAAAAAAGTTTATCTTTTCAAGATTTAAATCCGTGACTCTATCAAAATAAAAATAACGCTATGTGTATCTTCGAACACAATATATAATAATTATATTCGTTATATTTCAGCTGTTCTCTGGTTTAACCATAGGATTTATTGATATATCAAATGTTCAGTACCAGTTGGTAAGTATCTATAACTTAACATAGCATCCATCCATCAGTCCATCCATTCGTCCGTCCATACATCCATGCATCCATCTATCCATGTGAGCTTCCTGACAGACGAGTCATCCACGGGCGTCGGCAGTCACATGCCCGTTTGTTATTTATAAAATATAAATATATTTTTTTTTACTTGTACATATTTCTTTATCTATTCATATAACTCTAAAATATATCTGCATTTTACGTTGAACGATAAACTGATCTCTTGGGCAGAACATGAGCCTAATATGGTCGTTAAACAAGAATTGTGGCATCTGAACTCCAATAAAAGTGTCACCCAATATTGATAATAGTGCTTTATGCCTTGTATATTGAAGATATTTTTGGCCAGCTCGATTGTGCGTTTCTACAACACTTTATCGTGAAGAGTCGAGTGGGTTTATAGCCTGGAAAGTTGTGAGAAAAATATTTTAAAAAACAAAGGGTTTCAGTTTTTAGCGAAACCTTCATTTTTCACATACAAATATACAGTGCAATAAGGAAAACATGTTTTTATATCTACTAGCGAACCCGTCAGACGCTGTCCTGGCCGAATGCTGAGTTACATACTACCATTCACTACATTCTATTATTCTATAATATTATCCCCGTTCGTTCCGTTCCCTTCTTCCATAACCATACCTGACTTTAAAGAAATTAAGTAAAATTCATAAGCATTCTTACGTACGTATTACACAAATTAAATTAATACTAGCCGATCCTGCAACTTAGTCTGCATGGTATGTAAAAAATATTATTTCGGAATAGGATGCAAATCATAGCTAGATTTTGATTTTGTAGCACAAACTTTATTTGCTCAAAAAGTTAAAGGTTAAGAGCAGTATTGCGTAAATAAGTACTTATAGTAGGGGAGGCAGCGATGCTAAATTTGTGGTCACTTATAAAATACAAAGCTGGAGTGAATCAACTCAAAGCAGTTTCATATTTTCATATTAGTTTCATCTTTAATATGGTTTATGACAGTATAGTATGCCTAACGAATAACCACAATTTTAATATGTCTTTTAAATTTATCAATGGACAGATCTAATACTGGATCTGTAATTTCGTTAAAGAAACGCGTAATAGCACCATCAAACGATTTTTATACCCTGCCCAACGGGATCGTCGACGCGGGAAGCACCAGCTTTCAAATAACAAAAAAGTTCTGATTTGGTAACCGTCTAACAGATTGATTAAAATAAATACATACAGAAGTGATAGTACTATAAATGTTTTGTAAACAATATAAAATTGTCATTGAACATGATTTTTGATTTGTTGAATTTGTCGCCATCTTGAATAGCAGAATAACTATTATAAAACACAAAAAATAGGAAAAGCGTTTTTCCATACAAAATGTTCCCGAGTTTTGTACCTGTAATGGGAATAATATTATTGGATAATAGAATGTAGGGTAATTATGCACTTTGAGTACTTTACTATATCACATCAATTATTTTTTTTGCAAATATAAAACTTAATTATGCGCATACATTTCAATGTAGATTAAAACAAATCATATACAACTTTCTACAATTTTTTTTGCAATAGGCTTTTGCGTATTGCTTTATTTAAGAATGTTTGAAATACTTTTACTTAATCCCAACCTAAGTCAACAGCTGGACTAATGGCTTATTTATAAATAATAAATATATACAGGACTATATGACACACGGACGTCTGTTCCTAAGGTAGACAACTTAATGCCTGTGTACGCACTTCACAAAACTCTTACGGCTTTTCAATCTCTGAAAAACCGGAGTGTGGCTATGCATGGGGTGACGTGAATCCTAAACCTTTCCTAAAATAAGGGGAATGAAAGGGGAATTAAATGTATAACGGGCCAATGATTTTTGAGTTTTAGCGAGACTAATGAATGAATGACGGTTGATTTTGATATATATAGGAATAGATTTTCACAAATTATTCAAGCAATCAAACAGGTTTAAGTGACATACGAATTTTTTCTTCAAACATTTTACATAGGTATGGACTGAAATCCGCAAGGTACCCGGTTCAAGCCCCACCGCCGTTGGGATGTTGTCGCGCCCATTCCTAATATAAGCTTTTAATTTAAGCTTAGTAGGAGGGGAAAAAGGGAATATTAGATATACCTAAAAAGTATTCCTTAAAAATATTCTTTAAAAAAAATCATTATGTCGCAAATGAAAACAGATTTTTTGGCTGGTAGGTATTTGGCTTTATCCCCATATTTCATAACTGCTACTGGGACAATCTTTGATACATTCTCAGGGGGCATGCTTTCTCTCGGTGATGAGCGGACCACCGCTGTCGCCCTGAAAAAAGAAAAAAGTCAAATAATTTAAAAAAGATAATAAAAAAGTTTGATTTATATAGAGAATTGTATTTTTACGAGGAGGTCCTAATCAGTGGTCGGCATTTGAGTCGATCGCTAAGTCAAATTGCTCTTGCTGCGACAGGGTGATAGGATCCATTCTAACACTGGCTTATATTTGATATCCGACCTCCTCCGTGTTTCGGAAGGCACGTAAAACAGTGGGACCCGATATTCGTGTATTATCAATTATTAGACAGATTCCTCTAAATGAACTAAAATACCGCCATATTATTTAAGTTTCAATATCAGCATTTCCAGAATCCATCGGTCAACCCCTTTGGATATCACGATGTCTCGTGTTAAATGAGGCATCGCAGCAGACTTACAATAATAAATAAATAATAAATAATAAATATATAGGACTTTATGACACACGGACGTATGTTCCTAAGGTAGACAACTTAATGCCTGTGTTATAGGTAACAGCCGCCTGTTATACACACTTAAATTTAAATGTTAAAAATTAACAAAACAGTAAATTATATACCGTTTCATTGTCAATCTATTTGTTAATTTATGCACATAGTTTATTTATTCTCGATTCGTGTTTAATGTTTAAAAATAAAACTAACTATTTCATTTAGTTGTTTAGTTTCATAGTAGTAGCAATAGTGAAAATTTGACCGCTGTGCCAGTCCCCATTCTACCATTGAAGTATTGAGGAACAAAATGCAGTATGCTTGTATGTAGGCTTTCAGCGTGCTATTACTGAAGGGCAGCGCATCTGCTGGCCTTCTGGTCGTGCATATGTCCATGGGCGCCGGTAGGCACTTCGGTGCCTGCTGCCTGCTTGTCTGCCCCCTTGTAACATAAAAAAAAAAAAATTAGCAAAAGATAAGTTTTCAAAAAGTGTAGAAATTACAGACAGACCGTTAGGTTTGTTTCATATGCACAGACGTATCGATTACAAATTCTTTACTCATGTGACATTGCTTAGCAGGTGCCGCGTTATTGCCCGAATTCCTAGCGCTTTATCCAAAGAGCTCAAATAGGCCCTGCCGTTTTTGAGTTATATAGAGAAACATACCTAATTTAAGTTACGTTTTTTATAGCAGCACAATCTACCAGGTCCATTTCCTCCGCAAACCATCTATGAACCCCTTGGAATATACACACAAAATATAGTACGAATCCTGTAGAAGGATTAGGGTGATAAAGGCTTTTACAGTCGATTTTGTATATGAAGATAAACAAATAATTTAGCCGAAGGTGAGCGAGAAAGTCGTAAGCTAGAATTGGTCTCAACTAATGATTTCGAATATCTCTATTAGGGAATAGTTTGGATATCGGTCCAATGATATTCCACGCGACAATTGACACGGCCGTGGCTATCTGGGTCACTAACATTCCATTTAAATCGAGATCTTTTAGGAGAAATAAAATTCTGATCTCTAAATTTAATTTGCCCATCAAGTCTCTTAAGACTTATTTCATTTAGCTTTCATTTTGAAAATAATAATAATAGCAATTAATAGGAGAATTTTTGCCATGACAATTGCCTTGTAGCTATTATCGTCACCGCTATCACCTAAAAAATTTCATGCCGTTGTCTGTCTTGTTGTCCACCACTTTATTCGTTCCTCTAGTTGTCTAAAACTAATAAAGACTTAGAACTTCTATTAGCCATATTATCTAATTAAGGAGCTTAACTTAATTGAAACAGGGGTGAAAAATGTTGCATGAAATGACAAAGGTCAGTTTTTCATTAGTATAGCAGATACCATTTATTATTCTAAACATAATATTTATACAAATTATGATAAGGCATTTTCTGAATTATAAAAATTATTAGAAGACGTAAAATCAAAGTTGTGATCGCTTACATAATACAGACGCGTAATCCATTAGTACACCACACATCGCTCCAATGATATCTCGCGCAACAATTGATACCGTGATTTGGGTCACTTTGCAATTAAATCGAGGTCTTCTGGGCGAAATAACACGGCATATAAACCCTGTATTGTCATTTCGTTGATTTAAACTTTATTGGTCCGCAATGGCCAATAAAATGTATTTTTATCTATGCGCACTCGCGAAATGTTTGCCTCATATCGTTTTATAGATTGTCTCTTACATTTTTATTGTTATAAACCACTGTTCGTGGAACATTGTTATTGCATTTGTTTTAGTAGGTCAAAGCTTGAAACTCAGTTTTTCCTTACATAGTTATATGAACTATTTTTTATACACACAATGTAGGTGGACGCAAACTTTGAGTCCATAAAAAACATATTGTATGATGATAGCTCTATGAAAGCAAATAAACTGTATTAAGCAAATAAATAGTATATATCTCAAGTAAATTTTCATATTATCAGGCTTTAAAGATTATATATTTTTATTTTGACAGGCTCTATCAGTAGCTAGACAGCTTGGAGCGACTACGTACGTGGAAACGTCAGCCCGTGCTTCTAGTAAAGGAGTAAAAGATGCCTTCGAGGTAGCGGCATTAGCAGCATTAGGAAAACTTAACAAACAGCAAATGAAACAACAGGTATTACTTTACTACTTACT
>JANCMC010033613.1:50168388-50220389 GCA_024363005.1 Charaxes varanes | reverse complement strand
ATGTATTTTTTTAAATACTACAAAAAAATCAAATATTTAATAATAAATTTTATGTCAACAGAAACAAGTGGGACGCAGCAAGAGCAAGCGCGATTTGAAAGCTGAGCTGAAAGGGCGAGCAAAGAGTTGCTGCGTCATGTGATCCGTGGCCGGCCACCCATCCAGGTGGCCGCACGATTGCTAGGCGACCACCGCCCTTCCTGAGCTCTAACAAACCTTTTTGGAAACGAGATTGTATTTGTTCCAACGATGTCTAAAAGGAACAGTTACGGGCCTAATGTTGCGCCTTGTGGAACCCCTCGAAAAAACGCTTTTGCGTTCTATTCCATACGAACAAGTAAACTGTAAGAAAATTTTACAAAGTGTTGTCTAATATTCAAATAATAAAATAGATATTTATAAAAATAATGAATACAAAATCTTGAAGAATGAATATTAATAGGACGGCTATTACCTTTATTGTATTTGGAACAAAGTTCGTTTTAACGTGTATTTTAAGGATTTATTAATTAAAAAAATCATTGAACTTAAGGTGCAATCGATAACCCCCAGGGTTAGGAGCGTGAAAAGCCTGTGATAATGTAAAAATAGAGCATTTGGGTTACGGGAATAGCGAAGATTAGAGTTTGAAGAATTAGAGAGGCAATAAATAGACGCTCATTCTTAATCACAGCATTATTACAAGTAATTTTAAAAACACAGAATAAGATAAGGGTTTCTATTTACAGCAAAACATGTTATAATTAAGAAAAACTAAAACGTAGTTAAATGTGTGTTTTCATATACAGAAATTAGATTTAATGTATTATTGATGTTTTCTATAATAAAGGCATTGTCGTATGCTATGTAAATATAAATAATTAGAAAGGAATCGTAAATTTCAACTCGGTGTGCTCAAATTGTTTAGCAAAAGGCATTTTTAAAGTAAATATTGAACTTTAGAAGAATCTTAATGGCATAGGCGTTTTCTTTAAGATACAATTACATAATATATTAATTGTATTAAAATTTAATAATATTAAACTGAAATGCACAATGATGGACAATACTACTGAATACGAAGGTCCATAAAGTTAGTTTCGTGTCCATGTCGCTGTTAGAATTAGATTTTTGTACGTTTAATATGTAAAGAATATCGCTTATGTCCCAAAAATTGAAAGATGTATGTAAATTATTTCAGTTAGTTATAATAGATCAGTGTTTACATGAGGTAAGTGTTTATATATAATTTTTATTAGAAAATACGCACAAACAAATAATAGCCATTCAAATTGTTATAAGCATGAACTTTCATAATGTGAAACATTGTAAAGACTTATATTATTTCATCACTTGTATCAATTCTAACGATACTGACAAATTTGTATTTAAAATTTACCGCCGCGTTGTAAAAGACATTATAAATGCAGAAATGAATGAAATGTTGGTGAAATTAAAATCAACTATTAAAAGTGTTATAAACGACGAACTTAAACTTATTAAGAATGAAATTGTTGACATAAACAATTCTATTACATTTATAAACAATCAGTACGATGACTTTATCAAGGAACATCGTACCAATATGAAAGCTATGAAGGACCTTAAGGATGATAATACTAAACTTCAATCTACGGTTGATTACTTGAACTTGCGCTTGAATGATCTCACACAATCCAACGAATCGGACGATGAAGTCGATAACTTCGGGCGGTACATCACTGGCCTATTAAAAAAGATGCCCAAGGACGTGTGCACACAGTTGCAAATGGACATAATCAACTTAATAATGCCTCTATCGAAAAATCCGTTCTTTGCCAAATTTCATCTTTGTACGTCCTGCAGTTTTTGACATTTCATGTATGGCGACCTTTACCTTTATATATAGATCTTGTTGTCAAAAATACGGATTCTCTGAAATATCAAAGATATTATATCGTCTAGAATCAGGCGTTACTTTGCGGAAATCCATGACATGCATGAGAAACTAAACTACTTTGCTTTAATCCGCGACTGAAATTTTGAATGAAATTCCGCGAATGAAATTAAGCGAATGAAAATTTCATTCGCGGATTAAAGCAAAGTAGTTTAGTTTCTCACGCACAACTGTATTTTTTTTTTGGGTTAATGTGAAACAATAAGAATTGACATACATATGTATATTTAAATCAATAATAAATTTGTGAAATCAATAATAAATATATAATTAAGTTATGTGTTTCGCGAAATGAGTGGAGTAAAACAGTGAATGTATTTCGTTTCACAACTCAGATTGGTTTATGATAGTGAGCTATAGCTTATTCAGTAGTAGGCATTAGAGTCGCCAGGTTAATAAGTACTTACCGTGGCTGCCTGATAGATGAGCGATTTATGCCAAGCTGTGACCTCCTCCGTGTTTCGGAAGGCGCGTAAAACAGTGGGTCCCGGTTAAATAATAATAATTTTCGATTATTAGATGTTGATAATCGTGTTGTTTTACCAATAAATAGATGGAGTGACCCATTCTAAAACGGGTTTTCAAATATTCGAGCGACAGGACCAAGCAATAATACAATCAAACAATCATTTCATCGGTAAATCAAGTAATTAGTCCAGTCATTTAACGGAGGAGATTGTTGCTTAACCAGTGGCCGGCATTTGAGTCAATCCCTAGGTTAAGTAGCTTACCGCGGGCCGGGTTATAGATGGAGTGACCCATTCTAAAACGGGTTTTCAAATATTCGAGCGACAGGACCAAGCAATAATACAATCAAACAAAGGATATGTGGTTTATGAAATCCGATATAACGTTTGCGTTAACCGATTGTGGGCCGAAACTTGCGACGTGTATAATAATAGCTGTGCTCGCGTCTTTGTCCTCGTAAAATTAAGTCAAAATAAAGCTGAAGTGTTTATTTGCTTGAACGCGCTAATCTCAGGAACTACTGATCCAGTTTGAAAAATTCTTTCAGATTAAGATAGCTCATTTATCGAGGAAGGCAATACTCTAAAAATTTTCCACTAATTTTACGCGGATGTTGTCGAAGGTAGCTCAGGGGTTGAATATTTAGTAATTATTTTTAATTCGTTTTTCCGTCTATTTTATTGTGTCTATTAGTCTTAAACTAGTTAGTTCTTATAAATATAGATATTATTTTAATTATATGATTCCAAATTAAATCCAATTAAATTGAAAATTTGAGTTACTATTAAAATATTATTCAGGGTGTAAAAGACATCGTATCGCAAACTATGTGATAAGGCTACATGTAATGTCCTAAACAAAATCACTAAAAGCATGCAGAGAGGTTACAGATATTGCTTCGATGAATTTTTACTTTACAAATTATGCTTATGTTTTGAAAATTATTTTATAATATTTAATTTACTTGATTCACTCTAATTTTCTTGATTACTGTTCTCGGCCAGTCTGTTTTAATTCTATTATACTTAAACATACACTCGTTTTTGTAGTATTGTACAATTGTACATGTTTAGAGATATTCTGCATTTGCAGCTATTGTATCCGTATGTTGCATACGACCAAAATTATCGATCATAGACTTGATTATACGTTTATTGTCGATGTGTTTAAACAAACAAACTCTTCAGCTTTACATATTAGTATAGATTGTTGTTTTCCGCAAAGTGTGCAATAAGTATTAACACAGACGGCAACATAGTCGGTATTTTTTATATATATAGGCATGATAATAAAAGCGCGACGACATCGTAATGGCAGCGGGCAAGAAATGGACGAACTTGGCAAACAGCAGAAGTACATGGCGTGTTTTTTTTTATATATATAATAAGGGGCAAACGAGCAGCCGGCTTTCACCCAAGTGACTACCGACGCCCATGGACAAAGAATGGATCACCCAACTATCAACCGGCCGCGGTAAAAACTTCTTAATCTAGCGATCACCTAAATTACCATACATCCCCGAGTACGTCCTCTTAATCAATTCCGATTTTATCCATTATCCACATTTCCGATATTTCCGATTATTTTTACATGATCTATAAAACTAAGCGTCGTCTTAATTATAGATGTTACACATAAGCTTAGATTCTTATTTTTATACAATTTTTAATATAGGAAGTTAACAAATATTGTCGATAAAATATTGTTCATCATTTTCTACTCTTTATGTGCTTTCTAATTTAGCCCAATAATATTTATAAGGTAGTCTTTAATCCAAATCTATATACAAATTAGGTGACTTCATCCGTATAATATTAGGTAAAAAATAGATTAAATTTAAGAGTGATGATATGTGTATATAGCCTATAGCCTTCTACGATAAATGGGCTATCTAATACTCAAAGAATTTTTCCAATCGGACCAGTAGTTCCAGAGATTAGCTCGTTAAAGCAAACTCTTCACATTTATATAGTATAGGTTCATATATCTATAAAAAAGGCAAACTTGAAACAAAATCATTTCCTGGTGGTACAAATGTCCATGGGCGTCGGTAGTCACTTAGATGAGTCGGCTGCCCGTTTCCAGCCCGCTACTAGTCTGCTGCCGTTTGCCCTTTATAAAGAATAATTTAGCGCGGACGATGACGCGGGTAACAGCTAGTGTATAATACACTATCACCTACTTATTCTTAGTTTCTTTGTAGACATAACTTTCAGCTCTCCACGAAAACTTTACGACCTCCAAAACTTCCTTTTGTTGTAAAAATCAGAGACGCGATTCATGTTAAAGTTACTGAAAGCGTACTCTTAGAACAGGAAGGAAAGAGAGAGACAGGGAGAGATTCCTCTTCGTTGCTTCTAAATAGTTGATAGTAAAAGAGAGAATTAATTTTCTTGTTTTTTACTGCTTCTAATTAGTTTGGCATTGTTTTATATAACAAAGGGCATATGGGCAGTTCAATTGAGAAAGACAGATGCAAAAAATTAAAGGAATGGACTATAGGAAAGCTGACAGATGAGTTGTCATAAATGATACTTGAAGAGATACGTGAAAATGGCAAGTCTTAGTGACAAAAATAAACCAAGTCAAGTAGGGCAAGTGCGAGTCAGACTCACGCACTAATGGTTCTGTACCAATACATGATAAGTTACCAGGTTATTTTAAGATTTGTAATTTTCATAAGATTTGTTTTAATTTGACAAAGGCATCACTCTTTTGTGATGTAACTACTAATTTAACGTTTTCGAAATTTTTCTTATACTTGTAATTCTAGATACCAAATATCAAATTGCATGGTTCTAGATTAACGGGAAATGCGCTATAGCTTTTGATCCCCATTTCGAATGCACTTGTATGAGAAATGGGACATAAAACTTAATTTCAACTTACACCTTTACGTGTTTCTGAGAAAAAGGGTCTTGACGGACACCCGGACTTATAGAAAAATAGACACTGATGAAATAACAAATTTACAATTTTCGGATTTCTTCCTTTACTTGTGCTACAAGATATATCTTCTTGCCAAATTTCATGACTCTAGGTCAACGGGAAATACCCAAGCTTTTAGTTCCCTTTGCAAATGCATGGGAAATGTGATATAGACGCCCTTTTGATTGCTGTGAGTGTTGATTTTTTTTACAGCTTCAAGGGACTACAGATCTCCGTATATGGTATTTATTTCAACTTCATAGTTCTACGCGTTCCCAAGAATAAGGGATTAAACAGACAGACAGATGGCTTAACAGACAGATAGACAATGAAGTGATCCTATGAGGGTTACTTTTTTCTACAGTACCCTAAAAGGACCTTTATTTGATATAGTATAAGTAACATTGTAAATTCGAAATTATTTTAAATATAAATTGACTTATAGAAATATATAAAACCTTTGACATTTAAAATTATATAATAAACATGAATTGGTAATAATATAATTTGGTAAGACATAAAATTAAATAATTTCGAATAATATTTTACATACGCCCTGACAGGGTATTATGTAAAATTAAATAAATAAATAAAGTTTAAAACATATTACATATTTTGAAAGCAAAAGCGACGTAGACGGTCAAAGGTCTAAAGCTTCCTTAAGTGTTTTATTTCCAAGATCGGTAAGACTCTTTCAATGATTTCAAACACAAGAGAAATGCTAGGAAATATTATTTAAATATATTTTTTTATAGTAAAACGTACTACAGTCATCAACGTAAAGAAAAATTCTAGGAAAAGCACACAAAAAATACCTACCTTTTGAGATTCAAAACATGCGTAAAAAAGAGAAACCTATTTTTTATATATTACAAGGGGCAAACGAGCAGGCCGTTTATCACCAAAGTGACTACCGACGCCCATGGGCCACCAGAAGGTCTGCAGATGCATTGCCGGCCTTTAAAGAAGGATTTAGGCCACCGGGAACTCTCACAAACCGAAAGAAACGCGACAACAATATCACCACTTGGAGTGACAGCATTGCCGGCACTTTAAGCCTTCTTATGTGAGAAAGAGGTACTTGTACCACGCGCCGATCCAATTCGTTTGCAAAAAGGGCTTCAAGCGTGGCGCTGTCTCTAATTATTTGTCTTAAACAAAATAATTTGATCGTTCCGTTTTATGTTCCGATGTAATATAGTCCTGTATATATTTACGCATTTTTTTAATCTGCTTATTTTGGTTTTACTCGATCGTAATCGAGCGTTTTGTAAAATTTTTTCTTGTCTTCATTACTAAAAGTAAATCAAGTAATTTACTTTTACGCTCCAAGAGGAATAGTAACTTTGGAAAAAAAAAATTACCAAAGAAATGTTTGTAATGTAGAGACTTGTGTAAGCTTAGCCGTCTATTTTACGTATCTTATATTTCAAAAGTCTGTCGTGTAAGTAGTTGATTCTTATCTCTACAGAGATTCCACAACACGCCGCCTCTCTTGTATTTACGGCACAATACATATCTCCACTTTTATTGCTTTATCTCACTAATAAACAGAATTGAAGTCTGTGTCTTCGTCATATATTAGCCTTTACATGTGGGTTTCTATAATGAACGGCCTGTCTATATATTTTTTGTTGGCCGACACCATTTTTGGATTTTTTTTTGTCTGTGATTCCGTCATATAGGCCTTTACATGTGTGTGACTACAATGAACGGCTAACCTTTATATTTTTTTGTTAGGCCAACACCATTTTTGCACGGTTTTTTTAACGAACGAAAAAAACGACCGCATCGGTATATTGTAACTCATATATGCAGGCACGAATCCAGCCTTCAAAAAAGGTGGAAGGCACTCAATTTTTGCCCAAACACTTTCGCGGGCCAGAGTTGGCCCGCGAACCGTACTTTGCCCATCACTAGTCTAGTTCGTTTTCAACTGCACTATCAGAAGGCTAGTAAATGTCTATCTGTGATAAATAAAAATTCCTTAGACGCCCCTATGTCATTCGTGATTCCTTCAATTCGTACTGGTCTAAGATCCTGTGAAATAACAGGCCGCGGCCTGATACTTAAAGAAACTCAAGGATAGTATATGGTTAAATCGTTTTGATGATTGATGATTTCATCGAACGTTAGAAACAGACAGAGTTCACCACGTTGTCTCTATCGCACATAAAGTTTTCAACATAAGGAAAAATTAATCAGAACTTTATAGGATTACTAAAATATCAAGCTTTCTTTAAGAATATTGGAAATCCCTCAAATATTAAGCCAAGTCTTAATTAAACTTTAAAGTATTGTGTCAAAGATTTAAGTCACATTTAAGTATTTTCCTGCTTCAGTTAGATAAACTTAAGTTTTGTATAAGTGGGAAAAATATTCGGAATATCAAGTGCCTGTTTAAATTGGTAGTTTTCCATAGGTATTCCCCATTGAAATAAACACTTTCCACAGAAATTATTATTTTAAATAGTTAGTTTTCCATAGGATCGATACAATTAATTCAATTATTTAAATAACATTCGCCTTAGAATTGCTATTTACTAATAAACTTATTAATTTTAGTAATACTAAAATATTGATTAAAAATATTTTGTACAATTCTTTCTTGCTTGTTTCTGAGGTCTTTTAAATGGGATACATTAATTTATCTTCGAATTAATTGTCAGAAGAAAAAAATAATAACTTACCTTTGGTTCAAATTTATCATTGGTTAATTCACCAAAGAGGAACAGCAAGAATTCCCTTCTTTGAAGAATTCTTTGGTCTGTTATAATTGCGAACAATAAATCACAAACTTTTCTTATGCCGGAGCCAGACATAGCTTAAAGTGTTTGTACATTTTTGTCCTTGAAGACTACAAAATTCTACAAAACTTTGTAGACATGACCATATGCCAACAGGTTCGTCGAAACAGAAAGAATTTAGCTACTGCTTGGGTTGATTACAAGAAGGCCGATGCTTGAGTGCCACATACATGGTTCATGAGAGTTTTTTTTTTAATGTTACAAGGGGGCAAACGAGCAGACAGCAGGTACCGAAGTACCTACCAGCGCCCATGGACATCTGCACGATCAGAAGGCCAGCAGATGCACTGCCGGCCCTTAATGACGAGTTTAGGCCACCGGGAAGTCTCACAAACCGAACGAAACCAACAGCTTTCAATTTAATTGGCAGTTATTATAAATAATTCATGGAACTATTCTAGATTTCTCATAGATGTTCAGACACTAAAAGCTTCAAATTATACAGAAACTTAAAAATATTATAAAAAACTAGCAATTTTTCAAATTATATAGCATACCTTTCATCAGATAATAAATAAAATATTCTCTATTAATTTCTAGAAACAAGTTCACATACTGTTTAATCTTATCATAGGCCATTTTGGACTAACATTATTTAGGCTTAACATATTGAATCTTATCCGACCTCCTCCGTGTTCCGGAAGGCACGTAAAACAGTGGGACCCGATTAATGTCACTTTGTGATATTAATCGTGTTACGGACAGATGATACAGGAACGGTATGGCGGCGTCATCGATCGTGGACGCCGTCGGACGGACTAATCCTGACTGGCACTAGTACGTAACATAGCGAGCGAGATAGGCACGCCTTTTTAGAAAGAGACGGCGATAGTGCTATCTCGCTCGCGTAGATACCAAATGTTACTTGTGTAGGGTGCGTACTAGTGTCAACCCCACCGCCGTTGGGGTATTGTCGCACCCACTGCTAATACAAGCTTTTAATTTAAGCTTAGTAGGAGGGGAAAAAGGGAATATTCGTCATACCTAAAAAGTATTCCTAATATTCTTATAAAAAAAATACATGAAATGGGGTATTTCTTACTATAAATAAATTATTTTCAACTTTTAGCTTATTTAGTAACAAGTAATAATTGATTGTTTTTAAAAATCATTTTTGTTTAATATAAATAATTTTTGCCGAAACAAGTGGCGCAAATTCCTACGGCTCGACCGATTTTCATGAAATTTTGCGTGCATATTGGCTAGGGTTGAGAATCGGTCAACATCTATTTTTTATACTCCTAAGTGATAAAGGTGGCCCACGCGGACGGAGTCCCGGGGCGCAGCTAGTATACTATAAAATTGAAGGGCATGTTTGTAACGTCGAATTTTTTTTAACTAATTGAGTATCTATATTTTTTAGTATTATATGTTATCGATAATTCATCTGATTATTTAATGACTAGTGATAAAGGAAGGCTCAGAAATAATGACTCCGGGGGTCGTGGGTTCGATTCCCACCTCGAGTCTGGGTGTATTATCCATATGTATGTATTTACATATTTCTAAAGGAAAATATTTGTGTATAAGAGGCGTCTGTTATCTATAACACAGGCATTAAGTTGTCTACCTTAGGAACAGGCGTCATATAGTCCTGTATATATTTATTTATTTATTTATTATATTTTAAAGTCGGTTAAAAATGAATTCAATCTCTTTCCAATTTCAATTCGGTGGAGTCTGGAATCGGTAATAAGCCAATGAAGTGGATGACGAGACAATAACATCCTCGTGAGATTTTGTAATGTTTTTCATACGTGTCCATCAAAAGGGCCCAATCGGGTGCAGTATTTAAGATGGAAACCTTTCTCCATACTTCATACTCCATTCATTACAGTTTTGTTATTTGAATTCTCAAATGAAATGGTTCAAGGTGTCGTTATTAAAAGAAATAGATTGTTTAATTAAAAATATTTCCCTGAATTCGACTTTCACAAAGACGGAATTATGAGATGGCGGAATTAATTGGTGAATGAATATGAATTAAAAAGGTTTAAATTCTACAGTAGGTAATAAAAAAGCAAAATGAAATCCATCATATACTTAGATCGACCTTGGCTCCGGTTGGCTTTTAACGTTTTTGCTTTCGCGAGAAGCTTTTCGTTTAATTCAGAGGTTCCCAAACTATTTTCTTCATAGACCACTTTCAACATTTAATTGGTTTCGGAGACCCCTTGCTGTATGCACTATGCAAGTTTTTACAAGTAATAGTCGCAGAGGTTCTTGAAATATTATCTGCCTACAATAAAAGGTGAAATCAAACAAATATATCAGTTCTTCACTATAAAAACCAGATACATTTTCGTGGCCCCCCACTTACGAATTGTGCAACCCTACTTTTTGTAACGCCAACATAGAATTCGTCGAGCCTCCTTTGGACCCCTGGGGGTCCACCTGGAGCACTTTGGCAACCAATGTTTTGATTAGAATTTCAATAGTTTAATTAGAACAACTTATTCCATATTATTTTTCCACTAATATTTCTATTAAAGCTTTGCTGTGCACTGTATTGTGATGATCTATGTAAAAATAATAAAGTATGTGATAATAATAGATGATAACAAATACCTATAACGGCTTTTGAAAGCAGTTTGACTCTAAAAATCAGACATGCAACGAAATTAAAGAAATCATCAAATCGGGGGAAGTTCCACGGATTTTTGGATACAGAAACGCCAAATTCCAACATCTACGTGTCTGAATTTCTAGCCAATCGTATCATGTTAATAAAGGCCGCAATCGCGTATCATTGCAACATGAATGATGCAACGTTATCTTCGTTCAGAGGTTTTAGAGGTCACGGCTGGAGGAGGCTCGACTCGCCATGTTTACAATCGATGATGTAAATCCGTTCGGTGGTCCTGCGAAATCGCGTCTACGTCAACGATTACTTTGTAAACACTACATTATAACGCTCAGTGTTTCTGACAAACAATAATATTTTGATGTGCACTTGTCTTCGATTCTTGGATTGCGCCTTTTGCCCTTAATAATTTAATATCATGTTGTGACAAACTGTCTCTGACAACCAAATTCTTTAATATGTGTGTATAACATTTCTTTTGAAAGGCCCTTAAGTTATTACGGCTTAAGGGCCTTACCTCACAGAAACGCCGGTTACGTATCCAAAAAATTCAAACTATAGTTTGGGACTGGTAATTTACTTGGCGACGGTTTGGCGACGTCGCGAATTTAGAAGCGTAGCCATGATTACTACTGGCGACTCATTTTGCAACCGCAGATATCCATGGCTACGTCGCCATGACGTCTTTTGAGGTAGGAGCCTAATGGTACATAACATAGTAAAATTAAATTTAAAAGATATTCGGTTTAAATCCCGTCCCCACGTGAGCTTATGCTTATGAACAGCGTGTAAAAGCTTGTACTATGTAGTTACTAGCACTAATGATATAAAAAAAATAATTCTACATCGCATCTATTTTTATTCGTCACCGGGAAAATTTACGCAACCTATATTTCTATAGTTGGAAATATGAGACTCACTAAAACCCCTCGTTAACCATAAAGTGGGGCACAAGACTACGCTCTCACTTTGTCGCCCCGGATACGCAATCACAGCTTTGACATTGATTTATTTATACAAGGCTTCGGATGATTCTAGAAAATTTGAAACAGCTGACATTTGTATTAAAAAAAATTGCCACATGAGCTGAATTCTAATTTGTTAATAATTTTTTTTTTATAATACGAACGGAACGCGACAACAATACCACCAGTTGACGTGACAGCATTGCCGTCACTTCACGCCGATCTTATGTAAGGAAGAGATACTGGTACTAGCCTATTCGGCTACAAGCATGGCGCTACCTCTAATTAGAAAGATAGGAGTAAGGAAAAGGGATGGAGTACAAGGATATAAAAGTAGATGGAGAGGAGAGAAATGATGCGGATACTACTGTCACGGACGGTATGGGGGGGGGGGAGGAGTGACAATAGCAGCTAGGGTGCTCCGGGATCGTGTATCTGACCAGTTATCGGACAGATGAAGGAAGATCCATCCCCTGGGACGAGGAGAGTCAAAGCTTTTTGTGCGAGTTGATGGAATATGAATAGCTACGTAAGGGTGAAGGCCCTCGCAGCGTCTAGTGGTCCGGTAGTAAAATATGGAAAGAGAAATCGGGTTAGGAAGTTCCAGATTCGGAAACATCAGAGCTAGCTGGCAACTGATTCCATAAAGATGATTGAGTGCCTACAACTTATCCAATATTAAGTAAACTGCTAGAATAAATGTGACCAGTTAACTATGTTGTATTTGCTATTATATGTGTCGCGGAAGTCTTTATGGCAATTTAATGACTTAAGCAAACTCAAATGATTTTGTCAGGTTGACGTGACTAAAGCAAGAATGCATTATTTGTTATGTCAATTCAACATAAATTACCATAGACGTTATGTTACTGAAAATTAACATGTATTCAAATCTTTATTAAGTGCCATTTTTACGACTGCTTCAATCTGCTTTTTGCATTTATGATTTTTAATATTTAAATGTTTCTGTTACTTCTACCGCATGTATAGACAAGTAAAATCAAAATTTTCTTCACATAATTGTAGATGTTCCCGACGACGGCGAAAGCGCTACGTAGTAAAAATATTTCTGAACTCGTAAATCTAAAAATGAACGTAGAATAGACGAAAGTTATTTTTAAATGTGTTTCAGTAAAATAGTTGCATTTAGAACGAACGCTTCTTTATGACACGTATATAGTGTACAAAGGAAATGTTTATCTTAAATAGTTGTACAAAAAAGCCCGCGACAGCGTATATCTTTCATGTTTAAGCCATTAAAGGCAAACTAGTGAACCATTATGGAACGGGACCGGGAAAGGGAAAGGAAACGGGGACAATATTATAGGATAATAGAATGTAGTAAATAGTAATTCACCCGTCTTCGGCGGCCATTGGTGGGCATTCAGGAAGTCGCAATACTGGCCCACCTTTGCGGGACCTTTCGAGCCTCATGCAGAAACTTGAAATTTTCCATGTGGATAGGACACGCTAAAACAATTTTTGAATTTTTGAAATTGCTTAACAAAATACCTTTATCGCGTATCAGATTTCTGAAATCGAGATAATTCTAAGAAAATGTGTCGCACGAATGGTTATAATTAAAAAAAATGTTCTGAATATTATGTATAAATAGGTATATGAAAAAATACAAAGCAAAAAGAAAGTTGTCAACTTCGGATCCGAACCCGCGCCAGATAGTAGTGGTCTCACAAATGCGCCACGGTAAATTTTTGCCTGTCCTAAGCCAGGACTAAAGTGTGAAGGGAAAACGGACCATCATCGTGCGTCCACGCTAGTATGTCCGCATGGACGTTGCGTAATTAATTAGTTATCTTTCTCTTAATATCACGTAGTAGTTAATTTATATTTACATTTAATGTTAATTTTTTTCGTCATTTATATTCATCACATAACCTGTATTTTTTTCATACCCGGCCCTAAAATGAAAATCCATCCTTAATGGGTAAACTACCATAAACATCGTTGTCAACAATGCCGGGTGGTGCAGATGTCCATGGTTTTGGTAGTCACTTAAGTGAACCGCCAGCTCGTTTGCCTCATGTAACATAAAAAAAACACTAAGAAGCTAGCAATAAAAAAAATACTTTTAAACGATGTAGACACCTAGTGCTGTTTTGAAGTCGGTACTAAGCGAAATAAGCTAATCCGATGACATCAACAAAAAAAATGCAATCGAATCAGATGCGTTGCGAGCCTTTAATGACGACGTTAGGCCACCAAGAGGTCTCACAAACCGAACGAAACGTGACGTGCTATACCATTTTGAATGACAGCTCCTAAATAAAAACAATTTTGCTATGGGTTATTGTTAGAAAATAACATAATGCATAACAAACAAAAATAAACCTTTTAACTAATTGACGTGCAAACGACATTCTACCTTAGCGCGGCAAACCAATTTATTTTTCGACTATTCATAATGTCATAGTCAAAATCGTTTATTCATATACACTTTTTTAAGCACTTATGAACGTCATATGCATATTATTATTATTTTAATAATTATAATAGTTTGGTGATAAAATATCTGGAGCGCTAACCTGAATAAAATTTCTTAAAATACTATAAATATTTTTTTTTCATTCATTTAATTCAGGCCATCCTTGATTGGCTACCACTTAGCAAATTTTGTCAATCCACATTCTCATAATACTAAAGTAATTCTTAACCTTACAATTATTCATAGGTACTTTAGATAATAACTTTAAACTTTTACCAAATTCTTTTAGTTGTAAGCACTTTCTACTGTGTACCACAATGAAGCTACTTTTGACAATAATTCCTCCTAGCGTTTTCTTTTAACGCGCTAATGTCAGGAACTGCTGCTCTGATTTGAAAAAAAAATTCAGTGTCAGATAACCCATTTATCGAGGCAGGCTATACATCATCACGCTAAAATTGAATCCATCTTTTATCTAATTTTACGCAGACGAAGTCGAGGGCACAGCTAGTACTTGTATAAAAACGAAAACATTTTAAAACTTATAAATTAGTGATCCACAAGCTAGGAAAAAGATCTGGCAACCAGTAGATAGAGTTCCAGAGTGAGAAATATCCTTCCACACCTTATTTCCCTTGGTCGGGGGCAACAAGCGAACGGCTGGACCGATTTTGTTAATTCTTATGGTATGTTTGTTATTGGGAGGCGAAAGTAGTTATGTAAGAAAAAATTAAGTAAATTGGATGGAAAATTCGAATACTTATCGACCATATTAAATTACTTTTAATATGGTCGATAAGTATTCGAATAAGGTAACTTCTGCGCTTTTGACAATTTAAATTTCTTGTAAATGTTACCTTAAGGCGTTTGACTTAATATTGATAGAATGTGTTGCTGAAACGCGACAACAACACCATCACTAGACGTGACAGCATTGCCGCCACTTCACGCCGAATTCATGAATTATCTATATACGTGAAGCAAAAACTTTTGGTGCTAGTCTACACAAAATGCGCAAACGGATCAGTATGTTTGGCACAATCATATAAGTTCATACAGAGGATAGTGTGCGAATGCTTATATTTTAATAACATGTGCTATAAAAATAAGTAGAGGAGGTCGTGGCCTAATCAGTAGTGCCTATTTGAGTCGATCGCTAGGTTAAGTAGGTCTTTCTTTATCTATATTTATAAGAGGTTGTTTGTTTGTTTGCTTTTAAGCGCTTGTCTCAGGAACTACTAGTCAGATTTGGAAAATTCTTTCAGTGTTAGATAGCCCATTTATCGAGGAAGGCAATAGGCTAAAATAGAGGCTAAAATTGTATTTTTTTTTATCCAATTTTACGCGGATGAAGTCCCTTTCATAAGTCATAGTCATAGTCATAGTCATAGTCAAAGTCAAAGTCAAAGTCAAAGTCAAACTAAAAATATCTTTATACGCACTCACCAAATTAGTATGTTGCTCTCCTCTCCATCTACATTTATATTCTTTAACTTCATCCCTTTCCTCTACTCCTGTTTTTCTAATTAGAGGTAGTGCCAAGCTTGCAGTCATTTTGATCTTCAGCCAAATTGGGACGGCGTGTCCGGGTACCAGTACCTCTTTCTCAGATAAGATCGGCGTGAAGTTGCGGCAGTGCTGTCACGTCTTTTGATGTTATTGTAGTGGCGTCTCGTTCCGTTTGTGAGACTTTCCGGCGGACTAAACTCATCATTATAGGCCGATAACGCATCTGCTAGCCTCCTAGTCGTGCAGCTGTATCATCCATCAGTGAAAGCATCATATCACTGAAGGAGGCACATGAGAGGAAGAGAGAGAACGCGCTTGAGGCTCCCCCCTCCAGACGGAGGAGAACGGGAGAAAGAAGACGCCACTTCGCGCGTCTCCTCGCTCCCTCGCTTCTCGCTGACGTGAGCTTTATAGGGCGATAGACATTTCATCCTGAGCAACAGGGAGGCATGCGACAGTGATCCTCTGGTACCCTATTTCATGGACGCTGAGGGCCTCGCTTTAAAAAAAAGCCTCCTAGTCGTGCAGATGTCATTATCAGAGATAATGTTGCCTCGTTCTACGGCCACATCCTCTGCAATTTAAGCGGACCCTGGTACTAGATACCGCTTGGTAGAAAAATAAGTTACAAAATGTAATGATTTACTATGTAAAGTTATGCTTGATCAAATTCAAATGATTTTTATTCTTAACATGTCCATTCTCTAACACCCCCAGCCACCGCTGAAATATCTGCTGGCCAACCACGCGTGCGGCCTTCCGGTGCAATTGTGGCGTCAATCGGGATCGACCGCACCTTTACAGCTGGCGCAATTTACAAGCTGTCAATTATTAATATATAAACAGCAATAAAGGAACTTTTTCAATGGTAAAATTTCATCTCCTTATCGTTTCAATAGCAAAATGCAAGTAAACGAGTATTCTATATTTTTACGAATTATGTTATATTTATTTTTTCTCAGAATGTGACAGCGGTTACCGTATTTGATGCAGTCATTACGTACTCTCTTTTGCAAATGTTAAAACACACGGGGATATGAGGACAGACATCTTTTACACGTTTAATTAATTGTATTGTGTATATTACATTAAAAAAAAAATTTCTGCATAAGTCTTTCTTTCACCCTTCTTCTCCGCTGAACCGATTTAGATGAGATTTTTGTGTGTCTATCATGGGGTTAGAAGATGATCTGCAGATAGATTGGACCCGGTAGGTGGCGCCGCTGTCGGCATGTAGCCTAAATTAGATCCTGCTGGGTAGGCCTATTTGAATCCTTAACCCACATTCGTGCGAGCGTTGAAAAAACGTTGCGTAAGCGTTGGCGCTTTTTAAGCGTCATCCATATAAAATAATATAGCTTATATGTATATAATATAGCGTTGATAATAGAACACTGCCCGATAGAAAAGCGTTGCCGTGCGGACAAAACTCTGGAGTATATTCTATTTGAACGCTTTTTTAACGCCCGGTAAAGAAACTTTGGAGGAGGCCTTCATCTGAGAGGGGTTCCTGCGCAAAATACTATTACATATGTTTTGAGGGATTTAGTATTAATATTAAACACGTAAAAAGTATCAAGCAGGAAATAAAAGGCTTTTTTATTTTATTTTATAAAGAAGCTTTAGTGCGAATGAGGGCTTAGATTTTTGTTTTATTTGCAATATTTCTGGGAAGCTTTAAGAAAAAAGTTGGAAAGTCGGAAAACTCAAAAGAGTATTTAAAAAATACTAAGTAATGAAGAGTTAGTCGTAGGAAAATACTTCCAGTAGATGGCGTTCGTATTGAAACTTTCGTCTGACCGTAATTACGGCAAGACAATGTCAGCCGGGTACACTAGTTTTAGAACAAATTCATTGTGAATCCGATCGCGACTGTTCAATCACAATTGCACTTTTGCTTTCACAATGCAATCGGCTTTGAAGGGGAGCAATTTAAAGGGAAACAATAAGTACGTATTCATGACACGAACTCTGAATTCGATGGTATTTAGTATATTTGGGTTTAGGCGTCCATGGAAAGGTAAACTTGAAAAGGTATCTTTTCTGTATATTTAAGGTTAAGAGCCTCAATAGCTAAACGGTATATGGTATGGACTTAAAACCGCAAGGTACCCGGTTCAAACCCCACCGCCGTTGGGGTATTGTCGCACCCACTCCTAATACAAGCTTTTAATTTAAGCCTAGTAGGAAGGAAAAAGGGAATATTAGACATATCCAAAAAGTATTTCTAATATTCTTTAAAAAAAAAAAACATTCTGTATATATAAACAGCTTGTCTGGAAGAAATCATTGGTTAACTAGATCGCCTGTTTGTACTGTATTGATTTTAAATTTGTAACCGGTATTGATTCCTTTGCTGCGTACAAGAAAAGTTTTTCTATTCTATTCTACTTTGTTTTCAAGAAATATAAAATTCGCCTTTTGTTAACGTTTTTTGTGTTGTTGAACCATCTCAAGAACGCAAACATTCTAACAAATAAACGCATCTTCATCGGTATATACAGGAGCTACAACGCCACAAGCACTCATAGACACACACACACGTTAAACTTATAACACCCCTCTTTTTGTATAAACGATTATTAAATAAATAAAGCATGCGTAATAATCCAGTTTGCTATGTTTTTTTAATTAAACTAAATGGGAATTTGTTAAGTAAATGCGAGTTTTTGACAACCCTACGAGTTGAGTGCAGAACGTAGTACATAAGTCTGCTAAATGTAGTTGTTCACTATACATAATTAACATGCAGTTTGCTCTCTTTTCTGCTGACGCTTTTATCGCGATAAATTCGGCTGATAGTAATTTCTAGTTCCGTTAAGGAAACTCATTGGAAAAGTCATTTATTTTAATAACTATATACTATACGACTAAAATTGAAGATACTTTAATCTCATTAATACCTTAATTAAACTTAAATGTAAAAGGAGGAGGTCGTGGCTTTCATTGAAAAACAACTTTATTGCCACCCAAAGGAATCAAAAAAACCTCAAATAGTAATGGAGGTAGCCGTCGAACCTTTAATTAGATTACACTATATTATAAATCTAAATAAAAGCTATTATTTGATTTAGTTAGATTTAGAGTAAGTAAAAATTAATTACTTTATCAGTAAACTCGGTTGTCCTTGAATACGCCGTAACATTGTTAAAGACAAACAAAGATTAACCGTACAAACTATTCAACGTAACACGTCTCCGATAAAATTTACATTGAGTAGATCAATGTCCTATTTTGTGGTTGAATCTTGGGGGACATGGAGTATGAGAATAACATTTCTTAAGGATATATTAATATCATTTAGAGGCTTTTCGCTTTTTGTTTAGTGGAAAGCATTATTTACCTATATTTTATTCGACTTGATTTCAGTTTTATGCTAAGTAGTCATTTATTTCAAGTCCGATTTCAAAAACTCTTGCAGTGTTAGATAGCCCATTTATCGAGGAAGGCTATATATTATTACGCTAAATGTTTTCACTTAATTGACTTTAGACCAAACAAACATAGAGCTAGTTTCAGAAGAAGAGCATTTTTTTTTCTTATAGTGTAAACGTAAGCTCGTTCGGTTCATCAAATAATCAACGACCAAAGAAGTAGAATATTTATGAACGCAGACAGAAAAACGAAAGAATGATTTACGTCTGTTTAAAACTTTAAAGTAAAAGCATTTAAGAGATTTGTTAAAGGCGATGGGTTAGACGGCGGTAATATTTTTTTTGTTTTATTTCGTTTTTCACTTACAATCAGAAGAAACTTTTAATAATAAATAAATACATAAGACTATTAACATGCGGTCGTCTGTTCCTGACGTAGGTAACTTAATCTATAAATAAAGTAATATAAAAGCCAGACAGATGAATTTCTTAGTACTCTATGTATTCACCGTGCGTGTGCCGTGTGTGTGAGGTAGAGTGTAGTTAGTTGATATCTGTTAAGAAATATTTTGATAGCTGTTGATATTTTTGATCATGTTCTTAGTTGTCTGTATTTTTTTATATTGTATAAATTGTGTAATATCAATTTTATTGGAATATATTAAAGATAAAAGTGCTTGGAATTGAGTTGTTTCAGCTTTGTACTCTGTTAACATGCAAATGTAATAAAAACTCATTTGTGCAAACTATTTTTAAAAGAGTGGCTAATGAGTTTCTTGCTGATTTTTCTCGTAACCCGACTTTTCCAAATCAGTGATAGCATTTTAAATATTTGACGATTCAAAAGGGCAAGAAAATGCTTTACCGTTTTGAATGACAGTTCCTACTTGAAGAAAATTTTTCTAAGGGTTAATGTTACAAATTAAAAATGCTCAACGATTTGTCTTGCTACATTCTTTATAAGGTCTTGTGTTTATGAAAAATTTATATGATTTATTCATAACACTGTCCTCCAAAATTCCAAGAGACATTTGCCTCATGTTGTTTTGATCTCACCAAGAAAGAGTTATTGACTACAAATTCAGTAAAATAAACTCGAATATAAGAGCATTCTGAAGAACAGTTCTCAACGTTATTTCATGAATATTCAGTCAGTATCGTGTTTAGAAGAAAGTAATTGATCTCAAATAACGCTCCCTCGTCGGAAGGTCTATATATAGTGAGTGTAAGTAGAAACTTCGCTTGCGTGAGTAACTGCGGTCGTCATCCGTACAGAGCCATCTAGTTTGCTTTGGTGTAACCTTTTTCCACTTGACATCATTGCCATCTAGTTATGTAGCAGCCGCTACAACGTCTTAATTCCGCGGCAGGTCGACCGAGAATCCTCGTCCCGTCCGCTACCCGCGTAATGTGTCACTCGAGACAACAGAGCAACTATATTATATCTATGTATGAATGCACGGTTGCATATGCCTCAACGCACGTTTCGCTTCGACACCGAAGCATTATCAGGAGATAGACTCTACAAAGGTTATTCGTAAAGTGATAGATATATTTATGGTTATATTAAGGTTATTCGTATAGTGATAGAGATATATTTATTTATTAGTTAGATAATTGACTTTAGACGTAGCAAGCAAACACATCAAATTTATTTTCTTGTATATATTAAGAATTATTTAGCTACCGAAAACACGTAGTTTCAATTCATTCTTACCTGAGTTTACTTGGATTTGTACAAACGTCGACTGCGGTGCAAATCGGCTAGCCAAGCGGCGACAAATCTACAGTCAACGAATACTTCATATTAATGTAAATTATATCTTCGTAAATTAATATTATTTAATAAAATCTTTTTAGTAAAATACAAATATTGTTTTTTTTTTTAATTTTAATTTATTTATAAGAAGTCACAAGTTTGTTATTAATAATTTAACACTAAAAGACTAATGCGGTTTGTCCTTAATGTTAATGTTGGTATTTGCATTATACAAATAGGCTTGTTAAAAATAAGATGTATGTATGTATATATTTACAAAAAAAAAAATATTTGTGTATAACAGGCGTCTGTTACCTATAACACAGGCATTAGGTTGTCTACCTTGGGAACAGACGTCCGTGTGTCATATAGTCCTATATATTTATTTATATTATTTATATTTATATATTATTTATATTATATATCTATAGATGATTAAAGATTATAGAAAAAATATATGTACGAGGATGTAATTTTGTAAAGCTGAAGACTAATAGAAGGATATCATTATAGGATGAGATCAGATCTTCGGGTTGCAGCATTACACCGATTTTCCCTCGTATTCATTCGCGGATTAAAGCAAAGTAGTTTAGTTTCTCATACAGCTGATTACATTTTGTTATATACAATTTTGTTATATAGTATGAATTGTTTGGATAAGTAACCGGCGACGTCGCCATGGCGACTCAGTAAGATAGGGCCCTAAGTCAGATTACTGAAATTATTGCTTTTTGGCAGTGGCAGTGCGTAATATCAATGTATTTTTATATCAGGACCAATGTGGTGATGAATTACACAGAAGTGGAAGGTAAGGTCCGCGAGGCCACGTCGGATGAGGCCTGGGGCCCCACTGGCCAACAGATGCAAGAACTTGCTCTGGCCACATTCACATACGAACACTTTCCCGAGGTGATGTCCATGTTATGGAGACGAATGCTTCACGACAACAGATCGCACTGGAGACGTACTTATAAGGTAAATATAGGGTTCAATTTTGGAGTGTCTTTTTAGACTGCCGTAGTCCTACAAGGAATCCCTTATACTTTCTGTCGTTCCATCCGTGCGTCCGTCTTGCAGCCTGCAAGGTGGTCTCTCCTAGGGTTTCTAATCTATTACATGTAGAGATATGTTGATAGAACATCGTAAATACTCATTAGGAACAATATTTTGAGCGAAATCGGACCAAACTTTTTGAAGTTATTTAACCAATATGGCGTAATAACCTTTATGGCGTATCATATACGGAACTCCTCTATAAAAGCGTGTCTTGACGCTCTAGGTCGCTTTACTATACGGTTCTATAATGCTACCATAGGTTACTAAATATTTTGTCTACACCTCTGATTAGCTGTATACATATACCTTTTAAAGTTTGCTCAGTCTAATCGAAAAATATTTCAATAAATCAAACTAGGTTTTCGGGCTTATATTAAGCATAACCTTAATAGAACGCAATTGTGCGATGCGAGCACGTTCCGGTCTACCGGAAAGTCCAACCTGTACAGACATACCCGTGCAAGTAGACCGGAGACCGGAGCCTGTTTAGAACTAAATTTAAACCTGGGCAGGGGACGGACGCAAAAACGAATATCAATTTTCAATAAACTCTACAGTACACCGGAACGTCCCCATACACATTACAGGCATTAGTTCGTAGGAACGTGCGATCTAATATATTGATGATAAGTGTCCTGATTGAATTCAATCATTCAACAATCGCATCCTATTATTTCTCACAAATCATCGTTCATTCTTAATTAGGAATATCAACAATCATCTGAAGAATGCACGTATTTAATTTTACCTTGAGGAGTTGCCCTAATAGAGCGCGAATGCGCGTTGCGAGCGAAATTAGTTCGTGCGAACGTCCGATGAAAAATATTTTGATATTTAACAAGTGTCCTGATTGAATTCGCGCGATCGCATCGAACTTTAATATCGCCTGTAAATCGGAGAGATCTTCTGGAGATCGGAAGGTTTATTACATTAATAACATTGTTTCCAGTGTTTACTTCTGTTGAGTTACTTGGTGCGCAATGGATCAGAGAGGGTAGTGACGTCAGCACGCGAACACATCTATGATCTTCGCTCTTTGGAGAACTACACGTTTGTGGACGACCTTGGCAAAGATCAGGTATTTTTATATCTTTATGATAGCTTCTGGTATTTGGCAAGAGGAGTCATAAAACGCATGCAACTTCCGAAGTAGTGGTGCTACATATGAATGTGTCATTCAAATTGTTTACGTCAATTGTTCACGGTTAAAGGATAATATGGGCTTGTTAACAAAATGGTTTAAGCCCTCTGCAATTATACGTTAAAATTGTTTTTAGGGTTCTGTAGTCCTAAAAGGAACGCTTATAGTGTCATTCTGTCCGTCCGTCCTTCTGTCTTTCCGCCCGCAAGGTGGACGGATTAGGAAAAATATTTTGGGCGAAATCTGACAACAAATTTTGAAGTTCCAATACATATCAGTATCACTTGAATGGCCCATTGGCGCATTGGGCAGTGATTTGAAAAATTATTTCAGTGTTAGATAGCCCATTTACCGAGAAAGGCTATTATAGGCTATGTATCATCACGTAAAAATTAAATCTATTTTTTTTTAACTCAATTTACGCGGACGAAATCGAAGTCGTCGGGCACGGCTAGTATATTATAACATGTGTATGAATTAACACTTTTCAGGGTATTAACGTAAGGCATAAGGTTCGTGAGCTAATAGACTTCATTCAGGACGACGAGAAGCTGAGGGAAGAGAGGAAAAAGGCCAAGAAAAACAAAGACAAATATATAGGTTAGTAAGAAAATATCTTCTTCTACTTAGCGTTAACCCGGTCTAGTACTAGGGTCTACTTAAATTGCAGAGGATGTGGCTGTGGGGCCAAAGATGACCGACTGCCGTCTGACGTCATCCCCACAATCCCAAGACAAATATCGATACGTCCCAAGTAAATTGTTGTAACCCCAAATTCCCAGCTTTACAGTAGAGCGTTACAAACGCCTAAATTGTTATATAACAGTCACTTTCTAATACATTATTGTACAATGATGTATTTATCTATTTATTTTATTTATTAGGTTTCCAACAGAACAACAATTACTAAAACATACACAAATTCACACTAAAGAAATAAGATAATTCCTACTAACATGAAACAACGACATTTACAAACATAACACAAGAGACATGCAGCATATAAGAGCGTACAGATAGACGGATAAGACAAAAATACATATTAAAATAGCAATTATTAAATTAAAACATAATTTATACAAAAAAGGAGGAAAATAATATTAAGGTAGCGTGTAATAGTCATTATTGAATATATAATATATAAAGTGTGTTATATAATATAGATTTTATTTCAATTTACGTGTTTGTAACTCTCTATTTCGATGCTTCTCATTGACTTGACATGACTTAATGAAATTAATCGGGACCCATTGTTTTACGTGTCTTCCGAAACACGGAGGTCGGATATTCGAAAGCCAATGTTAGAATGGGTTACCCATCTATCGCCCCGACCTAGAAAGATATAATCTATTATGATTGCTTAGAAGTATTTTACTGTAAGCGTGTGTTCATGTTTGGAAATAAGATGCAAAAGATTTATTTTTTATTAAATATAAGCCATTTTCTACCCTCAAGTGCTATAATTATTAGATCTTTTAGATAATAATAATGATAAATAAATATATACAGGACTATATGACACACGGACGTCAATTCCTAAGGTAGACAACTTAATGCCTGTGTTATAGGTAACAGACGCCTGTTATACACAAATATTTTTTTTTTAGAAATTGTTTTTCTCAATATTTACAGAAAAATTATAGTAAAAATAAAATCTCCAAATTATAGTATTTATAATTTGTATAAAACGAAAACCTAAAAAAAACGGGCAAAAGGCCAATATCCAGTTGGGGGTCGCTGCGCTATTGTGTCGTAGTAAAATAAGTAATAATTTTAAGTATACTAAAATGTTGATATTGTTCTTTTATCGGCCGAATAACAGGACCTACGAGCTCAATTGTCTAACTGTTGTTTAAAAACACGGTCCCATTAATTCCGCAAGTATCACCCGGTCGCAGCTAGAGCAACTTAACTTAGCGATCGACTCAAATGCCGACCACTGATTAGGCCACGACCTCCCCAAAATATTATCACTGTTTAAACAAACAGTTATATTATAAACGAACTGTTATCCGCAACTTCATCTGCGTGAAATGCGAATAATTTCGTGTCAATAATTAATTCAATAATGAAAATTTTATCACGCGACATTTAAAATCTTTTGTTATAAAAGTTATTTATTTTAAAATGAGCCATCTGCGCGTAAGAACCCCATTTGGAAATTTCTACATTTTATAAATCTTTTCAGTAAACAATCGAATGAATCTAAACAAGCAATTAAATTACTGTAATCCCTCCTATAACGCGGTACTCTTATAACGCATTAAAATTATTATATACTATTTTGTTACAGTAGCTTACGGTCGCGCGTAAGCAACATAAGGAATATACATATATCGCCAATGTAATGTTCAATGGAGACGACACAAGGGAGATTGGGCAATGAAATGTAACTCCGAATTTTTTCACAATATAAAAATTGTTATCGGATAATAGGCTCATTTTTCCTTCAAAATCTGTGTAAGTGTGCAATAGAATAAGAAGGTCGTAGTTTAATTCAGTGGCCGGCATTTGAGTCGATCGGTAGGTTAAGCAGCTCTTGCCGCGACCGGTTGATGGATGGGTCTTCAAAATCTGTGTAAGTGTGCAATAGAACAAGGAGGTCGTAGTTTAATTCAATGGCCGGCATTTGAGTGGATTGCTAGGTTAAGCAGCTCTTGCCGCGACGGGTTGATGGATAGGTCTTCAAAATCTGTGTACTCGCATAATTCTAACAGCTCAGTTACTTAAATTTCCAATCACGATATCTGGCTTAAACTCGCATGCAACTTGCTGATCCGATTTCTTTCAATGTATCCCGCGAGAGTCTCGCGCAACTGAAACTTGATAACCAACTCTCTCTATCTACTTTCAGAGTAATTTTGAGTATTTAAACTTTCTCATGGATGAAATCAAGATTTTAATGAAAAGCCTTTAAATTTTCTAATATCAATGAAAGTCTCAATGAAAAAGTCAAAATTACTTACATTGCTGGCAATACTGAAAAAATATAAAAAATAATTTGTGCCTCAATAACTCAAAGGTAAATTGCGGACTAAAATCCGTCATGTACTTGAAGTACAACGTCACTAATATAAAAGACGCCACTAATATCTGTATTTTGGTATTGCATTATTTATGTTAGAATTACATTCCTTTTGTCCCATTTGGTATACTTATAACTTATTTTGTAAAAATGTTGAAAGTATATAAAAGATGACCTCAGTCTTTTACATATTAACTATTTTTCAGACCATTTTGAAACTGTGACTTTGGTTGAATAAATCTGCGTAATACGGAATGTCTGTCAGACACAGCAGTAATGATGGTTAAGGAGACATACACATTATTAATACAAGGGGTATTTTGAAAGGGTTTTTTTTTTTTCAATTAACCTATTTTCATATTTATTTTTTTGTAGGCTAATTAAAAATTATTTTACTGATGATATTACCTTCTAAATAGTAGTTACGAAATTGCATTTTATAGGTTTCGAATCGATCTATTTATCAAGATCCTTAAATTACCTAAAACAATGGCTTCTAGCTGATTTGCTGGCTTTTGAAGACTGAGAATATTCTTGAAGGTTAGGGATGGCTTCTGATTCCACTGAGATGTGCAATTCAGAAAATTCCTTGTCTCTTCTTTTTTTCAATAATTTTCATTTTTGATATTTGGCTGCAATAAAGTCTGTAATATATTGTTCAATAAAGAAAATGGTTGAAAGTAAAAATTAATTTACAAATGTCTTTGTCGTGTCGTTAAGCTGTTAGGACGATCGCATCGCTGTCGTGCAGTTAACAACCCGCAAGAATTAAACATCAGGATATCAACTGCTCTGGGATCGACAACCTCTGTCTATCAAGCAGAGTGCATCGCAATCACAGATGTCTTTAAATAAATATAAAATGTAAACTCATTCAGAAATCCTATTATAATATAAAGGATTATTTGAATGATGGTAATGCATGGGAGTAAATTGCTCTAACCAAATCTGAATTATTATGAAAATGGTGATACCAAAAAATTTCCCGACAGAGTTTGTTGCGGGCTCTTCTCAGTGCAGCTCGCGAGAATCCAATTAAAAGCTTGTATTAGGAGTGGGTGCGACAATACCCCAATGGCGGTGGGGTTTGTATTGGGTACCTTGCGGATTTCAGTCCATACCTTATACCGTTGAGCTTTTGATATTCAATAGTAAAAGTAAGCCAACGTTCATGCCGGACAACGTCTGTCCTTTCCGCTAGTAAATAATAATGGCAATGATCACCAAGTTAATTAGTTAGTAACACAGAAAACCTATTCAATCTTCGATTATCTTTAGGCCACTGTGATTACCTATGTTTTCATTTGAACTGTCGACGTTCTTAATTGTATAGAATTTCTTCATTCTATTTAGAATTTTGCTACTCATTACAGACGTGAAGGTGTATCACTGGCTCTTAAAGCTGGACTTGTGTCTACGCCACGTTCAGTTTCGCCAGGTCTACAGGTATAAATTATTTTACTTTCTTCTATTCGGCCACGTTAAAATGGCCTTCTATTTGAGATTTCACAGGCAGTTATTTGGGGTATTCACCACGCTGTCTAACTGAGCTAGTAAGTAATCGTGTGAATGCATAAAATGAAAGAGACTTGCTAAAGGGGAAAAATGTAAATTCGATGCAGATGCACATTAAGGAATTTTATTTCTACTGTTTCAGTAGAGTTGGGCTATGTCGTATATGGAATTAAATTTGATATCCTTTATTAGAATGAATGCATTGTAAGTAATTTGTAACACGCGTGTGTAATTTATCAATTTTCTGTAGGATGGTGACGATGCAATTGAATCTATTCCCCAAGATCAAGATTCTTTTATATACGCCTTTTTGGAGGAGGCTATAAAAAGGGATAAGAAAAAGTAAGTGCAAGCAGTTGAATTATGTAATGTATTTTTTTTATTTATGTAATGTTCTTGTTACTCTGTTCACCTTTTGTTTATTATATATTTATTCCTTTGCCGTAGACATCGGCATTCACGCAGACATGAGGAGTGCCGTGCACATCGCGATCGCGATTCTTCTGCCACGAGGGATCGTCGACACCATCATCGGAGACATCGGGACGATGTCAGAGATGACAAGTATGAACCAACAATTTATTATGGACGAAAATAATATAAAAATAAAATAGATTTTAATTCTTTTCGTGTTTTAGTTTAATATACCAATTACGATTAATCACTTTACGTTTTTTCACATAGACCAAGAAAAGAGAAGTCTCCTGCTATAGACCAAACTGCCCTGTTAGAGACATTTGCTAAGTTATGTGCTCAAATGAATGAAAAAACTACACACTACGCTAACGAGAATCAAGTTGTAAGAATGTTTACTTTATTTTATAAAACTTAGACTTTAGTAAGAACTTTGTACGATGATACTTTTTATGTTCTAGCCACGTTCGCAAAGCCATAAATCACTACAATGCGAAGTGGTATCGAGGCGTGATTCGTACGATGTAGATCATCGGCCTGTGCGTCTTAATAGTCGCGAACATTCTAGAAACAATCTTTCCCCAACAAGAACACGAAGTCATCAAAACTTTAAGAATCGAGATCGTAGCAATGCCCACATTGGCGTTCCAACTCGGGAGAGGAATGAAAAATGTATTTGCAATTCACCATATGAAAAACAACAACCAAGATATTCTAGTAAGATGAGTGTAGTAAGAAATCTAGAGGACAGTAGATACAGAGATTATGCGCCCGAGATAATTCCAACTAGAAGTTGCATAGATGGATATTACAAATGCCATGCTTCAAATCGGAGAGATGCGAGAGACTACGAAGAGCGAAGGGATTCACGAAGATATGAAGATAGAAGGCGTTATTGTGATCAGAAAATGAGTAGGAGTTTTGATGTGCATAGGGAACGAGAAAGAGATATTTACGAAGATGATGATAGAAACTATCGAAAGACTGCTAGAAGTGACGGATTTAAAGACAAACTGGAGGATAGAGAGTACGGTGAGAGGAAATACAAAGACAGAAACATGCGTGATAAATATTATGATGATAAAGATCGTGAAAAATACTTTGCCACCTTGCCAAGCAAAGATCATCATTCTAAACGAAATTTGGAGCGATTCGAAAGGATGTCAACGGCTTCGAGAGAAGAAGACTATAGAGATCGCGAGAGGTATTCTGAAAGGGAAAGAGATTCAGGTCTCAGTGTTGCTGATGGTGAGACTAGTACTGTCAGTGGAAGGAGTAACTACTTACGAGTTGTTAAGGCAAGTATTTATAAGGAATACATATACAGTATAAGTGCAATAATAGTCAAGCCCAGCACTATACAGAGTAGCCAATACAAATAAATTTGACTTTTATTTACAGCAAGAGATTTCAGAGCAAAGAGAAGCAATGGACAAAATGATGAAGCTTTGGAAAGAGCTGATGCGGTGCTTTAAAGACATATCACAAACTAAAGGGACAGATAAAGCTGCAAATGTAAGTTTGGATTGCTTAAGTTTTTTATCCTTCTTGTGATTATTTTCCTATTATTTAACCAACTATATAGGCTCGAGTAGGTTGTTGCTTAATTTGTGGTCGGAATTTGAGTCAATCGCTAGGTTCAGTAGCTCATACCGCTTCCGGGTAATGGATGGGTAAACTATTCTAACACTGGTTTTGCAAGTATACGACTTCCGTGTTCCGTAAGGCACGAAAAACTGTGGTTTCCGATTAATGTCACTGAGTGATATTAGTCGTGAGATTGTGGAGATTCCGGGATGACGTTAGACGTCAGTTGGTCATCTTAACTCGCCCCACAGTCACATCCTCTGCAATCTAAGCGGACCCTGGTACTATACCGAGATAACGCTAGAAAGAAACAGAACAAACTGTACAGCCATAAGACAATATTTTTTTATTATTTACCTAATATACATTTAAATATCTATCTGGTTGGCCCGTTGGCGCAGTGGGCAGTGATCCTGCCTTCTGCTCCGGGGGTCGTGGGTTCGATTCTCACCTCGAGTCTGGGTGTATTATCCATATGTATCTAATTATATATTTCTAAAAAAAAATATTTGTGTATAACAGGCGATAGTTGTATCTCAGTGTTGGATGGAGATATCGAAATAATTCTTTGATTGGCTGATAGAGACGTTGAAACGATGCTGCCTGTATCATTACCTCACTTTAGACCTAAAACATAATCGGTCAGTTTTTAATTAAGCGTGCGATATACTTATGTCCACTTGAGTTTTAAAATGTTCATTATCAACAAAAATGAAACAGTTTTTTTTTTATATTTGCAGATATGGAAAAGGTTGACATCTATAAGCTTCGCGAGCAACAACATTAACACCGTCGACTAGATTAATTTGAGCAGTTTTTAATTCATAATTATTATATTACATGAACGTCTTTTTCAGATTTTTTAGCATTCCATGTATAGACGCCAAGAAAGTGTTGTATCATTTTGGATGACAGCTCCTAGTTAAAGAAAAGTTTTGCTAAGGATTATTGGTAGAAATTAACGATTACTCTTTTTTTTTTTATGTTACAAAGGGGCAGACGAGCAGGCAGAAGGCACCGAAGTGTCTACCGTCGCCCATGGACATCTGCACGACCAGAAGGCCTGTAGTATTTACAACGTGGACGCAGTTTTTAAGTATTTATAATTAATTATTCCATTACGTATAATTTATGAACTCGACTAGGTTTATTAATGTCCCAGAATCATTACGATATGGATGAGATTAAAGTAAAAGATTATCTTAGTACCCGTTTTAAGGGGTCCTGTGATACTATAAGAAACCCTTATAGTTTCGCACTGTCCGTCCGTCCTTCCGTCGGTCTGCCCATAAAGGGGTCCTCCCTAGCATTTCCAACTATTAGACATAGAGACTTGAAATTTAATTTACGAAAATTGCGCGTAAGAAGGAGTATAAAATTTGGCACAATATAGTTTATACAGTGGATGGTGGGCAAATCCATACATGTATTTTCGAAAACAAATCTAGACTTATTTTTACATTACAATATCGTTCAAAATTGAAAGAGTTTATGTATAATATTATATATTTTCATTTTCGACGGCGTTTTATATTATTACACTAGCATTTTTAAAGATTCTAACCAAGTTCTCAATTTCAGAGCCCTTCTTCGACACTTCAATCCGCGGCGGAGTATTGATTGGTTATGACTATGAGGATATAATATTACCAGGATTTCGATCTCAATATATCGTAAGTGTGACGTCACAAGTCTATTACTTCTCACCATGGCATATCCGCGCCTCATCCAGAGTGCCGTTAATAAAATAGTTTATGTTTCTATGACAATTTAGCTATTGTTATTGGCATCGATGAATATTTTCATTGTAACTGATTGTCGTGTGCAGGTGCGGCGACTATGCGCATAGCCATGCCGGCACACATGCAGAGTTCGCTGATCTTCCGGTACCTCAAATCATGGCTAAGCGGTACAATAATAATTAAAAAGCAAAAAGTTATAGTTTTTAAATTTTGAATAAAGGCCGCAAGGAATTCCCCTCTAGAATTTCTAATTATATGTAAAGACTTGAAACTTTCCATGTCGATAAGAAAAATCGCATTAGTACAATTATTATTAGCGAAAACGTACAACAACTTTTGAAGTTATTTAACAAATACCTTTATCGCGTAACAGGATCGCAAATATTATATATAATCTGTCATATTATTCTACCATTTGTACTATAAATTTGTTAGTATGTAAAAATAAATTGCATGAAAGCATAATAGTCCAGTCCTATCTACCAAAACCTAGATATAATTTTAGTTAATTATGCAACGCTCGAGAACGGCTCGACCACTTCGTCTATTTTTTTCGTATGTTCCTTATGTAAGGTGAAAATAAAATAAATAAAGTAAATTGTCAAAAATCTGTTTGGAAAGGAAAAGAGAAAGGGAAGGCAAAGGGATCAGGAACGGAAAATGGAGTAGTGATAAGTATGTAGTAAACAAATTATCGAAAATAATCAGCAGGACAAATAATATTAACATTAAATATATGAGCATTGTAAATGGTGCTAGATCTAGAACTTGCGTTACTAATTTAATCGTATTTCAGTTACGCGCTCAGTAGAGTACTAAACCAAGAATGGTATCTCGTGGTCAAAAGAATGATTTTCTGATACTAGTTTTTATCACATTAATTTATAACATGCTGATTTAGCAATAAATAACTAGTCATAAAGTATATAGGGTCTAAAATAGAACACGGTTCTGTTAAAGCTTTAAAACATAGCCGTTTTTATGGATACGAAAAAATGCGAACGAAGTCACGGGATCAATCTAGTGATTAATGTAAATAAATTAAAAAAAAATCACGTGAAACTATAAAGAGAGTGAATGTAACGATAACAGAGAATAGACATATAAAAAATAAATATAATATAGCACTTGGCACGGGTTTCATGCTTGTTGCATAAATTTAATGACATAAAAAGGTATCTCAGTAAAAAGTACTGAGACGGAAAAATATGAAATTTATTCGAGTGAAAGAAGATTACATAAGACCAGGGATCTATACAACATTGTAAAAGAGAGGTCTGCGGGCCGCATGTAGCTTGCGGCCCCTATCTTTGCGGTCCGCGGCTATTTTTTAAAATGGCAATCTAGTTGTAATAAACAAATAATAATTACAGAACACTAGCGCCATTTTTTTATTATTATATAGATAGGCATGCGTTTGACCGCAGTCACACTGATGTTACGTGTAGATGCGGTCTACGGAACGTGCTTGCCTAGAATGAACCTATTCACTCTTGCTTTAAATTCCCGGTGGCCTAAACTCGTCATTAAGGGCCGGCAGCGCACCTGCTGGCCTTCTGATCGTGCAGATGTCCATGGGCACTTCGGTGCCTGCTCGTTTGCCCCCTTGTAAAATAAAATAAAAATAAAAAGTTTAACATTAATTGCTACCTTAAATTGGCATTGCTTCTGAACTAATTATTCAGAACCTGGCATCTATGTTCTTGGAATTTTTACTTAGCACGTTTAATTAAAAATATATATTCATTTGCTATTTACTTTAAGTGCACTCTCAACAAATCACGCCTTTGGGTCTTTATTACAAAAACATCTGGCAAAAAATATTTCGACCTTAAGAATAGATACTTCAATTTATATTAATTTATGTAGACAAAAGAGCTGTTGCCGTTCTTGGCAAGCGTTCGTAGTATCTCTACGAGAAAATAAAAAACTTAAAATACTCGCTACAGCTGCTGAACAAATAGTCAATCAAAAAACCTCGGTACAAATAAAATACGCCACCGGACACAAATCGTTAACGATGTTTTCTGGTTCCACAGCTCTGATTGTCGAATTGGGAACCGCTACCTTTTTTTGAAGTCTAGTCGGTTGAAAAACAATAAATGCGCGATCGTCTAAAACTCTTAGCCATAATATAGCAAAATGAACCGGGCAAGTGCGAATCAGGCTCGCGCTCTTAAGGTTCCGTATCATCGCGTAATACTTAACCAATTTATTTGAAATTATATACACTTTTGATATTACTTCTTTCAATTTGACTAAGTTACCGGATTTTGTAAAATTTATTTACGGTTTTCAGAATTTTTCCTATAGGTACTTTCCCAAGTGTATGTTTACACTGCAGCGCTTTTATAACGCGACGCATTTATCCAGCAATTTTCAACGCTATATATATACGTATACGCTATATTTTCGTATGGCCAACGCTTAAAAAGCGCCAAAGCCGAGGTTTAACGTAACGCTTTTTTAACTCTCGTGCGAATGAGGGCTTACTTGTTATGCATATAATAGTACATGGTTTAAAGTTTATCCGAAAACATTTAATATAACCAGTAAATAAAAAAATATTATTTGTATCTTTCAAAGTTGAATTAAATGACAAAACGTTTCTTGAGATTATCCAAAAATAAGCTTCTTTGAGTTAGTTTATTTAGCGTGCGATATGTTGTAAGTAATAATTTAAAATTCGTCCTTTTCCCCCTCCTTTAATCAAGTTATTATTATGATTTATTCATTTGATGACCTGAAATCTACAACTGTGCGATTCTCAAGAAATTCTTACCTCGCACAATTCTCCTGTGGAATCAATTACCAGCTTCGGTATTTCCGAACCGACACGACTTAGGGATCTTCAATACCAGCAATGCAATATGGAATTACTTATGACTTGTTTCTTCATACTTTCTTCAGACTTCTTTAGTAATTTAAAGCCATCTTCGCTTCGTCCTTGTTTTTGAAGTTTGTTTAATATTTTGTCAAAAGATATGGGACACAAGTATCTCATTCTAATAAGATATTAGAATAATTTTAAAGAAGATAATTGAGTTAAAACTTTTTAGTTTTGTGATGTTTTCAGCGCCTAAGGTATAAAAGCGAGTGTATTAAATATAATTTTATTGTTTAATATAAACAAAATTGTTTCAAACTTTCAATAATAAACAAAATAAGTTATCTACTAGGCCACTTAGAAATGCATTGTCTTTAAATAAATAAATATACTGTTATCGTAGAGGTCCTTTGATCGTACCGCAAACTTAGTGATAAGGCAACATTTAATGTCCTAAATAAAAGCACAAAAATCATTCATCTCGGAAATGAGAGGTCAGGTAATGCTATCCTGATCCCATTCTTGAGCGCGCAATGTATCGTCAACATTGGGAAGCGATCGTCAACAAAATGTTGACGCGGTACACTGAACTGTACCCCAAGTAGGGAGTACTAGCATTTTTAAAAGTTTAGTAGCATTATTCTTTAGGTAGGTAAGTCTAATATTCCTGTTTTGCCTCCTACTAAACATTAATATCTAAACTCGATGAAATATTCAAAAAAATTTGCTTTTGTGTAATCATATGTGTTTTAGAGATAAAATTTAATTTCATGTTGCGTTTTTTAAACGAGTGAGCGACGGTTAGTGCTTTATAGGGTAGGATAATAATCCACGAAATCCCACGTCGAACAGAGACGTAGAGACTTGAAATTTTCCATATTGATAGAACATGCTAAAAACTCATTAGGAAAATTATTTTGAACGAAATAGGACAACGACTTTTGAAGTTATTTAACAAATACGTTTATAGCGTATCAGATACGGAAACCTCCTATATAAGCAGTTCTTGTAACGCTCTAGGCCATTTTTATTCTTGCATAAGCTATTAATTTGTATAATCATTTATTGATAATTCTAGGAATTGACTTTGAGATATTCGCAAGATGCATTGTCAGATTCAGTTATATATTAAAGTATATTCGCACATTTAGACAATTGAGTGTTATTTAAATACTATGAATAAAGTATACGATTACGACAACGAGCAATAATCAAAACAAGGAAAAAGTAACTTAATGAGCTTATTGTGTATGTGTGTGTTACGGACAGATGATACAGGAACGGTATGGCGGCGTCTTCGATCGTGGACGCCGTCGGAGGGACTGATCCTGGCTGGCACTAGTACGTAACATAGCGAGCGAGATAGGCACGTCTTGTTAGAAAGAGACGGCGATAGTTTGCTAAACTTTACACTCGTATCGCTAATGTTAAGTTAGCTATGATCCATCTCCGACTGAGCACGTCATCATCCATCAATCCACCTTGTTGAGGACATTATTGTACTTTTGTACAGTAGTGTATTCAAACACTATTATAAAGTCATATCGATGATATGTCTTTATAACGGCGCTTGAAATTAAAGCACATATGCCTCAAGTGATGGTCGTACTAAAAACTATTAAATCTGTTAAAGGATATGGCAATCCCTTTAACCATTATAAGAATACTCTATAAACTAAATTAGACAAGAAGATACATAATGAATTAACAAAATCACTATCAATTGTATAACAGACCGATTAAAGGATACAGTGCTTTAACTGCGATGTAGCGTTGCAGCACCACCAATTTTAACGTACTGAAGACATTTAATACAAACTTGTTGCACTGAGAACGTGCCTAGCATACTCATAAACTAAGTTAACTCTCGGTCGACGCTATTGCCGGCTTCAACGTTGCAAAATTAATTCGATTATCAACGCACCATAATTCCACTAAAGCTCTCGAATTACCTCCTTTATGCAAAGGGCATGTGTATAATGAAACCAGCCTCCAATTAGATGCACCTCAATCTCAACATATTGTCTGGGCTATTACGTAATTTGCAGTGTTATATTCCAAGCTAGACATACATACATATGGCACGTATATAAAGCCCGATCGAAACTTTAACAAGTATCGTTTACACTCACTAACTTTCGAAGATTGTTGTTATATTATATCCTATTTATTACTAAAAACTTACTGATACCTGTATCCAATTAAAGCAATCAATTTTATAGAATACTTTTCGATATGCCTAATATTCTCGCTGTCTTTTCGGCTGAACTATTTTTAAAAGCGAAAGTTTTAACTAAAGTTAAAAGGGCAGGTACCGAGTGCTTGTAGACTTTAATCAATCATTTTCTTGTTTTTGTGTTTTGTTATGCTTCAGTACTTCGTATATTACATAATAGTTAGATAGTTTGGCTGCAATCTTATATTATGTGAGTTTCCATATTAAAGCGTTGAGTGACTTACATTGTTTCAAGCGCCAATGAAGCGTCTTACACACCACTCGAACAGTTCTGTACAGATTAATCGATAACAAAGCAGTCAAGATGCTTGCAACAAACTTGTTGCACTGAGAGCGTGCCTAGCATAGTCATAAACTAAGTTAAACCCTCTGTCGGCAACATCGCCGGCTTCATCATGTGCAATTAATTCAATTATCAGCGCACCTTCATCCCACTAAAGTCCCAGATTTCTGCCTTATATAAATGTTGCATTTGCATTGCATTTAGGGACAATTGTGCAACATAGTAACATTTTTAAAGGGCCATACGGCGACTTTTTACTAAGTGTACATATAAATAAAAGGAGTATGTACATTGTAAAGTAAATGCAGTTATCGGCGTACTCTGAGGGCCCTAGCACGAACATTTCGAACCATTCGAAGTCGATGAGTCAAATTTTTTTTTATCATGATTCGTGCTAGGCCTTAATCATGTCACGCTTTTAATCAATGTTAATGCGACCCGCGTTTACGCTAAGAAGGGTCTGCTGTGGACCTAGTACGAACATTTTTATCATTAGTAATGTCGACTCGTCGAATTACTTCGGTTCGAAAAGTGTGTTCGGTTGTGCTAAGCCTTCTGATCATCCTAAAAGTACCAATCTTCCTTCCTATACATACAAAACATTTAAATATTCAACGTTTTGTGAAACAAACCTAAAACTGTATGCAGTTTTAGGATTGATCTTTAAAAGCGTCAGACTAAACCGTTTAACTCTTAAAGTATCAATATTCATTGTTAGGATATAAATAATTTATTTTCTTCTAACTTCTGTAGTTCAACTGTAGGGATGCACGATTTTAATGTCTTAAAAACATCGATATGTATGAATATAAAAGACGGAATATGTATTGATAACATTAAACGTTTTCTTATCGATTTATGAATTATGGAAAACCTTGCGTGTCCGAGATCCAGTTTTATTTGAAGCTATAAAATGCATCTGTCTGTATTTATTTTAATGTCGGTCCTAAAAATAATTTTCTTTCACATGGCAACAGAAGAACATATCTAAATAGACCTCAAGACAAGGAATGGGCTCGTAGCTATCTTGTTGTTTTATTACTGAAAATAAAATCAGCGATTAGCTGGATAAGCTTAGGATAACGGCATTTTTCTGTGAATGACATCCTTAAGATCGGCATGACCTTTTAACTATGAATATTCGGATTGTAATAAAGACCTGTCTAGAATCAGCATCACGCCATATGTAATAATTATATAAAAAAAACTGCCCAATGGTCGATGCGATAAAATGCTGAACAATTTTTATTAATACTTTTCATTTTAAAATATCATAGTCTCGCTAGATTATCTGTAGTTTTATGATACTGATAATACCATTATTTATTGTTTTGTTAAATATCGATATCATTTCTAAATCGATATAGGGTTGCACTGCAACCTTAATCACTCTGTATTCAGCTAGCAACCGGTAGGCTCACGCACTGTACTGGAACTTGGTCATGAATTCATTGTTTTTGACGTGGTCGTGTGATATTGAACCACAGTCGGAAAGAGTTCAGGTCACGTAACCAAGTCTGGACGAGCCGAGAATATTAAAGTTCAAATATTCAATGGGTCGAGTTTTTGGAATTCTTCAATACATATTTATGCAATGAATGTGGTATTACCGCCGCTTGCTATTGGTAAGGACATTGAATAACAAATTAAGTTTAATATGGCTGTTAGGTGATAGTTTGACGTAGTTTTTGGAACACTTCATGCTTTTAATTTTAGGGTTTTCCCACCCTAATCACTAAGCAAGTACAAGGGAAATAAACTTCAGATTCATCTGTGTAAAATTAGGTAAAAAATAAATTAAATTTTAGAGTATGAGAAACTAAACTACTTTGCTTTAATCCGCGAATGAATACGAGGGAAAATCGGTGTAATGCTGCAACCCGAAAATTTCTTGTTTAGGCGGGGACGATTCAAACAGTTTCTCCCTCGAAACCAGACAAGGATCGGACAAAGCAGAACTAGCCTCATTCCAAGCACACACATTGACATTCCATACTTTGCCATGGTGTATGCAACATGCATGGAAAACCTATAAAAAAATTAAACATTTGAGTGACAATCATCTAATATATAAAATTCACGTGTCACGGGGTGCGTTGCCAAACTTCTCCGAAACGGCTCGACCGATTTTCATGAAATTTTGCGTGCATATTGGCTTTTCGCGCTCATCGAGAACCCCCTCTGTTTGAGGACGAATTAATTTGCATACCCATTATCATACGGAACCCTCCGCTTAGATGTAAATGCTCTTGTTTATTTGTCAAATTCGGTTAGCAGTGATTTAGTGTGCGGACGCGTACTTGCGAATTGATTGCGGCTTTAAATATTGCGAGGTTGAGTGTTTTACGTATTTTGGGGGTAGGTTTTAATATCTTCTTTCAACCGATCTAAAAAAAGGGGGACCTTCTCAATTCTACCAAATTTTTTTTGCAAAACATTTGTAATAATGGATTACGCCTGCATTAGTTCTTACAATTTCTTTGCAAATAAATAATCCCAGTACATTGTTTTTAGTCTAATAAATCATAATCATACAGTTTTTTTTCAAATATTGAAGAGTTCTAGCAAAGGTAAGCTGATAACGACATTGCTTAGAAACCTCTTTGGGTATTAAATATGTAGAACTTGTTTACAATCTATACTAATATATAAAGCTGAGTTTATTTCCTTGAGCGAGCTTATCTCAGGAAGTACTGGTCTGAGTGGTGAAAGGTCGCTGGTGAGGCGCGAACGAAATAGTCCAATTTGTAGCTAGAAAACTCAGCCACAAATATCGACAAAAGAATTAGAAACCTGATTGCTGGTATTACGCCGCCGAAGAACTCCATTCTCGATGTAGGCTGTGACCTTCCGCACCGAATTACACGGGGTCCAGCTTCGAACACTCCGAAAAGAACTTTTTTTTGCCGAAATTGCACGGGCCCGGCTGGCAGTTCGAACTTAACGACGACGACGACTTTTTCAACTACTTCTTAAAGAGATACTAGGATAATATAAACTTTATCACGCAATGCGCTCGTATCTTACACCAATTAATAACACTCTCCCGCGTGGGTGCATATATATTATACGACATTCACATACATAAGTGTGTTTCTTATTAATTAATGTACGAACATAAATTAGTCGAGGTTCGTTAGAGCTGGAACACATACGCCTTTCTCCATCAAACTTTTTGATGCGGGTGAGAAATAAACAGTAGATAAGTAAATGAATTATTAAATAATAAAAGAATTTATATAAAATTGTCCATAAGAGTCAATATAAAATATACCTTTACAATGCGAACATTTTTGCGAACAACCTCTTTATAACGAATTTTTAACCATCAAGAAAAAGTATTCATACCTCTAATAAACGAATTTTGTCAACCCAAAGCCTTTATATAAAGTTCCCACCAATATACAGGGCAACCTCGATTTAACAAATCGGAGGGGAATTCGATCCAGCCGTTTCGGATATTCTCCGGAACAAACAGACAGACAAACGAAAATGTCTGTGATTTTTAAAACGGCTTCGCGGGCCGGGTGATAGATGGGGTGACCCATTCTAAAACGGGTTTTCAAATATTCGAGCGACAGGGCCAAGCAATAATACAATCAAACAATCATTTCATCAGTAAACCAAGAAATGAGTCCAGTCATTTAACAAAGGAGATCGTTGCTTAATCAGTGGCCGGCATTTGAGTCATTCTGTGGGTTAAGTAGCTTACCGCGGGCCGGGTGATAGATGGGGTGACCCATTCTAAAACGGGTTTTCAAATATTCGAGCGACAGGGCCAAGCAATAAGACTAGCGAATTGAGCGACACTATAAAGGCTCCTTGAAGGACTGCGGAACCCTGAAAAGCTTTGTTTATTTAATTCAGCTTTATAAATCAATGAATGTCGGCTGCACGCCCGAAATAGCATGACTCATTGTCACGTTCCGCGTAACTCGAGCTTGCAAGCGAAAGCGTGGATCAAGCGATAGAGAGGCACGATCAGGCCTAAGCGTTCGGCGTTATCACGTAAAATTATCGACCGTAAACTAACTTTACAGACAACAATTTTTTTCATTTAATGATAATACACAAAAATTGGGTAAGTATCTGGCCAGTTTCATGTAAATCACCTAAATATAGACATAAGTCTTCGTAACAGAGAATGGATTTTGCGCTATCAATAGTGTTATATTGATCCACTTTCTATCTAATAGGGATTTTTTGTTATAACGAACTACGTTATAAAGAGTTTACGCTGTATTTAAATAAAATATAAAAAAACATACTTGAATTGTAATACAAGATAAAAGATGGAAGATAGGGTCAGTAAGACATACATATATGTACTGAACTGTTAACATTTTTATTAGAATATTATTCAACTAGAATATGTTTACGCTATATAATACTGGCTGGACTCCGCCATACTACAATTTATCTTCCTATTTTCCTTCCTTTACTAATTGTTCTAATAACATAACAAATATTGACAGTTGACAGATTAAAAACCCCTAATTCCCGCCATTATTTCGTAATGTTTTTCTTTTTCTTATGTGCCAGTGCTGCCAGCATTCCTCCTGAAAAAGGAAGTTAGAAATGTTGGCGACAACATACTAAACAAGACCTTCTGGTTTTGAACTTTCCCAGGGGCGTGGGCGTTAATTTATAAAAAAAAAAAAAAAAAATAACCAAGAACCGTCTAAACTTTCTGTATATTAGTATAGCTGAATATCATTCAGGATGTCAATTGAACGGTGTCGTAAAGTTAAGGGGCATTTAATCGAACGGCTGATTAAGCTGGTTGGCTACGACATATACAAATTAATTAATATACATTTATATCCTGCAAACAAATAGATCTTCTTAGGTACAGTTTAAAAAAAATGACTTTAAAATAGCGAGTAACATTGATTTGAGGTACGGGTGAACATCGGGTGGTCGTTTGCTCCTTGTAATATAAAAAAAACTTTCGAAGTCATTGCCTAAACAATAGCGAGAGATATCAATATTTTCTCTATCTTGCATAAGTTTGTTATGGAACACACATATGACAACCATAACTTCCGGATTGATTTTACTCACAATGATGCTATAACTCAGTCTACAAACAACACAAGGTAAAATTCATTCCACGATATCACATCGGCACCGCAAAGTAAGTACTTATTGTTTTAATTGTGTGCTTCGTGGGAACAGGTAATTGTTGGGAATCATTGTGCTTTGTTGCGCTAGTGAGAAACGGCTTAAGAAAGGCGGGAATTATTGCTGTAACTTTTTTCGTTCTATTCTAAGACTTTTGGGTTGCATTCAATTTTTTAATTTCGTACAAGTTTTATTACAGAATATATTGAAGAATATACAGAAGAAACAGAACTCAATAAAATTGATCGTAGTTATGAAAATTAAGTAAATTCGAGTGAAATTAAGGTTTTATTGTGTGTATGCCATGTTGTTAAACTATATATCATAAGATGTTATGGCGTGTATAAATTATTGCGAGTTATTGTGAACTTGCAATTACTGCAAACAGAAGGTATAGATTTCCAAATTTTATTATTATATGGCTAATGTTTCTCTCTTTAATCACCAGTCTGCAGATTCTATCACGAGGACTTGGAAACCGCCAAACACTTCCTCTGTGACTGTCCAACTCTATTCCTCAAGCGCTACAACGCACAGAGAGAACACACCCTGACCTCGGGAGCAGTTAGGGTGTTCACACCTCAAGCCATTGCAGGGTTTATGTGCTCTGCTGGTCTTGAGGATGAGCCATGAGCTGAGGCAGCTACAATAGATCTTACTGGTCGCAGTAACGACAGAGCCTTTGATCCACCTCAAAAAAAAAATACCAATGTTTTAGGGCAATGCACATATTAAAATTATTGAAGTACCTGTGGTTGTGGCCCTGTTTTTAAAGAAGTAAAGTTTGCCATCGAGCGCACATCCATGTCTCTTTGATAAACCGCACTGCGTCTTCCCGGTGGGCCGTACTGCTGGTATAAGGCATCTGCTCCTAGAGCTTGTGGTCTATGTGGTGAGGCGAGCATCTCTTGTGATCTGGCTTGCTGATTAAGAAGCATTTGTTGTTGGACTAATTGTTGCTGTTGATGCATTAATTGCCTGAAATGTAAAATATATAAATTTATATATAAAGATTATCCCTTATATGAAAATTTTAATTCTCGAGCAATGTAGGAAACATATTTTATTTGTTTATGGTACAAGGGCCAAACATGGCAGCATTGCCGCCTACTTCACGTCACATTATGTGAGAAAGAGGTACTGGTACCCGGAAGCGCCGGCACAATTCGGCTGCAGACCAAAAGTACTGCAAGCGTGGCGCTACCTCTAATAAGAATTCTAAATAAATTCGGAAACAATGCTTCGATAGTTGAAGTATTCTGCCTGTTTGGGAATATTTATCATCTATAGTCGATATATTGTAGGTATCTTGTTCGATATTATTAGAGGTTACATGAAACTGTTATGGCGTTAAGAAAATATTTTTAGTTATCAATCCTTATTAGTTAGGGGATAATAGAATAAAGAAACCCTTACCTATGTGGTGAAGGACTAGGATAAGCCATGTTATTCGCCATTCCACCATGACTATATTGCATATCTGGTCTATTTTGTGGCATTGGTCTGCCATAAATCCCTGGCTCCACCTTTCTGGGCATCTCTCTTGGCGTGACCTGTTCAGGTTCAGGTCTCTTCCTTTCTTCTATATTATTCAGTCTTGCTTCTTCATTCTTGTCACTTTCGCTTCCATCTTTGTTTTTGAATCTACTTGATATCATATCCTTTAAAGTATGATAAGTTTTGCTTACAGAATTATTGCTTTTTGGGGCATCTCTTGTGTTGTCCTTTCCAGTTTCGACAGTAACTGTGATATGTGAATTGTTTTGTGCATCAGATTTGTAAGTATTTTTGGCGGGTATAGGTGGTTTTGGGGAATCATAATTTTGTATGTTCCTCGCGACTGCCCCTTGGTTTGGATTTTGGTTTGGATGTATTGGGTACCCGTAGTTTTGTTCGTACTGTCGGAAGTCACCAGAGGTGCCAGCTTGTTGATTCTGTAACGAATTATTCATAAGTTTTTTTAACCATCTATCTTTACCCTAGACATTTGAATATATTAAACTATATCAGTTATCAAGGCATGCTTAAGAATTATAATTTACATCAGTCACTTAAAAAACAAAATATGTAGGTTTAGAACAGCTTGATTATAGTAAAAAAAAAGTCATTACAATACAATAATAAAATGAAATTGAATATCTATATAGTCCTGTTTATATTTATTTATTTATAATGTAATAATATCACGCAAGAGCAGCCAAAAGCAAAAGACAGTTATCTTGAACCGCAAGCAAAATAGACAAAGTAAAAACCATTATTTAACGCTACCAAAACCATTTCCGGTTTCCTACAACAATACATTAAACGAGAATTTGCTAAAGCATTTATGGCTGTGCCAGAAAACGTTCTTAAATGTAGGGATTTTATATGTAAACTAGTTAATACTTGTGACTTCGTCCCGTTTGCTTGATAAATCTATGCTAATATATAAAAGTGAAGGGTTTGTTTGTTTACTTCAACGTGATAATCTCAGGAGCTGCTGGTTTCATAAGACAAGCCACGTGAAGAATCAGCAAGAAACCCGTTACGTACTCTTTAAAATAGTAGATAGACAATTTATCAAGGAAGGCTATATAGGCGTAATCATCACGCTAAAATTGAACCTTTTTTTTAAACTAATATACACGGACAAAGTCGCGGCCACAGCTAGTATTAAATAAAAGTGCGTGACAACAAAAAATGGGTCGCATGAGAAACTAAACTACTTTGCTTTAATCCGCGAATGAATACGAGGGAAAATCGGTGTAATGCTGCAACCCGATTGTAACCCAGTGTCACATTTTGGTGATAGCCTACTCCCCTTTAATGTGTGACGAAATTTATGGGCGACCTACTAAATTTTTTTTATTGAATAATATTTAAAGAACTAACCGTAAAAATTAACTCATTACTTTCTAATATGCCAAAAGATACATACATATTTAAGTAAAGGATGCTAAATCCTCTAAAGACAGGACGGACAGACGGGCAGGACGGATATTCCAATAACTCTCGTACCCGTCGTTTTAACAATAGACATCCGAACATAAAAACCCGCAAAGGCGGTGGGGTTTGTACAGGTATCTTGGGGATTTTAGTCCATACCTTATACCATTGAACTATTGAGGCTCGCAAAGGCTCTAAAAGTGAGATATTAATTTAAAAAATATATATTTGGATTATGATGGTATGCTTCTATCTTTATACACCAGGTGGCTAAGCCTCATTAATAATTAGAGAGCATGGAACTGCAACAAAGAAAAGCAGCCGATGATGAATAATAGAACAACACAATTGCACCATAATTGTTGTGCCATCACGAAACCAAAAAACATATGTATTTTTAAGTAAAAAAAAAGATTTACAAAAGAATGTTCTCGTGTGCGATTTGTGTGCGATTGCATCCGAATGTATTGACACATTCTTGACCGGTTTTTTAAATAAAAATGTTTTATAAAAGAATATTCACACTCTGGACCACTTTTTTATTAGTCGTTTTAACACGCTACAATTAGGAATGCGACACTTACGACTAATTACCATATTGTAAATACTAATTACTGTAATAAATTACTGTAATAAAATTTATAGGAGCCACGTTTGACTTCTACATTTCAACTAAAGGAACCCTGACGTTGTCAAAAGTGCGCGCTGACGCGACGGAACTGAACGGCATATAAATCCAATGACCTCGAAGCGCGCGTTGACTATAACTATAGAGCGCTAGTTCGATGCGCGCTTTATTAAAACGCGCGTAAAGCACTTGTCATAGAAATCCGGCCATTTTATTAGGAAAAACATAAGATATTAAGTATTAAAGATGATATTCTAATAAAAATGTATGTGATACGAATGGAAAGATAATCTTGTTTTTAAAGCAACGATAAAAATGACATTGGTATAGTTTTTCTTTAGTGTGCCACCTTAATAATTAACACAACACTTTGGGGTTATGGATAGGAGGACGTTTTAGAGTTTGAAAAAAATTAAGGTTTCATAGAGAATCTGCAATTTTTTCGAAATAAATCTATCCCATGTAGGCCTTTGTTTTTTAATAAAATTGACCCCATCAAAATTTGTATAAAGCGTTGCAACGGATAGACAAAATATTTAATTAAATGTTGCAAGCTTCTGCAGATCATATAATAATTCGAACACACAGGATAATTCCTATGCGCATTAGTGTACCGATGGGACTCGTCTATGTTAGCCCACTGGATTGAACTGCATACAGTCAAATGGATCTATCCTAGCATTATTGTGTTACTATCGGTCCAAGCGTAATATTTTAATTCTATTCGTTGTTTATTAATTTCTATTTTTTTATTGGTAACTAAAATTTATTATATAATTATGTATTGTAGTATATCGTTATGTATGTAGTATTTTTACTTCATTATATCCTATAACTTTATTAACATTGTTATTTACATTGAGTGATTCAGTCATAAACTCACTTGAGTTTTACCGTGAATCATAGCCATCGCATTTAGTTTATATAATTTAACTTGAATCTTTTCATGTTGCTAAGACATGCTAAAAACTCATTACGAAAATTATTTTGACCAAAATCGGTCATTAAGTTTTGGGGATATTTAACGAACACCTCTATCACGTATCAGACACGTAACCCTTCTATATAGGCGTGTCTTAACACGCTTTTGTCCATTTTTATTATAATATGAGTTACTAACATATAAAGCTGAAGAGTTTGTTTGTTTGAACGTGCTAATCCCTGGAACTACTGGTCTGATTTAAAAAAAATATTTCTGTGTTTTAGATAACTCATGTATCGAGGATATTATAGGCTATATGTCACGCTAAATGTTTCCATATAAGGTGATCATGATGTTACCCATTAATGAAAAGACAGTTTCATTGCAACGTTACAAACAGACACGTCAATTTTCTTCATTAATATAAATAAACAGGTTTGAATAGGATGCAATTCAAAAAAACAGGACATAGAAGCATCGGCATACCACCAGCATGATGATGTACCAAAATTGTAAAGGCAGCGGGCAGGAAAAGGATGCTTTTAGCGAACAGCAGAAGTACATGGCATGCTCATGAAGAGGCCCTAGTCCAGCAGTGGACTGAATCAGGCTGAGGATTTTGTATTAGTATTTAAAACTAAATATTTTATAATCTCCCCTTTTTTTTTATTTTCTGTTATATCTGTCCATGTGTATTTAATTAACTAACAAAAAATTTTATACAAATTCCAAGTGCATTGATGGACGAACGTGTGAGTGCCGGCCGAGGCGACGCCGAGGCACACATACGTTAGTCCATCAATGCCTAGTTGCGGCCAAGGCATATATAGTACTTTTCTCAAATAATACGCGGAAATTAAACTAATCAGTACAATTCAAAACTTTAATTTGAAAAAGTATTTAAAACCAACGACGAAGTTAACGAACAACTAATAACAATAGTTTTTTACGTGCCAAAGTTTTTTCTTCACTAAACAGCTTCCTATGTGCAAGCCAGTTCGAAATTGAAATTAAACCTTTGATAAGTTACCTCTTTGGTCGCCATGTTGCGGAGTAGAATATCGTTCCATTTTTAAATTACACCACAAATATGATCTTACATTAGTAAGTTATTTGCCGCTAAACACGACAGATATGGATTTTCATACGACCTTTGTCGGCCGCTGCTCAACCAGCATAGCAAGTTAGAATTATCTCGAAGAAGGTTGTCAAAATAATGCTTAAATTTCCAAGCATGTTTGCAAAAATACATTTAGGCATACATAATATTTTCGTTCAATCTGTCACGTCTAATGCTCTTCTTGGAGCTAACTAAACTAATAAACTTTTGTAAAGACGTGACTGCATGTTCCCATCTACCTACAGAGTTAGTACACCTAACACACTCGTGCTCTAAATTATATTGGAGCAAGTATCACGTACTCCGCTGAATTAAAGCTAGCTGTATAACTCAAGGCTTTTCTAATATTGCAAACTTCTATTCTAGACTAGAGAAATGAGAACGTCAGTAAAAGTTTATTGCATCCTTTTTACCATTGAACTATTGAAGGTTTGCAATAAATAAATGTCGATATTATAGTTCTGACAATCTACCTTATGCAATACCGTGTTCTAAGATGTAACCAAACTAATAAACTTCTCTACAGACGTGACTGCAGAGTTCCATTTTGCAGTGGAACGCTGTCACACTCGTGCTTTAAATTATATTGACACAGGCGTCACGTACTCTGGTGGATTAAAGCCGTATTCCACGTCTCAGACTCTTTCTTATATAATACTAGCTTCTAGCCTTTCTACACTACTGCTACCTATAACGTAGTAGTAGTGGAAGTAATTTATAAATGTGATTTAAAATTTTCAAATCTTCTGATCCAATCTGAAGATTACCTGGAAATATTAGCATATTTATTTTTATCGGTTTGAAATTTTTGTAAATGAGATACATATATTGTTTATTGTAGTATTCAAATTTTCTTACCGAGCGTTTAAGACTTGAGTGTTCATTTGTGAAAGGTAGCGAATCTGCTAGCGTTATGGTTGTATGTCACTTTACCCCTTCACTACAGATTTAAAAAGGCAGTTTTGTAGAAATTACAGATACACGCTTCCATTTTCTTTATATCATAATATTGTTTATTTAGTTATTGGTTATTCTATTGCGATTAAACAATTTTATATCTATATAATACTAGCGGACTCCGCAAACGTTGTCCTGTCCGAACGTTCGGTTACTTGCTATTTACTACATTCTATTATCCTATAACATTATCCCCCGTTTCCGTTTCATTCCCTTTTTGTTTTCGTTTTAACATTATTTTCTTATTGTAAAAACCTTGTCCTAACACAAGAAAAAGAAATTTTCCAAATCGATGCAGTCGTTCTAAAGTTATGCACGTGCATATATTTCAGCGACTCGTTTTTATTTGCGACTATAAATTGAAATGTAAGGTATTCTATCTCTCAAGTTAGATCAAATTGCACAAAGTGTGCAAATTTGATAAAAATCAGTTAAGCGGTTTAGGAGTTCATCGCGGACAAACAACGTGACCCGTAATTTATATATATTAAGATAGGTTAAACGTATTCTCGACTATTCCATGTCTATCCCAGGCGGAGCTTAGCAACGTACGAGCGTGCATTTTTTATTTGGGCCTGTAAAAAATAAACTACACACGACTATCCCGTATTTCAAAGGTTGACGTGATAAATAATTTAGTGTAAGACTTTCACGTATTTTCCCAGCAGCTCGAGTTTACGTTAGACCGCTTTTGGTGCTGAATAATTAAAGAGAAAAATGTTCGAAGCAATTGCTGGAACGTTCTAGACGTCTGTTACTTTGTGAACTAAAACAGGGTTTAGTTGTATGTAGGGTTTGATATAAGAAACTTTTCGACGCATTTACTATCGCAATAAACAAGAAATTGAAAAAAAGATGAAAGGAAAAACAGTTATATTTTTTAAATCAAAGTGAGGTTACAAACCATTTTCTTGATGGTTCTTGAAACTTGGTAAAAGATGGCATAACAACCTCATTAAATGCTTGATGAACGGGATGAATGTGATTGGGAGAGGATTTTAATCAGCAGTGATACACAGGTAGATAGGCTGGTAATAATAATTGAGAAATAGTAGATTGTTACACCGAGCGCAAAGTGAGTCATTAATACTCGATCGTTATGTTAGTGTCCAAGCATTTGCTCGGACACCACAACGCGGGCACTAAATTAACACGAGTGCATTAATTACTCACTTCAACAAGCGGAGTAATTTGCTTTTCTTTTAAATACATCTTTGAAAATTTCCAATTTTTTTCACATTTATTGTAAAATTTGAGGAATAAAAGTTTTACAATGGTATAATATGCGCCTTTATACGCCTTCTTTTTTTTCGGTTTTCATTCAGTGGATATTAATTTTCTGCCAGCATCTGTTTGATCCAATGCAAACATTTTATATGTAACTTAATGGGAGACATTAAACCTCTGTGAAATTTGTATAAACATAAAAAACTTCATACAACATTACTGCACTGTTTTGGTTATAACAAAAGGTGACCTTTCTGATCGGTTATGTAGTGATTAACGATAACATTACTACGTAGTTGGAAGAAATAACATTTATTACTAACAAATACGGTAGCATTTACTCCTCCATCACGAAATACACATCGCTGCTTTAATTTGATAACGACCGATCTCAAAAATGTACTTTTTTCAGGAGAGCAGTTTAAATAAAATAAAAAGCACCGCATAGGCATTGCAGATTGGTACCGTTCGTAAATCCCCATCTGAACATGTTTTCTTTACTTCGGCCAACTTGGATCTGAAGTCTATTCAAAGACTTCCAGACTGGCCAAGGTAGTTCATGTCCTGACAAAAGATGCTCAGATGGCTTCACAAAGATAACATTGAGACCACTATTAGGATTACACGATTATTACCGAACAAATTCCTATGTGGGATAACCAAATCCGTTCCCATCAATCATAAAGAAATTATGAGACAGGCGATAAGACCGGCCTTTTCAACACTTAGGACATATATTTGTCTTGATAACGATTAATCATATCACATAACGGACGTGATTCCACGACATTCTTCAAAGAATTAGTACATTAAAATGACGACTATTGCGTATTGGAGCCATATAATTTAAGGATTACGGGTTTAGTCAGTAATAATCTTAACTTAACTTTTCTTTTCAATTATTTTCTATACACAATTGTTTCGGCATGATTGTTCATTAATACCTCATTATTTCTCATGTATAATATGTAAATAAAATTTTCTCATGAATGTCTGCCGTGGCTTCAGAACTCAAATTAACCTTCGTTATTTGACTTTGTTATAATGTACTTTTACGTAAGTATAAAAGTTATTCGGTACTTTTTATCCCTAATAAATCAAAAATGAATATGTATAAATAGTGTCTTAAAATAAATGGTATATGTATACTGCACGGCTTTATTTATATGTGTTATAAAAGTATATTTCAATAACGCGTTTTCAATAAAATGAATACAGATAACTAGCTGTTTCCCGCGAAGTCGTCCTGCACATTCTGTACCTACCTAAAAATCAGTTCTTAACGGATATCTACTAAGGTGTCATTCATAAATTACGTTACACGAATTTTACGACTTTTAACCCCCTCCCCCCTCCTTGCCACAGATTGTCACATTTTCTATACCCCCTCCCCCTTCGTGTGACGTCAAAATTTCCAATTTTGTGCACGTATTAAAAAAAAAACAGTAGTTTCAATTTTTTTTATCTTTTAATTTTGACATGTAACGTCACAAAGCCTTTGTCCCCTTGAACCCCACTGCCCGTCGTCACACAATGTCACAATTTAAGAGACCCCCTCTATCCCACTTTAACTTGTGACGTAATTCATGGATGACTCCTTACTATAAAGTACCTTCCTGCCAATTGCAATTTAGTATCGCAGTTTTCGAGATCTCGTAAATGACCTTTCGCTTTAATATACATATATAGATTCACACGAGAATCAAGATACGAATTATAGGTCATACCTCAAACAACTGAGCGCGGGGCCGCTTAGCTATTATCTAATCTGAGTGTGAGCCTGTGAGGCATGAGTGTGACCATGGAGCGAATTCTCGACGCATCGGCAACGGAATGTAGAACTAAGGTGTAGCAGAGATAGATGCAAAAATATGCGTAAAAGTACGTTTGCTAAGCATTAAATTATATAATGATTTACTTCTTCCCTTTAAAAAAATACCCATCGATTGATGTATCCAAGTTATATTTTTATTTTCATCATTTTTGAATGAAAATTTACGAGACAACGAGGAAGACGAGGTTGGATACTATCTCAAGCCGAAATTATTACCCTTATTAACTCCACTAACCTCAAGTAATTAGTGTTAATTGTTAACAAATACAGTTTACATTCGTCAGTCGTTAGACCGTGACTTTTTTAGGTCAAAACCATTTTTCGGCACTGTTTAAATTGTTTACCGATTGTTTGTTTTCGAGATGACCCAAATTCGTTCAACGTCCAATTTAACACAAGTCAGATAGCAGATTCAGATATATAAAGTATATTATGTACGATCTGTCTAGTATTTGTAGATTACTTATCCAATCCATTATCTTATTTATATTTATGTTAACTGAAATAACCATGTACTGTAATCCCCCTATAACACGGTAGGTTTATTCCACATTTTAGGAAAACGGCGTTCTACGATTATTCTCGTACAACGCGCTTGTACAGCCCCGAATGCGGATAATATAATATAATAATAATGACGAGGTGGGAAAGTACTGAATGTCCTTTTTCCTGACGGTCTTGGAACG
>JANCMC010033613.1:50040463-50165449 GCA_024363005.1 Charaxes varanes | reverse complement strand
TTGTGTGTTTGTAACATTGAATTTTATTTCTTATCGCTTATTTTACATACAATACTTATATCAAAAACCCAAGACAAAAAATTACTGTGAGTCCGCTTTCCAGTCTGTTTTTTCATTCATATAATTTCAGTAACTGGGGATGTTATTTTGACAACACTTTGCCAATCAAAGCTAATGTACAAGGTATAACATAGGCCACTTTACTTTAAGAGAAGTAATTAGAGTTCCCTACAAAAAATAAAAGCCAAAGAATTCAGAGAAATTTTTAAATTTTGAGGGTTTTTATTTTGTTCTGTTGTTCCTACCTTAACCGTCTTGGGGTTTTTTGTTTAAACGTTAAGAACCATTCTGTATATTAATCTAAATACACTCATGTTAAAATTTAACACTGTGGCAAGTACATATATAAAGCAAATTTAAAAAAACTTTACATCTTGAAAACTACTTATTTTCGCATACTACCTTTTAAATTGGAGTGTTAGTATAGCTCTTGCCCTCCTCCACAAATTGATGTACAGTCAAAAAACTTTGGTAACTGCAAGGTGTTTCACTCAGAATTTTAAAAATTTGTATCTGATCTATGAGCTTCCGCATACTGCCACCACTAACCAATACCCAGCAAATCTCCTCTACCGAAATACAAAATAAGAGTTAAGTATAACAGGCACAGGAAACTGGGTAGTTAGCCTAATATAGTACTTATACAATATCTCACAAAACATATGTTTCATCAAGACACTTTAGGAATATTTAAAAAATGTTTTAATATGTATTTTAAATACATAAGAATTATTCATCAGTTATTTGTTATTTTTCAACATTAGATCTTGAGGTATATGATATTATTATAGTCTTGAAAATACACCTTTAGAAAATTTAGAAAGAAAACTTCATTGCTAAAAAAATAAATATATACAGGACTATATGACACACGGACGTCTTTTCCTAAGGTAGACAACTTAATGCCTGTGTATAAGTAACAGCATTTATCTGTTATACACAAATATTATTTTTAAAAATATATAAATACATACATATGGATAATACATCCAGACTCAAGGTGGGAATCGAACCCACAACCCCCGGAACAGAAGGCAGGCTCACTGCCCACTGCTCCAATGGGCCAGCCAATATAATATTTTGTAACAGAAAATTATAAGAAATATTAATATAAAAGGAACACATATTACATGTATAATATACATGTGTTCATTTTATATTAATAATATTATAACATGTATCTATATTGTTTAAAAGAAAACATAAGTAATGTTTTTTACTAAACATTACTTACAATGTTTAATAATTTTCTTATTGGAATCTTATTATAACACTATACAAAACCTTAACCGCTGACCTAATAACACGATACCTGTGCCTAATTGGATTAAATAAATACCTTGTCATACGTTATGAATCGACTACAAAATAACTTTGTCGAAATTACGAATGATGTAAAAAATTGACAATTAAATTACACAAAACCTAACTATACGTACCAGAAAGTTCACAGCCGTTATCAAACGAGGAATCGGTCATGAAATAGGTTTTATACACACGAAATTCATGAAACCGGTGTACATTGCAAAATCCATTGAGAAACTGAAAAGTTCCACTTGGTTCGAAATTCAAATATGGATATATTATCGTAGGATAGTCACACGCGGCGTAGGAGACACAATCACAAACAATTACAGTAGTCCTTTTTTTGTTAATTTAATTGTTAATAGTGCCTATAGTTTTCCACATCAAAACAACACAAGAGCAAAAAAACAATTTATGAATATAAGCACAGTTTATTGTCCAAAATTCGGCACTTTATCAGCGTATTTAGTTTCGACATAAAATATTTTATAATTTTATGCTCCAAGGCACAAAAATCTTTTTCTTTGACGTGCGACATGCGTGAATGCGTGATGGTTATGACAGATAATAATATAGTATCGATATCGACAATTGGAATATCAAAAACACAACATTCAAACCTAACATAAACTAGGTTTAATAAACTAGTTTAGAGAGTACGTCTAGAGTCACTATAAAAAGTATTTAATCGCGTTTTAAATCTACATATATGAGCGCATAGTCAATTGCAATATATTGAATATGTTGTAGTTACTCTTTGATATCATTTTCTTTATTACCAGCTTTAGAGCAAATATCGACAAACGAACATCACTATAAACCATAGACTTAAATATTACTCTATTTTATTTTAGACATAATTACATTTACAATTTTACACTATTCGTACAAGTTTTAAATAGTTGTGTTGTTTTTGTTTTGCTTTAATCTTTTATTATCAAATAATAATGAAACATATGATTATGAAGTATTGAAATAAAACTAATAACGTAATTGTGTGATTTCTATATAGACCTTAGTTTTGAACAAATAATAAAATCAAGATAATTTATAAAAGTTTCGCTTACTAAACTTGAATTATAGAAACCTGCATTAAGAAACTCAAAATGTCATCCTTTTTATGTTTTATATGCCATAGCACCGTTAACGCGGAAACTAATGAAGAAACGAGAGAGAAATATCGCGAAGTAGTAGGTATAAATGTAAGTAATAAAAGTTTAAATTCATGATTGATATTTAAATATTTTTCGTTACTAATGATTTACATTGCACACAAAAATGAAACCAAATCCAAATATAAAACAGTTTTCAGTAGACTTTTACAAGCTCTTTTGAATCGTCAAATATTTTAAAAGCTACCACTGAATCGGAAAAATCGAATAGAATCGTTAGCCAATTTTTTAAAAATAGTTCTTATAAAAATGCATTTAATAAATTTCGATATTATATACAGCTGAAAATCAGCGTAATGTCTTATGTGTTTTGCACGTAAGACATTGCAAAAATGCTGAGCTGTTGTACCCATCCTTAAAACTTCTACAAGCAGTCAAACTCTAACTGAAACTGTACTCGTCTAGTTTAATGCAATTGGTTGTTTTTTGCACCTCAGCAACAATGTACTATTATTATTGCATCTGTGAGCAAATCTATTATTTTTAGATGATAGATTTTCTCACAGATGCAATATTAAATATGATTATTGATAAATTTAAACATCATGTTAAAAACCAGCTTATTCATAAGGCGTACTTATTCAGTTGAAGACTATATTAAAAATAAAACTGCTTGGAGTTGAGTTGCTCCAGCTTTGTACTTTATAGTTAAAACTACAGAACTAAGCAGAATTTAGTCATATCCAATACCTATATTACTGTTCCCTTGTGTATGCATTCAACGATCTGTAAGTCTGTTCCGTAAGTTAGCTCATAGCGTGAATATCAAACAACTCCTGTGAGCTAGTGTAGTGCAGGTTGGTATTTGATCGCGTGAGACGTTCGCGCCAACTGCAATACACAGAAGCAATTCAGACTATTGACACAAAGCTTTGGGTCATCTCTACAATACTTCTCTCTCTCATGTATATTTGTGTTGAATCAAAATCGGATAACAAACGGCGGAGTAATCGCGTAACATACATACAAAAAAAAAGAACATGCACTCGAATTGAGAAAACCGTTCTTTTTTTTAAAGCCCGTTAGTATTTTTATCATAACACAAGTTCATTTTGATACTCACGAAGCACAATAACTTCATCTCATCCATCACAAGAGAATGTGGCTGTCACAAGTCCATTAATTAGAGGTAGCGCCACGCTTGTAGCCGAATTGGGCCGGCGCGTCCGGGTACCAGTACCTCTTTCTCACATGTGTTTGATCCGGTTAATCTCCGAAACAGCTTCACCGATTTCAACGGGACTTTCACTGACAGATAGCTGACGTTGCAACGTGTACCATAGGCTACTTAGGGTTAAGAAAAATATGTAGAATTCCGTACAAAAAAAAATTAAAAACAACCCCAAACTTTAACAGTCAATAAAATCACGCGGATAAAGTCGCGGGGTGCAACTAGTTTATAAAGAATTAAAATATAAAAGTTGTTATTTTCTTAAACTTTAATCCAAACTGTCATATGTACTGAAATATGGCCTCCCTGATGACTAAACCGCGGTAGTTCGAAGAATATAATGGTAATAAATCGATGGCTCCCACGTAAGTCGTAACTCCATATACCCCAACTTCACAGTAAAGTGTTACAAAAATGTAAATTGAAATGAAATCTTCAATATTTAATATATTTTGTATACAAATATTCAATAATGACGATTACATTATTGTATATAAAAATATATCAAACAGGGAATATTATATTACAATTTAGTTGTTTGTAACGGTCTACAGTATCGTCAAAATTATTTAAGCTTAGTTGGAGGGGAAAAGGGAATATTAGACATACCTAAAAAGTATTCCTAATATTCTTTATAAAAAAAATAATATATATCGAGGAAGGCTAGAATGTCATCATGCTAGAATTGAATCTATTTTTTTATCTTATTTTACACGGAACTAGTCGCGGGTACAGCTAGTGTTAATATATAAAAATCACTATGAGTCACTATGTGTGTTCCCAGTGACCTCTTTACCAAGTCAACGGAATGAAAAATAAATAAAATATATGAAGTTGATTTTGATTTTGTGTTGTGGTCAGGTATACCCGAGCCAAAGTAAAGTTAAGGTATTGAACGATTCTGTTGATCGTGTCCTATGAAAATTAGCGTACAGATGACTAAGACTTCACAATTTTTACACTTTTCCCAAAATGTTGTTTTGTGCTTGTGTGTGTAACCTATGTTGTTGTTACCTACAGAATTCTAATATTTTTAACCACTGAACATATTTACTGCGTTAAGGATGTACATAAGTAGTGACATTTACCTTTCGTATCAGATGTAACTCTTAAAAAGTCGTAAACAGATCTCGTGTTGTTTTCTTCGTGAATTTTAAGGGAAGCTATTTTCGGCAAATATTTTTATGGGCCTGTTTTTCGAATCGTAATTCTTAGCATGGAACTTATTAGAATAATATAAATGATGTTTTCCTGGAATACAAAAAATATCCTATGTTAAAATCGCTGTCTGCGATCTCTTTTTTTTTCTTTTTTTATGTTACAAGGGGGCAAACGAGCAGGCAGCAGGCACCGAAGTGCCTACCGGCGCCCATGGACATCTGCACCGTTGAGCTATTGAACCTCTAAATATCTGTGTCTGGCTCCGGCATTAGATTGCATTTTCAAGTAAGAAATAATTCACTTTCGTATGAATTGTCATACAACAGCTGTCGCACAACAATTAATGATTAATTAAAAATAAAATGTTGTAGCAAGTACTTACGTATATATTCCTTTAAATTTGGTCCTGCGAAAGCGGTCTCGCAAGAAATCTATATAGAAAGGTCACACGGAATATTAACTAACGTGGGACGTAAAGAAATGAAATCAGCAGGATGGCAGTGGGCAGACACAGTGGGCAGTGACTCTACCTTCCGTTCCAGGGATCGTGGGGCGCGCCGGACCAATTCGACTGCAGACCAAAATGACTGCAAACGTGACGATACCTCTAATTTTTTTTTTGTTTTTTTATTATGAAAAACGAAACATCGAATACCATTCGCAGAATTTCTGATTTCTCGTAGCATTTTCGCTTGAAGAATATATTAAGTTCCATTAGAGAGCTATTAATGTTGGGCGGGATTAAAATCCTGCATCTTTGTCATTCAGTGTAAATACTATCTCGCGAGGGACATATATCCGTAAATTTTTAAACGGAAACAGCACGGAATTCCTTGGGTGCGGTAAACTAACCAAAAATATTGGAATTCGGAAGCGAACCGCATCTGCAAGCACGGCGCCATGTTGTCAACGAATGCACCAAGAATAAAACTCTCTCGCTATAAATCTGCGTGCTTTATTTACCCGAGAATATTTTCATGTAACCAGAGAATCTTGTGCATTCCGCACTAGTGCGGTGAGACCACAAATATTTTCTTCACTATCTTGCTGTATTTTTATTTTATCTGTATGCCATCAGTTACCAGCTCCTTAACCGATACGAGTTTCTAACCGATACGATCTTTATTATCGTGTCGTATGGGAAAGACCAGAGCCTACAACATAAAATAAACAGTATCCCGAAGATGTTTGCGAGTAAGATGGACTCACCCGCACTCAACCATTTTGTCTGTGTGCTGGTGAGCAATACAGAATAATAATTAATTTCGTTAATTAAATTATATAATATTTGAAAGAAAGAGAGAGAGAAAGAAAGAAAGAAACATTTATTTGATACATCACACTATACTAATAACAATATAATTTATCTAACAATACTTAGGCTAGACAATAATATATAGTGTGATGCACCAAAAGGGCATGATTATTTCATTTTACTAAAATAATTCTAAGATTTTTTTCTTCATTTTGTTTACTAACGCATGGACCATATGATCTCTGATTGTTAAAAAAATTTGAATAAATTTTGTTTTCCGGTCTTTTAGGAGAAATTTTGCGAGGCAAGGAGGTTCTAGAAGATGGCTCGGTTGTGGTCTTTTAGATATCAAGGTGATGAGGGTGGAATTTCAAGCTCTGAGGCGATGTCCTTTAGTGAAATTTAACTGACATGACGGTCCGATCATTTTGGTGTATCCACAGGTCTCCACCATTTTACGAAAATTGCGCGGACGGAGGAGTATGAAATTTGGCACAATCGTAGTTTATATAGAGGATCGTGTGTTAATATTATTTTTATGCAATATGCATTATTAATACATTGAATTACCAAAATAAAACCCAACCAAACGCAGATGGCAGATCTTTTTCCTACTTACTTTACATTTATCGTTATATTTTGGACAATTTACACAATATCCTTATAATTCATAGCTTATGTGTTATTCTGATGTATTAACTACATTATTGTATAGTTTTATTAAAATAAATTCAGTAGTTTTTCCGTGAAAGAGCGTCAAACATACATCCATACATCCACGCGTACAAACTTTTGCGTTCGTAATATTAGCAGGAATTACCTACCGAAATTCGTGTGAGCACAAAAGGTACTTAATACTTCACTTAAACGTTTCAGTAATGGCGTAGATAATCCCTGTGTATTGTTGGGAACGAGACACGTGTTGCGTTTAGAGGGATATTGCGTCACTTTTGTTCTCGTATTGCTTTATTACAAACGTGAAAGATATTTAGAGACGTAGTATATAAATATAGTATGACTAAAACGAATGGAAAGTATATTTGTGATTTCATATTCTTTATCTTCTTCTCTGACGCTATCCCGGTCTAGTACCAGGGTCCACTTAAATTGCAGAGGATGTGACAATAGCTTGAGATAAGATGTTCAACTGCCGTTTGACATCATCCCCAGAATCCCCACAATCTCACTATTTATATCGCTTGATGATATTAATCAAGACCCTCTGTCTGACGTGGCTTCCGAAACACAGAGGTCAGATATATGAAAACCAGCGTCAGTCAACTATCATCCGGTCGCGGTAAGGGCTACTTAACCTAACGATCGACACAAATGTCGGCCAAAAATTCTTTCAGTGTGAAATAGCCCATTTATCGAGGAAGGCTATAGGCATATATCATCACGCTGAAATAGGAGGGCACTAATGAAGAATATTCTAAAATCAGGGAGTTTGTTTCCCTCTTGAGAGCTTCCACTGCATGCTCTGCATAAACGGTTAAAGATTCGCAAAAATCATGTTATACAGAATTGTTGTCATCGTGCTACAATGGAATATTTTATTACCTAATGTTACGCGGACGAAGTAGCGAGCACAACTAGTCACATATAAAACGAAACAGCTCGTCATATATAGCAAAATAACAAACAGCGAGTCCCTCTGTCACGTCACGTGTGGCTGTGGATATGAAATGTAAGAGACAAAAAGTTTAAGCGCATTTTGAGCGACATTATTTTTCTCTTGGGTGCCTCAGATATGAAGCGTTTTGACTGAACGCTCTTTTATTGCGTATGCTATATGCTATTATGCATTTGGATTTGAGCTTGTAGCTCTTAATTTGAGCCAAATTTGGAGTAACATATTTTGAACTTTTTTCACAATAATTATTTATCACTCGGGTCACATCGCGATCGTCCTTTTTTATAATCTTCCCCACGTTTAGACAGAATTACATCCGTCCTGGTCATGGAGAGACTACCGCGGCGCCGTCGACTCCGGCTTTGGTGCGAATATTGTTCACTAATCCGCACTTTTACGTCCCCGTCACACTATTTAAGCACGGAGGATATTAAATATAAACCAGTGCTAGAATGAATCACCCATCTATCACTCGATTGCAACAAGTGCTACTTAACCTAACGATCGACTCAAATGTCGACCACTGATTAGGCCACGACCTCCTCATGTATTATCTATATGTCTGTATTTACATATTTCTACAAAAAAATCGCGTATAACACGCGCACGTTACCGACGCTACGCACTTCACATAATCAGATTGGGCTATTCTGCATTCATTCCCAGGGATAAATATCAAAGTTAGTTTTTAAGTATATTTTGAACTGTTTCTTGAAATTATCTGGTTTAAAAATATGGTTGTTACTTTTTTATTAAAAAAGGTTCAAAGAGGCAATAAGGGATGTAAACTATTCAGTAAACAATATATTGTATCACTTCAATTGAACAAAAATTATTAATCGAAAATATCTTTGAAATACAGAAGTACAAAAAATTACATGTAAAGCACGTGAAGCGAAAACATTCGGTACCATTTTGCGAAAATTGTGCGGACGGAGGAATATTAAAATTTGGCACAATTATAGCTTATATATAAGATAGTGTGCGAAAGCTAACATTTTAAATACGTTATTAATAATTACTATTTGATATTTAATCTATTAATAATACTTTAGTAAAGTTTGGCATTTGTGTGCCAATCGTTTGGCACATAAATGCCAAACGATTTACACACACATGTATACATTTCATTATACGAGTAAGATTTTGTTAAAAAATCAAAGTAGTTGGATTAGTAGCACTTTAGAGTGCGTTTAATGCATCTTAATATACCTTTCAGGTTCTTGTTCACAAGATACTCTTTGTATTGTGTAGCTTCAAGATTTGCAGCATATTTCAGTTGTTTTACCATATCACACGTCTAGTCAGAAACTGATTAAGTTTTCAGTTAATGATACAGGCAGCTTCGTAACAACGTCCTCTATCAGCCAATGAAGGAATTACACCAATATCTGCATCCAATACTGAGGCGCAGCTATTCTTGTCTTTTGGAATCTTAGGTCCGGCAAAGAGAGAAGATGGAAGCTTCCGAATGCTAACGAACTTGGAAGTATAAGATGTTTTTGCCGAGCCTATCAAAAACAGTTTATTATAATTTTTAATTTTATTTTAAAATTGATTTTAGGCTATTTTTAATATCAAATGTTTTATTGGACATATTCAATTGAGACGAGACGAATTTCTTGGCATTCCATGGATTCACCGTGCGGGTGCCGGGTCCATCGCGTTCCAGAGGAAGGAACCATAGCAGTGCCCGGGACTTCAGCGCTTATACACTGTCCGTACCTCATCCGTACAGCGCCATCTCGTATAGCTTGGTGTATCTTTCCACTTTGACATCTTCACCATCTCTCGACTTGCATGTATGTGTTATATATATAGATATACATAGAGTATATTAATGATAAAACTGCTTGAAGTTGAGTTGCTGTAGCTTTGTACAGCAAGAAGCTCTTGCTGATTCTTCTCGTGAATCGACATTTTTCAAATCAGTGTAGATAGTTTAAAAAATATTAGACGATTCAAAAGAGTTTTAGATATGCTTATTTTCAAAGTATAAAAAAAAATTATTTAATTTCACGACTTCATTTTTAAGTATAGTTAACAATTAATATGATCATATATATATAATGCTATATACTTTAAGAAATTAAAAAAAAAATCTGTGTTAATTACATAAATAACATTTAATAATTATAATTTTAACAAAAGAAAAACGACTTTCAATTGTCAGAGAACTGGACCAACTCGAAATAAATACGGCACAGGAAGGACCATTCGGAGAGCAAGAGCTTTCACACAAATAGTGGCCATAGTTACGCCTCGAACATGATCATATACCCTAGACTGACTGTAAATTCTTGAAGCTTATGAAATATTATGATAATAAAATCTTATTAAATTACGACTTACAGATAAATATCGCATTATTTATGAGGTTAAACTGTTTAACCCTTTATTTTATCATTCGAATCCTGTACATTAATCGAATGAAAGTCATTAGTTCATTGCTGAAGGTCGTATCTTTGCTGCAACACCTTCGCCGCGTTGTTGATCACATCATTGCTTACCCTACTTCAGTTGTAACTTAACAATAACAATATTTGTTATTTCTATCTATTTTGCAACTAAATCCTAAGCTCTTACGATGAAAATAAATAAAAAAAATCAGATGTTTGGTAATTTTATTGAAAAAGTAGTGGAAATTTTATAATATTATGAAACAATTCTGTTTGAGATATCAATGGTCAAAAACGACACTTACGTCAAGTGTAAATTGCCTAATAATGAGATGTTATTTCAAGGTCAGACTTCATTGTAATTGCTGTACTAATTGGTGATATTTACTCATCCTAGGTATAGATACTTAAATATTTCTATTTTAGACGGGTTCAAAACTGGTGTTTTTGTATTTGGTAGGGACATACTAGGTTATCAAGATTATGCAATGAGCTTCTTTTTCTTTTATTTTTTTCATAGAAATATGTAAAACAAGTATAACAATCTTGATCCAAGAAATCTTTCACGAGTAAGGCTTAGAAAACGTATAAAAATTATAAACTGGGTCACCTTAAGTACATTAGCAATTTTACTTCTTGGTTTAACCTCTTTTAACTAGTACTTTACAAAATGCGTTTATTTACATAAATTTGAAAGGAAGATAAAAATCATACGTATTTTTTTCATGGAATAGGCATGAAGAAAAATGAAAAAAAAAATAGGTTTATGAAGTTCTCAAGTATCTACTTTAAAAAAAAAAAAAAATTCTGCGGAAATTAACGTTTTTAAAGCGAAAAACAATCATTACAAATTTAAGGATTCTAATTCCACAAAAACACTCAAAGTTGTTATAACGTCACTTTATGTTAACACTAAGCGTCACCTCGATATTTTCTTAGAAATTATTTCCGATAAATTTCCTTTACTGATATGGAAGAGCGGAGCTTCCTGACACAGGCATTTTAATAATGCTGGGTTGGCTCCGGTTGAAAAAAAAAAAAAAGTATGTATATAATTGTAGTAATTATTAATTTTCATATTGACATTGTGTTGTTTCACTAAACATTTTTAGTTTTTTTCTTCTTGTATTCTGACTAACATTTGCACGCCATTGTATGGCAGATTGTGTATTGATGTATCCATAATCTCTACAAATATATGATTAGATTTGATTTGAAACTAAATATTTGTGGGTGATATTCGACCCACCAACACTCTCTAGTATTGTATTAAAAAGAGCTAAAAGAATTTCAATATCTTAACAAACTATGTTGGTACTCTGTGATTATAAACTATAGTAGTTGGTTAATAAAGACTTTATTTTTAAGGAAATACTGGGTTTACAGAGTAATGTGTAACAGAAAAGGATTTATTTATGTCTAACTCAATTCATGTAATTTTTTGTGTAAAATTTAAGAAGACAGGGCTTCAGTTCACTTCACAAAACCGAGTTTTGTAAATCTTTACAAAACTCGGTTTCACCAATCATCTGATTGGAACAACTTAGAAGAGGCATAATGATACATAATGGCTTATGAATGTGATAATAATGACGAAATCCATATTAAATTCAAAAATTTTCATTCGCAAATTTATGCAAAGTAATTTGACCTTCCTTTACGCGGTTGATAGAATCAGTCGTTACTTTGCAGAATCCCATGAAGTAAGATTAAATAAATTACTTTAAATAAAATCCCTGATTTAAATAATGTAATTTAATCTTTCATTCCTATTCGCTCATTAAAGCGCGACTTATAATGCGGATTTATGCTAAGTAAATCCTTTCCTAATTAAATCCTTATGATTAAGGGATTTTTTAATGTTGTTTGTATAATCCTTTATTCGAGTTGACCTCTGTAAGGACTACACCGATTTTGAAAGGCACATTCAAGGCACATTAAACACTGGAACATTCAGGACTTTACTCAAAATAATTTAGATTTAAGTGTCGAAAATATAAATAAAAACAAAGGAAACATCCTTATCCCAATTTAAAGAAGTCTACTGGACTTTAAAGTAGACAAGAATTTTGCTGTTGCAGACACTAACGCCCATGACAACTGCATTTTCTGAGGGCTCGCAAATTATATTTAAAAATGGGCAAATTTATAATAGGTTGTGGGAGAGAAGAAACTCATTACCAATACATTACGTGGTTGAAATTTGGAGTTAGAGATAATTTGAGTAACATTCAACTAATCTCTTCGCAAAGCCAAAGACTATCCAGTTGGAAAGAGCCCAATAGTTCCTTTAAATTTCGAAGATTCATAAAACTTTTGAATGTACCTTCATACTTAAGGCAATATTTTTTTCTTTATTTATTTAGAGGCTTTTATACATTTATGTATATGCCAGCCTCGTATTAAAACATACACATTTGAACAAAAGGTTACGACATATGTTGTAATTAAATCAAATCATCAAAAGTTGGGAAGAGCTCAATGGTTCCTTTAATTTTCCAAGATTCATAAAACTTTTGAATGTATCTACATACATAAGGCAATAATGTAATGGAGTGACTCAGAAACCCAAAATGAGTTTATGGCAATAAAATATAATAATATAGAAGTAGCTCAATCGGTGACCGACATTTGAGTCAATCGCTAGTTTAAGCGGTTCATACCGCGACCGGGTAATAGAAGGATGAACCATTCTAACGCTGGTATTTCAAATATCCTCCTATCCTCCATCGTGTTTCGGAAGGCACGTAAAACAGTGGTTCGCGAATAATGTCACCGAGTGATATTAGTTGTGAGATTGTAGAGATTGCGGGGTTTCCAGGGATGGCGTCAGACGTCAGTCGGTCATCTTAACACGACTCACAGCCACATTCTCTGCAATTTAAGCTGGCCGTGATACTAGACTGGGATAATGCTAGGAAAGAAAATACATAAGGCAAAGCAATAGAACCTACAATGGCAGAACATGTACGGGATTCGTACATAATTATGTCACAATATTGTTACCCATGTTTTAAAGGAAATACATTTATTATTATTATCTTTTTATGCTCAGCTCTAGGACTGGAGGTTAGATGGCAATTACGGGCCTAAACCAAGTAATTGCCATCGTCAATTTATATTGTATTGTCAAGTAATGTGTATTGCATGAGAAACTAAACTACTTTGCTTAAATCCCCGAATGAATACGAGGGAAAATCGGTACAATGCTGCAGCCCGAAAGCTACACCATCGAATCCGCCACCAAAGCCCAGCACTATACGGACTTTCCGATGTGCGTCAACGTACGTCTCGCTTCGACACCGAAGCATCATCAGGAGATAGACTCTACAAAGTAGTTTAGTTTCTCATGCATGTCATGGATTTCCGCAAAGTAACGCCTGACTCTATCAATTATGTAATGTGTATTGTATGATATGCTATTCATTAAGTGATAAAAATTTACTGACGATCCGGCAAGGATTCAAAATAATAATATTTATTATTATTTATTATCTGTAGTCCTCTCAGGCATACTAAAGCATATAAACAATATAAATATATCTTCAATCTCCTTCTTTTTCTGTCCAAATTTGCTCTATTCAATATAACACGATACAATATAATACATTTGTTTAGACGTATAGAACCTTAAATTATGATAGAAATTTCTATTACAAAAATAATATATTTTTCAAATATTTAGAGTGTCAACAGAGAGTAAAATAATGTATGTATTTTTCACTATTGCAAGCATTGTACTAGCGGGAACATTAAATAAATTTAGTAACTTGCAACAAGATTTTTAGTCAAGAAATATAGTCCATTAGTTCTACAAAAGGATTCTTAATTTAAAATAAGTTATTCATTATTCATTATTAATAAACGCTAAGACCTATCTGCAATCATCTTCAGCCTCGCAAATGTATACACACCCAACTCGTTCGACGCTACATTTTCGAAAGTTGCGGGACACAGCTATTTATTATATTATCTATGTATTTATATATTTCTAAAAAAATATTTGTGTATAACAGGCGTTACACGTGTTACCTATAACACAGACATTAAGTTGTCTACCTTTGGAACAGACGTCCATGTGTCATATAGTCCAGTATATATTATTTATTTATTTATTATTATCATAATATATATTGTAAGAAGAGTATAGTAATGTTAGGCGTTTTAACCGTCCCTTCTAATACTTGGTATAAGATTGAAGTGATATAGCCCCAGTATAAACATATACTCATGCATTTTTTGGAAAAGTAACAAAACTGCATAATTACCGTAACTTTATAAGGTTACCTTCATAATAATATAGACTTCCACAAAGTAGCCCTTGATTATTTCAACAAAATTCGTCAAAAAACAAAAGTCTTGTACATCTATTTTTTGTCGGTTACAAATGATTCCAGTTCGGTATTTACAATCTAATTTTATTACTTAAGTTGTTAACGCATGTTAGACATTATATTTGACCTTTTCCATGTAAATATTCATTCTTATCGTATGTAAGTGGTATGTATGACGCTCCCAAAAACTTTTTCCAGGCAATTGCAGACTAACTCTACGCGGCCACGTAAATTTATGGATAGAACAAACGGGCAAACGGGTCGCCTTACGCAGGTTTTCACACAAAAATTGATACAAAAAACGATAAAAAATACAATCTTTATTAAATAAAATTGTTTCCATATAGTCGAAACCAAACACAAAATAAAAAACAACAAAATAGTAACATAATAAAACTAATAGGATGACTAACTATGCTACATCCCCATTCCTTTTTTATTATACAATCTTGTCCTAACAATAACGAACACAACAATGAAGAAATTATCCACTTTGATGCAGCCATTCGGAAGTTATGCACGTGCATACATTTCAGCGACTCATTTTTATTTGCGACTATAAATTGAGATGTAAGATATCCTATCTTTCAAGTTAATTCAAACTGCACACAGTGTGCAAATTTGATTAAAATCGGTTGAGTGAGTACTTTAGGAGCCCTTCGCGGACAAACACGTTACGCGTAATTTATATATACTAAGGTTATTTAACAAATACGTTTATCGCGTATCAGTTACAAACTCTTCTATATGTATATGCGTGTCTTGACACGCTCTTGGCTACTTTATTTAGTACTAGTTGTTACCCACAAATAATTTTAGCGTAATGATATATAGCCTATAGCCTTCTTCGATAAATGGGCTGTCTAACATTGAGAGCATTCTTCAAATCGGTAAGGTAGTTCTTGAGATTAGCGCGTTCAAACCAAGAAATAAATAAATATAAACAGGACTATATGACACACGGACGTCTAAATATTACGAACTAAAAAAACAAACCTTCAACTTAATTAGGGAAAAAAAGACACAATTTGCGAAACTAAAAAAAAAAAAACAAAACACTTAGAATCAAATTATGCCAAAAAAAAAGTATACAGTCACAAAATTTATAATATTTGTAAAGCAGTGCTACGACCTCTTCCTCATGTCTTTGAGTGATACCTTATGTCTTAGAGTGAAACGTGCGTTAAGGCACGACAGAAATTCTGTGCAATGAATCATGTACATGACTTGACAATGCATCGAAAGGCATTAAGTTGTCTACCTTAGGAACAGACGTCCGTGTGTCATATAGTCCTGTATATATTTATTTGTTATTATTATGTTAAATATAATTTTATTTATTGTTGACACAATCTTAGCTTGAAGTCAAGTTGTTTTTACAAAACATTTTACTATGAGTATGACTGATGAAACTACTATGATCAAAGCGAAGCCATGAAGCCATGACCACCGTCTTCACCGTCTCAAATATAACTTTGTATGTTGCACAATGAATTAAAATTTTGTATATAGTATTGATACTGAAGTGTATTCTTATGCCAAAAATAATGCCTATTAGAAGCAATATCAAACTTGCCAACTGTCTATTGGGGACGCTGACCCAGTACTTCAAAATGCTGACCGCCTCGTAGTGAACAAGATGACCAGTGATACTAAAGTGTCTTCTTATGCCAAAAATACCTATTAGAAGCAATATTAATTTTGGCACCCATGTACTAAAAGTTTTTTCGAAAAAAGAAAAAAACTGTTTTATATCTCATAATCTACATGGAATCCATACGAAGACCTTTGACCTCAAGTATTTTTTTCCAGGTCTCGGACCGATGAGTTCTTGGTTACATTTATAAAGGTGTTGTTTTCAATAATCTTACCAATTTTTAGCAGTATGCGAATTAATGCAAACTAGAATTTCAAAATTTACTTATTACGTTATATTAAAGGATTCGAATTAACAAGGCACTCTTATATTAAAATACCTTTAAGTAGTTTTGACTTCCTAACAATAACTTTTTCACTCTTAACTATTTCTCCTACACTCAAGGATAAGGGGAGGAGATTTTCAAGTCTCTACGTCTAATAGTTTGGAAATGCTAGGGGGGACCACCTTACGGGCAGACAGACGGACGGACGGACACAGCGAAATTATAAGGAGTCCTTTTAGTACTACGGAACCCTAAAAAGTTGACGTTATCGTAAATAATTAAAGTATTCTGAAGTGCTTTAAATTATGTTTTTTTTCATGTACAGGTGTCTGAAAGTTTTGTTTGTAGATAAATGTAATAAAATAATATTATAAAACAAAATTTTAATTTTCCAATACCACTTTAATACCCGGTCGCAGCCAGAGCAACTTAACTTAGCGATCGACTCAAATGCCGACCACTGATTAGGCCACGACCTCCTCTTATAAATAAGCAGTTCGGTAGCTATTAAAATATCCATAAATATTTTATCTCTGCGATTATCGTTAAATACTATCAATCTTAAAACACCAAATAAGTACAAAACTGTAATTAGTTTTTAATTAGTAAACACACTTTTTGTTATATACCGGAATATTAATGAACAAGTATGCCAGTATTGTTAAAGAGGACAAAAAATACAGCACTTAAATTATAAAACATTAAAGAAGATAAAACACAACTAGACTACCGGTTTCAAATTTTGTGGTTTTATACATTGGTATTGTATTGTACGAAACCAAGTCCTCCCCTGTCCTTGTCACAGGTTGTCCAATTTTCGAAAACCCCTCCCCCTTGGTTTGATGTCACATAATCAGGAAAACAGTAGTTACTTTTAATTATTATATTACGTAGTATATGTTAATAAAAGACAGAAAATTTAAATTTTGACATGCGACGTTGTCACACAGTGTCGCATTTTTTCATACCCCCCTTCCCCTTAAATCCCTCCCCTTAACGTGTAGCTTATAGTCACAGGCATAATTTGTCACAGTGCCTTAGTAAACACGAAAACGGTCGAATAGATATTTAGGCAAAGTTAAAGTTATGTAACATAAAACCTTAACCACTGACGCCGATTTTATCTTACATGATTGAGTGAGCTCATTCAGATTCCTATTAAAACAACGCAGTAATTATCAGTTGCTTAATAAGACCATTTGTTATACCATTTTTTGTGCCTTTTAATTGCAGTCATTTTTATTCTTTATACTTCCTTAATTACGCAAAACACGCGGTTAAATTAATTAAACGAACATGAAAGTAGGAAAGGTTTATTATATTATTTATTAAATTAAAACAAAAACTTGGAAAAAGTACTAAAGCGTTTTTTAATTTCTTTACTAAATATATAGATATTTAGTATAAAAAAAGAGGAGAGGTGACGAGGAGGAGGTGGATTAATCAGTGCTGGGCATTCGAGTCGATCGCTAGGTTGAGTAGCTCTTGCTGCGCCCGGGTGATAGATGGGTGGTCCATTCTAACACTCCGTGTTTCGGAAGACACGTAAGACAGTGGGACCCGGGTAATGTTACTGACTGATATTATTCGTGAGGTTGTAGATATCGCGCAAGTTCCAAGGATGGCGTGGGACGGCAAGCGGTCATCTTCCTTAGTCCCACGATAACGCTAGGAAGACGAAGAAATATACAAATATTAATATTAAAAAAGTAATTATATATTCGGCATGATGAGTATTTATATTGATTAAAATCGGCTCTATCAATATTATTTCTTAAGCTGTGACATTTCAACAACAGATGATATAACTTACTTTAAATTCAAATCGAATAAGGAAGCAATGTTTTGGAAGAATACAAATCAATTTATGCACTTAACATTTTTGTTCATAATGTCAGTACGTATTAGCTAGTTACAGCTAGAGTTCTGCATTACAATTTTAATCAATCATTTAAGAATTAGCAAAAAATACTACAATTTTAATATTTACTTCGTAGTTCATATAATAACGGCTTTTTACTCAGGGTTTTTACACAGGATTGACCGACTAGCTTCGAGTCCGTCCAGGGTCCTTCCTCAGGAGCTCGCTACGAAGCGGTACCGCGGCGGGAACTGTTGTTATAGTGGAAACAGCTGTTGTATTTACTATGAATTTCGCTCACGAAAGTCTAAGTCTAAAAAAATTGACTTTGTAATCGATTTTTTTTTTAATTCATTTTATTCGTTTTGGTTTGACAAAATGTAACTTTACCAACTTCGATTATAAAGTTTCTTTAATACATCAGAAACTTCAGAGTTTCTGTTTATATGCAGACCTATTTAATTATAATTTCTTTACTAATTTACGCTTGATTATACAAAAAAAAACAAACACAAAATACTTGACGTTGTTTTGGGCTGATTACGGAACCCTATACTATAAAATTAACACGCTTACGAAACTATATAGCCGTCAAATCTAATTTTGCATCACATTTTGTTGACGGCTATTTAACTTAATCCATGTTATCTTCATCGATCGGAACGATAGGTGGTTTTTTTGTACTCTTTTGTAAAAAAAATCAAAGATTTTATCTATGGTCGACTGTATCCATCATGACCGCGGCTTTTCGTGGCTTTTATGCTTGACGCGTCTGACAGTGACGGCAAAAAATTTTGATCGAAATCAAAACAGCTTACTTAATACGGAATGTATTTAAAGGTAGCTCTTGGCTTAAGCTTGACTTGCATAAAGGGCAAATAACAAGTTCTGGCAAATATGACTGTGAATTATGTACCACTGTTTTCTTAAAAGAGATAATTATTGCAATAACCTTTATTCATTGTGTTGCTGTTTCCAGCAGCTTCATCTGCGTAAAAAACTTTAACCGTTTAAACAGCGCACGCAGCGGAAGCTCTCAAAAAAGCCCCCGATTTTGAAACATTCTTCATTGGTGCCCCGCTCCTATTGGTTTGATCAGATTTATAGCCTTCCTCGATAAATGGGCTATTTAACACTGAAAGAATTCATCATTCAAACGGATCAATAGTTCCTGAGATTAACGCGTTTCAGCAAACACACTAACAGACTCTTCAGCTTTATACAGATAATAAGTATAGATATAATAGATACTCATCGATTATAGGGATACGCTACATCATAGAAACGTTTGTATAATTTAATTCTTATAAACTTTTGTATAATTGCATAATTTAATTTGTTCAAGCGTAAGGTAGCGCCATGCTTGTACCCGAATTGGGCCGGCGCGTCCGGGTACTAGTACCTCTTTCTCACACGAGATCGGCGTGAAGTGGCGGCAATGCTGTCACGTCTAGTGATGGCCTTCCAAACCAACCAACGAAAATAAAACCACCTCCTGCACAAGTGAGACCTAAGAGATTCAACACAGTGTGATTACAGAGCATCAGACCAAACAATAGGTTTAAAATAAAACTGCCAGTACATAACACAAAGTTTTTTCACAAATCTTTCACAGTACAAGCCATTCATTTGTGGAATGCTCTGCCCATATCGGTCCAACAAGCAAAAAAATATTAATGTATTTAAAAACCTTGTTACAGAATTTTATTTGTCGTCACAATCACGCTAACTAGTTGTTGGCGTGACTGCACTGCAACATCAGAGGGACCGCAGATGCGTTGCCGGCCTTTGAGAAATGAGTATGCTCTTTTCTTGAAGGTCCCTAATATATAAAGAGGTAGTATTAGAATAGAAAATAATTTACGAGACCACAAACTATTTACAGGTAGAAAGGAAATACTTTACTTTTTTTTAAACATTTTAGATATTCGTGAATTTTTTTTCGTTCGTGAACATTTTCGATTTTATATTAGTTTTTCATTCACGGTTAATAGAGAAAGATCGTTTTGTTTATTTCATTCCTGTTTATATTTCAATATTATATTAGCAAAGTTTTTTGTTGTATGTAAAATATGTAAAATTATACACCACGTTACGTCACCAAAGCACAGCACTACACTGACTTTCTGATGTGCCTCAACGCACGTTTCGCTTCGACACCGAAGCATCATCATAAAGTGCATTTATGAAAAACCTTTGTAGAGTCTTTCTCCTGATGATGCTTCTGTTTTGAAGAGAAACGTGCGTTGAGGCGCATCAGAATATCAGTGTAGTGCTGTGCTTTGGTGGTGGTTTCGGTGGTGTAGCTTTCGGATTGCAGCATTACACCGATTTTCCCTCGTATTCATTCGCGGATTAAAGCAAAGTAGTGATAGTAAGTTAAACTTCTCAGAAACATTACAATGAATAATATGCAAATATTCCAAACATACAAAATTGCTCAGTGATCAAAATTTGCACTAAAATATATACGACTGGACATAAATCTTGTTCATTGATCTTTGGCTTTATAAGTTAATTAAGTTTTATACCAGTCAAGAGTTGCTGTAGTGTTTCGTGAACAAAAATCTTTTAATCAATTCTCGTCCATAATCTATAAGCAATCAACTTTTTAAAAGCGTTATATAAGCGTAATTCTACGATAAGAGCTTCTCAATTGAGCTGTCAAGATCGTGTGTTCCATTCATCAAAACCACGCGCATATAGGGTTGTCAAAAAAATATTTAATTATAATTTTTTTGTTTGACAACGTATTTTATTTTTTATCTGTTGTCTTCATTTATGATCATATTTTTTCCCATATATACGTTAAGATCTTTTTATTATTTAATTACAATTTTTTTTGTTTGACAACGTATTTTATTTTTTATTTGTTGTCTTCATTTATGATCATATTTTTTCCCATATATACATTTTTGAAATCGGTTTTTTAAACAAAGAAAATTATTATTAAGATAGCTTACCTCAGAACTTTCCAATGGGTTGAATTTTTGGTTCAACCAATTTTGATGGTACTTTTTTATTTGAAAGCTGGAGCCCGTGTGATCTCAGTTCAATTTGGTCCAGTTCTGAAAATTTAAAGTCGGTTTTTTAAACGAAGAAAATTATAATTAAGATAGCTTACCTCAGAACTTTCCAATGGGTTGAATTTTGGTTCAACCGTTTTTGATGGTACTTTTTTATTTGTTCGTCCGATACCGGAACGACGATAATATGTTACAAGTTAAACGGTAATACATTAATTACATACAAACTTGACGACGATAAATTATTGTTCCGTTTTTAATAGTTTTTATTTTTGTACCTATTCCATTCAATATTATTTATTCGTCAGAAAGTAGTCAATAAAAAGATGCTTCTTACTTAGTCCATAAATTCTACGATGATGATGATGATGTCCTCCATGTCGTATCCGACAATGGCGAAACGCTTGGCTTTTAAGTTTGTCTTTTATGGGCAAAAGAGGATAACAATTAAAATAAATTATACCCGTAGGAGTTCGTTGTGGCCTCTGTTTAGATCAAGGCACGATAAAACTTTGTAAATTTAGGCGTAAATCGAAGACCAGCATATCATAAATTATTTTCAAAAACTATTTACACTTAAAAAATTGCCTTTCAAAAGAACAAATCGAGAACATGCGGAACTGATTGGCAGAATAATCCTGACTTGCTATTCTAGTAAACCTATAAAATAATAATAATAAACCTATAAAATGAAGGCAGTTAAATTGGAGTTAAAATCCAACACAGAGAATCATTGCATATCCTGATTGCCTGTTTTTAGGGCCAGGAGGTTATATTCGTTATAAGTTTTGAGTACTATTTCAATATTTTGACAATTTTCATCTAAAACAAAGACAAAAGTAAATGCCTTTTTTATTTAATAATTTATGTTAATTTTTATAATAAAGGAAGATCTTTAAGTTAATTAATCATGTTCATTGAAGGTATTAAAAACATAAAATGAGTTTAATAAAACTTCTAATTTACTTTTATTTAAGAATAATTAAAAAGTAGCCAGTGACCAAAACGGAGGTAAGTGAACTTGCTCATAAAAAAGCCTTTGTCTTTACCGACGGGGTATATTAATGAACTTCTAGTTCTAGGATTAATTAATAATAATTATAACGAACGGTAGTGACGAACGTTGAGTCACAAAGCTTTTATTATAATCGACAAGACACCTTATTTTAATGGATAATGTATGTATATGATTAATTAGGAATAATTAAAAAGTAGCGTCATTACCCAGTGAACTCCATATTTTAGTGAGGGTCTTATGCTTTCATCTTACAAATGTACACCGTTCGTTAGCCGTCTCCCTCCACTGTCATTCGTCCATCGATCCCACCCTCAAGTATATCATGGTAATGTAGTCTAATTCGGCTTAGAGTTGGGACATATTTTTTTTTACTTTGTTTTGTTTATTTACTATCACGTCGACTGTAGATTGAATTATTTATTAATTACCGAAAACTCAAAAAAATAGAATAGCAATAACGTATCAATAAAATATAGTCAAAATTTGTTGAAGGCGTTAAGATAAAAATATTTTAAAAATATCGAAATGATTAGAACTTATATGATTAACCATACGCCCTAATTCATATGAAAGTTAAAAAACCGTCGCGTTAAATTTAGACGTTAGCGCTTTTTCAGCGCCCGCGTTGTTGTTTAATGTTTCAGCGCTTAATATACCTATATAGCGTTGAAAATAGAACATTGTTCGATACTAAATAATGAAACAAAAAACATACACTCGAATTGAGAACCTCCTCGTTTTTTTAAGCCGGTTAAAAAAGCGTCGCGTTTTAAAAGCGCTGCTGTGTGAACATAAATTTGGGAATTCGTGTGTTCTATTTGAACGCTTTTTTAACGCGCGGTAATAAAGCTCTCGTGCCAATGTGGGGTAACTTTATCACAGCGTCTGTTTTCGAAAATAACTCTCAGAGGATTAACGTTAGTATTAGTAATATTCTTATAAATTTTTGTGTTTCGATCCATTTTGCTAAGGTTTGTAAAAGTTTATACGAAAAATAAGGTATCTTTTTACCTCAAAGGAAGGTTTCTATAATTTTGTTTATATACAACATGCATATGATCGCATGAATTCAGTGATTTTGTTAAACTTTGAGGTTTTATTTTTTGTTGTGTAGGACCCTAAGTATTTAGCTAAAAGACAAGTATCCTACGTTATGCCTTATAAAACTAGCTATGTACCAGTGAAAGTCCCATCGAAATCGGTGTAGCCGGATCTCGGAAATTACCCGGAAACAAAGGCACAAAAACAGCAGCAGCCCTTTTATATTGAATACGCATAAACTGTGAGCGCTGTCGGCAAAGATGTGGATCCAGGATCGGTTAATAGAGCCACGAACACAAGTGCCAAAAGAATCCCGGCATCGCTTATATCATCTGTCATAATGTTATATGGCAACGATTGTGATGATATGAAATATTACCACTGCTTCCCAGATGACCCAAATAACCGGTCTCCCTATAGGTGTGCCACGGGAAAGATCATACAACATATTGTTTAAATCACCTTCCGATGCTGCACTCATTATATCTGAAATTTATATTCATTAATTAAAATTAATGCGAACATAGTGCATTAAAACAGATTATTTTTATTTAATAACAATTTATTAAAGAAAATATTTTTGGAATGCAACTAAACTCAGATTTATAAATGAAATACTTTATCGTTGTTGTATATTTTTTTCAATGTAGTAGAACTAACTTTTGCATATCAGACCAACCTCTGTGGTTTATAATGTGCAATTTAATGGTGTCAGTGTGTTTTGATAAAATTTTAAAAAAATCAAGAAAGACTTCGCAAAATTTATTTTTTAAACTAAAGCTAAATAATGATATCAAACACATATATATTCTTCGAATGTTATGACATTAAGTCCACGTTAAAGAATTGTCAAAATATAACCTGGACTCGGTTAAATATATGATCACACATTATTTTTGAACTTACCTATACCTAAGCTTTGAGCAGCACTCTTCATAATATCTTGATATGGTGCAACATTCGGTTTGTATCCTATTAAAGCCTTGTTTAAAGAGTCGAAAATGTCATCAGAATTGAGAGGGGCTTGGGGAACGGCCTGAATCTGCGTAAGGAAAACAGGTCTGGGAATAACTACAGCAATAAGGAAGAGAATGCCAGCGAACAAAGCTTCCAATGCTAGAAGACGCCACCTTCGTCTGGAAAATATTTATATTCTGAACTTATTTTCATATAAAATAGTAAATGGACTTAGTGTTATAAAAGTAATAAAGAAAAAAGTGGTGGAATCCGTTCAGCTTAAAAATCACGCCCCTCCACTAAACAATCAAGAATGGAAACTACATACCTAGAATCATACTTAATGTGTGAGTATAACATAATTGGACTGTCTAGCCATCAAATAAAAGGTGCAAAATTACCATGTATTATAATTTATATAATGTTTGGCGAAACTGCAAAAAAATTGTAAGAAAACCTAAATTACATTCGAGAATCGTAGAAATAATTTTAGAATATAGGTTACTTCATATTACCCATGCTGGTGCCTGTATAACGGGTGTCCCTTATATGGGCAATATGAAAGTAAATTCCAAAAGAGAATAAATTTAAAATATATAGAACTTGTATAACTCGTTTATTCTAAAAATGCACGTCCCTCCAAAGTATTCACCTCTACATGAAAAATAGTGGGTAGACGCAATACTCGCAAGCTCGTCAATATCATTGGTGTATAGTTTGAATTTAGAATAAAATCTCGTACATTAGGGTGGCGTGCATTTTTAGAAAAAACGAGCGATACTAGTTCTATAAATTTGCAATTCATTTTCTTTTGTAATTTATTTATATTGTGATTATGTATCCACTACACCGAAATCTATTGTTATTTATTTTTCTCACACTCAAGGTAACTGGAAGAAATCTCTTAAAGAGATAAGTATACCTTTGTGTACACAGTTTATAAGCTCCATGTAACTTGTAACTTTATGTTGTACATAAATAATAAATAAATAAAGTTAATGTTCGTGTAGGTCTTTATATAGAAACTGTTTATTATTTGTGCTACTTTTAGTATGTGTTTAAGTATCATATGACGACGGAAATTTTTGTACTAAAACAACGCGAAAATTATCTGCATCTACATTTTCATCATTCATCATCGGGTGCCTTCTTCAAAATAAAATTTGTCAATAGCTGATGAAAATTTCTACGGTCCACAGCTATTCTCTGTAATTGATCAATCGAATTGTAAGGGCCAGTCCGATCTGCTTTCGATATTCTAGGTAACTGGAGAACCATTTCATTGTATTTCCACCAAAACCATAATATTGTAATTTTAATAAAAGTAGCTGCCTATTAATAGTATCAAATGCGTGTGAGAAATCTAATAATACTAAAATAGTACCTTTGCCCTCGTCCTGAGCACATAACAAATTGTCAATAACATCTGCTAAAGCATAATTCATAATTCATAATTCATAATTCATAATTCATAATTCATAATTCATAATTCATAATTCATAATTCATAATTGTACTTAACTTTAATTTTAATTACTTTATTGTATTTGCGCAGCCTTGAATAAAGATTTTTCTATTCTATTCTATTCTATTCTATTCTATTCTATTCTATTCTATTCTATTCTGTTCTGTTCTGTTCTGTTCTGTTCTGTTCTGTTCTGTTCTGTTCTATTCTATTCTATTCTATTCTATATAGGTATAGTTTATGTAGTCATTACAAATAGCAAATAGCAACGCTACAAATGGACCTCTCAATTTTATTTATACGTATACGGTTAAGATGAATCATTTTCACAAAAAATGAACAAAAAAACCGTCTTCAAACTGTCAAAACTGGACCAAATTGGAACACCAGCTTTCCAATAAAAAGGAATCATTAAAATCGGTTCACCCAGTCGAAAGTTCTAGGATAAAAATCATTATAACAGTCGAATTGATAAACTCCTCTTTTTTGAAGTCAATTGATAACACATATATATCTGTAGTGACACATATTAATATGTATAAATACTTACATGTCATCAAAACGAACTGGCCGGTCGCGTCGATTATAGATTATTAGAAATTGAAATACTACTTTATGTTCTTACTATTTATTTTGTTTTTGACTTCGGATGGTAATTCATTTAACAAAAGTTTTATTGAAATAACTATGTATACCCGTTTTGATGGTTCTTCATTTACATGCGGTCCTTAAGCACCGTCTATTTAGATTTGTAGGTCCTCTATTATATTTCAAATAATCCTTCTAACAACATTTATTTTCTTTTACAGAACTTCTCTTAAATTTGTAATTATTTCTAATATATTAAGGATAGTAAAAACCTTTTTTGACCTTACTCCAGCAGCTAAAATCGAATTGGGAGAGTCGAGACAAACTCCCTTGACCCTCCTACAGTTGCAGAATCATCGAATTCGTGCAATGCGTCTTAAGATCCAACCCTAAAATGCAGATTTGGTCGCATTCAATTTTTGCATGGTCGCATCAATTTGGTCAAATAGATAAGCCTTATGACTGACGTGCCATGTAAAATTGGTATTTTATAAATCATACGAGCAGTGTCATGTTTTATGGAAGAGACATAAAGGAAAATGGTTAATATACAAAATTACAGCGTAAGTTTCCAACAAATGTTTTTGGCAATATAATTTTGTAGTTTAATAGGATTTACATAAATTGTGCATTATTAATAAATGTATTACTAATAAATAACTAATAATATTACTAATAAATGTATTAAATTGTATATTTCTCTCTTCTTCAATTTATAATCTCAGTCTGCGTATGATTCTAATCACGATATATTAATTCCGAGTGTTACAAAAAGCTATTGAATTCTTGGCATTAAAGACAACATTCTAAATGGAATAGATCTCGGAATTCGTAGAACGTTATTATATTCCCGCGGACTTATCGCAAATGCTTACGAAAACTTTTCTTTATAAAACAAGATAAATTTTACCAATAAAATTACGAAGTGGCGTCACTTGGTCTCCGAGGCCAAGATCCAGCTTGGGTTTATGCGTCATCGCAGTAAGTAAGTAAGTAATAAAATTACCTACATTTTTATAATAAATAAATAAATAAATAAATATATAGGACTATATGACACACGGACGTCTGTTCCTAAGGTAGACAACTTAAGTTTGTACATCTTGTTCCGGCATATTTAAAAAAAGAAAGTATATTATAAGGAATAAACACGGAAAACTTTGATAGAAATTTACATTTCAAATTTAAATTTACATTCAAAATGAATTTTTTTAAATATACAAAATGGCATGGCTGGACCGATTTTGATAATAAAATCGTGAATTTGACCAATCGTAAAGACGAAGTAAACAAGAAGGCTCTAGTCTGTCTTGCACCAAAGAACTATATCACACCACTGCAAGCGATTTCGATTAGTACAAATTCTAAAATAATTATCGAATTGCGTGCAAGTGTGTGAGGCTTCATTGTCAATGTCTGTGTTGCGACTATTGTGACCACACTTAATTTATTAGCGATAAGAATTAGGGATTGTCTAAAAGACTCGTACTCTTTTCATTTTAAAGACCCGCAACGCATCTGCGATCCCTCTAGTGTTGCAGTTTTACATAAGCGTCGATATTCACATAGGTTAATCACCAACCGGTTTGCCCCTTGTTTTATAAAAAAAGTACACTCATTTCTCAAAGGTCAATATTTAAAGTAATCATAAAAATGCTCGTATTACAAATGACGCTTATTGTAATATAGGACTATTTTGGATTTTGATGAACAATGTTGTTCATCATTAAACAATTGTTGTTATTCATCATTGCTGATACATGTGTCATTGCTTATCCGCGTCATTTATTTTACTTATAACCTTACCTTGTTGTTAAAATAATATAATTATTAAACTAATATAAACAATGTAAATAGGTTTCCTTGCATGTACAATCTAATTTTAATACAATAATTTAATCTGTAATACTAGAATGGGTCACCCATCTATCACCCGGTCGCAGCCAGAGCAACTTAACTTAGCGATCGACTCAAATGCCGACCACAGATTAGGCCACGACCTCCTCTGTCAAATACCTTGCCATACGTATTCTTTAAATTATTATAGTGTATAAGGTATGTCAACGGCATAAAATCTTTTATTATAGAACCTGTCTATAATAAAAGATATATTTAGTTACATTTGGCTGCAGACAATTTTTTACTCTACTCCAATGTACTGACGTTGTATTAAAGTCACCAATTACTAAAGTTAATAACTGTTGAGTGTTAATAATTTTTTCGACATTGTGTGCAAAATTACTTAAAACCTCATCTTTTAATAGTGATGGGATAAAGACTGCACAACTGGATATTGTGGTTGTTCCAATCAAAATTTTTCAGAAATTCACAAAATAGTCATGATTTTTAAATAAGCTTAAAAATGGTACTTGTTTCATATATCTTTAAGAAATGGGTCCAGGATTGAATGGAAGAGAATTAGTCTTCTTTGTAACGCGTTTATTAAATTTCTTACAGAAGAAACAGACAAAAAAGTCTGAAAAGACTGTCTTGTCGTGTCTTGCCGCATATCTGCGCTGCCGCATAACCTCCGAATAATTCCGACAAGTGTTTAAACAACTAAAAGCATTGAAACCGCTTAAACGACTGTTACATGAAATATTTATACCGATTCGATCTTTTAGAGAGTGAAATCCGGCTCTAAGTTTATATAATCGTATAAGTCTGTGAGAATAGTAGACCAAAGACATGTTACGACATTGATAAGTAGTTATTAGAAGTAGCATTGCATACTTGCGATTCATGTGAATTGATGAACTTTCAACACGTTGTATATCCACACTTACTAATATTACTACTTTAATATAAATATTAAGGACATATTCTGCGACACAAAAGGTATCAGCTGCTTCAGACCATCATAATGGGAGATGAAAGAAGGTGGGAGGGAAGCCGCAGGAAGTCTTGGCTACATAACGTTTGAGAATGGACGGGAATGACGACTGTCCATGAGCTGTTTCGGCTAGCCAGAGACAAAGAGGCATTTAAAAAGCTGACTGCCAACCTCCAGTAGTGGCGAGGCATTCTAAGAAGAAGAATGTGATCAGCCCATTGCCACTACAGCTTGCTAGCGCTAAGAGCTATGTCAGTAACTTTGATTCTCTGGCGAATGACTTCGTTTAGGACTTTGGCCCGCAAAGAAATGCGTAGCATAACACTGTCCATAGCACGCTGTGCGACCTTTAATTGGTGGTCCAGTTACTTTTTACTTTTTCTTAATAAATAATTTTTAAGGTCAATCTCTATAAAAAAATATATATATATTTTCTTTCTTAAACAAAAATCTATAGCTTATTTTATAAAAATAAACTTAGACTAATAAAGACTATCTTAACTTAAGTCAATAACAGATTTTCTTTATCCATAAATAACAATGTTAATTATTATTTAAGAGCTGCCATACAGACAGGTTACAGGTTACAGATGTAATGGTGTGCGCGTGCGCATGTTTGTGTATATGTGTGTGTGTGTATGTACGTGCAATTTTATGGAGGTGTTTTTAATTTTTTTCTGACTTTACTTTTAAGTGTAGCCTTGGTGGTACAAAAAGGAATATCATTCTAATTATTATAATCGTTTCTACGGAGCCTCCAAGTTACAGAATTCTGACAGTATTTTAAATACAAATTCTAATACTTGCCAATATTCAGGGACAATTATTTTGTCATTCCCTACGCTAATGCGGCAATTTAGCTTTCAAAACAATTAGATTTGAAAAGTTTATTTTCGAATTAACTAATGAAAATTGAAACGTCTTTTGACGAATTAAAACAATTCGTCCTCAAATGATGTCTTTAAGGGACTGGAATGAATGAGTTTTCTCCATTTAATATAGAGTTCAATGATTGTAAATGAATAATTAGGTGAAAATCAATGACCAGACAGGAAAAAATTTTGCGATCCGAGCAATTTCAACTGGCCTAAGACTGAAGATCTTCTTTTCAGGCGATCGAGCATTATGCATGTACCTCGCTAAACACCTTTCATTATATATTAAAACAACATCAATACAGAACCAGTTGCCACCTACAAAAATATAATTAAAAGATCAAGAAAACGTATACAGAGATCGCATTTGCAAAGAATTTGATGGTCGAATAGACAACATAGAATATCTATACTAAAACTAAATCTATGTGGAAGCAGTTGCCATCTTCAAAAATAAAGTCGAACAAATATAGTTAACCGAATAAAGATAAAAATGTAGAGACTGCGTAGAACAGGTCTACTACATAGAACAATCACCAACAGAGCGGCTCTTATTAAAAAAATTAATTAAATTTAACAGTATAATATTATTAATAATTCGTGGAAAAATTGAATGGGGATGTCAGTATACTGGACTGCGTTCCGTTTTACACTGTAACTAGTATAGCAAACGAAAAAGAAACACCTTTCATGTTCATTTATTTCTTCGTTCTTGTATTAATTACATTCGCCTTAGAAGTGTGTTAGAATACAAATAAAAAATTATACAATCACTAATATTAAAAATAAACTGATGCCTAAGCTAGGATTGAACGTGTATTATAGGCACCAGGACTCCGATATGACATATGAGGATTGTAACTAAAAGAAATAAAACTAGACTTAGGTTGTAAAAGATTAAGTACAGTATGTAGTTCAATTTAAATTGGATGTAATATTAGGGCTACACCGGAATAACTCTAGGAAGAAAAAGAAGAACCAGTAATTGCTAACCACATAACATAATTGGTTTTACGGAGACATTATGCCGCAAGGTTGTTTGTTTGCCAAAAAAATAATTTGTTAATTATTTATTTATTTCATTAGAACGAATTTACATCCATTTTCAGTAATGAAAAACATAACTCACAAATAGCGAGCTTTGAGCCTCAATAGCTCAACGGTATAATGTATGGACTGAAATACCCGGTTGAAACCCCACCGCCGTTTAAACAAACATTAAAATCAACGGTTGATAGAAAAGGGAAGAAAATTCATGGGCCTGAAGGTGAAAAGTTGAAATATATTTAAAAAAAAATACTGTTAAGGTAGGCCTAATATGTTTTTTATGCTTCTTAAAACCAAATGATGGCGATGATGGAGATGCCCTTAGTTTATTTAAAAATTTGTTGCGTGATGATTATTTAATATCCAAAAAACCGTCTGAACCACAGTGTCGTTATGGTAACAAAATAGATATTTTTAGTGACACCGCCCGTACTTTCGGGTAATGGAACTTTTGCTAAAGACATGTGTCATGTATCATGACATTTCGGTGCAATGTTTTGCGCATGTCTAATCAATACGCATGAATATAGAGGTCAGTGTGAGGGTGCACGATACTGTTGAAGTAGTTTTTTTGACGTATAGTTGTTGCTTTTACCGGACACTAAGATGTGTTGCTACATTTCCTAAAATTCTCGTTTAAAATATAATGTACATATTTCAAAATACATAATAATTATATACGTAAATGCTAAACATAAAATAAACACTGTAATTTTTTTTTGTTACCTCAGACCTTTCGACTGGGTGTACCGATTGTGTTATTTTTTTTTATTTGAAAGCTGGTACTTCACTAGTGGACCCATTTAAATTTGGTTTAGTTCTTACAATTTGAAATTGGTTTATTTCGTGTTAAAATTTTATTTTGTAACAGTTATACAAATGATTTGAAATAAAACTTATATGAAAACAGATGACGTTATTATCAAATTAATGATGAAATAAAAAGAATTGGCTCAGTGAAAGAAATTGGGAATGACACGACTTTCAAATAAACAGCTACAAAGAGAAAAGATACCTTGAATGTCATATTTTCCTTCCGACTTTTAAACAGGAGAAGGTTCTCAATTCGACTGTATTAAAAAAAACTGTATGTTTATTCGATAATAATTTTTTTTAATGTTTGTTACCTCACAATTTTTGACTGGATGAACCGATTTTGATGAATCTTTTTCTGAAAGATGATACTTCCCGCGTGGTCTCATTTCAATTTGTTCCAGTTCTAACAAATTGAAGTGGGTTTTTGTATAGATGAACACGCTAATCTCAGAAACTACTGGTCCGATTTAAAAAATCTTTTCAGTGTTAGATAGCTCATTTATCGAGAATGACAATAGGCTATATACAATCACGCTAAAATTGAATCTATTTTTTCCCCTTATATTTACGCGGACAAAGTCGCGGGTATCAGCTAATATTATATACAGTAACAAATCTAGCAGACAGCTTTTTTTTTAATGTTACAAGGCGGCAGACGAGCAGGCAGCAGGCACCGAAGTGCCTACCGGCGCCCATGGACATCTGACCCTAACAAATATAAACCCAATACGTTTTATCTTTGAATTGGCACTTGGCGGTGTTTCATGGTTTTATTGAAATTGAAAAAAGACGTAAAGGCTTTAATTGGCTAATAAGAGACGAGTCTAAATTCGGGCAAGACGAAGTTTAGGAATACTTTGTTTTCCTAATTTTATACTTAGCTCTAAAACAGAGTGAGGACGTAAGTTTAGTGAGTAAAGCTTAATTCCTGTCGGATTTCCGTCCACTTGAAAAAGGTAGAAAGTAAGAAATCAGTACATAACTTTTTACGGCAGAAGAGTTGCGAGACTTGGTTTTTTTTTTCTTACAAGTTTTGTTTTTGATGGCATCATGAGTTGTCAGGACACACTATAAGCCTTTTTTTCAAACTGTTAAGATGCCTTGGTTAAACAAATTGTATGAGAAGCTAAACTACTTTGTTTTAATCCGCGAATGATAATGAATTATATAATAATGATTCGCGGATTAAAGCAAAGTAGTTTAGCTTCTCATGCATGTCATGGATTTCCGCAAAGTAACGCCTGATTCTGCGTTTATTATATTAATAGAATTACATCACGCGAGCGCAAAGATTTGTCGTTATTTACTAAAATTAAAAAAAAAAAAACAAAACACATTTGTTAAAATTTAGCTTTTTTAATAATAAATAATTTTTAATACATAATGTATTAATTTTTTTTTATTTATATTTATTGTGTATTAATTATATAAGTCTAACAAATGCCTTTTCAGTATGGTTGATTTTGTAATATTATTTATTTTGTCAATTTAAAATTATATTATTTTCTGTATAGGGTAATGATAGTATTTTTGAATAATTTAGACAAATCAAGCTAAATAAATAATAGAAAATATTATTTTAACGAGTAAAACGACATGTTATAATAAAATTTTCTTTTTAATCTGTGCAAACATATGTTAATTGACCTTATCGTAAAACTTGAAATTTGAAACTTCAAAACTTGTGTTTAATCATACTGTTTTGGTCGGCGTACATTGTAACCAGAGTCCGTCGTAGAACGCGGGGTATTTTACCGGTGCGTTACCGAACGCAACCATAGATTCACTACGCGTGGTCGTGCAGATGTCCATGGGCACCGGTAGGCACTTCGGTGCCTGCTGCCTGCTCGTCTGCCCCCTTGTAACATAACATAGAAAAAAAAAAAAAAATACTAGGACTACTCTTCTAGACTACTAGACTTTCAAACTATTAAACGTAGAGACTTGAAATTTTTCATGTTGATGAGGCTTGAAAAAAGCTCATTAGAAAAACTATTTTGAACGATATCGGACAACAACTTTTAAAGTTATTTAACAAATACCTTTATCACGTATCAGATATGGAATTCCCACCTCGAGTCTGGGTGTATTACCCATATGTATGTATTTATATACCTATTTATATTTGTGTATGACAGGCGTCTGTTATCTATAATACAGGCATTAAGTTGTCTACCTTAGGAACAGTCGTCCGTGTGTCATATAGTATATATGTATGTATTTATTTAAGCATTATCCTGTGAATTGAATAGTCGCAAATATATTTTAAACAAATTTTTTCTTAGTTTTGAACTATTTTTAAAGAATACTAGTAATAGTTTACAAACTCTTACAGCTCAATGTCTGAAAATTTAAACTAAAATATAGACGGTATTCGGTTCAGTTTTTAACCGTTTTGTCGCAACCACGCAATCTGTGCACTTAGTTCGCGAGCCCGTTATATTTGCGTAACAGGAATATTTAAAACTAGCTGTTTCGAGAGCTCTTGATCTTCTTAATCTATCCAAAAAATCGTTCTTAGCGGACATCTACTAACTACAAACTACCTCCTTGCGAAGCATCATTGTACGCCCCGCGGTTTCCTAGATTTCGTGTTACGTGACCTATAGCTTATATATAAATACATTAATAGACCTAAAGTGTTTCTAGTATTATTTTAAGTAAGAAAAGAAGATCAAATCACAGTAAATAAAAAATGTCGTTGGTCTCAAAAGTTCCTTAGAAGGTTAATTCTATATTCCTCCGGCGTCTTCCGATGCCAAGATAAAGATCTCTTATGACGACGTCTCATTATTCGCCGAGACTCATCTGACGTACGTAATGAGGATCCATTTCTCTGCAAAGATAACGAAATTGTTTAATACTATCTGATGTATGCAAATTTGTAAATAAATTATAAAATTGTATATTTATCTTTATATCTCAATCACTTTTTTTTGTGGATTAGAACTTGGGGAAAGGTTTTTGAATGCTGAAATACTTTATAACTTCATTAACGTGCCACGTCTTAGGAAGAAAGACGTCTATTGAGCAGGCAAGCATGAAAATGCTTAATTGAAACGGAACGGAAATATTAGACACATTTTAAAGTTTTGCTAGCATTCTTAAAAAAATAATGATTTAGATCTTTTAATTCTAACTAACTATCTCAAATGAGAAAACAAAGATCTATTTGATATCAAATCAATTCTGCATTAAGTTAATATGGATTTAATATCTAACTATCCGAGATAAATACAAAATGCTGTATCAGTTACGTGTAAATTGACACGCGCTCAATAAATAGGTCAAAGAATTTAGGGGAGTTAATATCGAAGATATCGCTTCAGTTCATGGTCAATTACTTCGAACAATTAATTATGAGAACACGCAAGATATTATATGCCTTATATCATTTATTATAAGATGTATTTTGGTTGAAATGAGCAACAATATTAGGTAATCATGACATGATAATACACTTGAGACCAGTTTCAGAAAGAATTTGTTGAAATAATGACCAGAGAATCTTATGGTGGCAAAACTTTAACTGGCAACTGATTTCTGATTGGTAGCCATTTACCAGGTTATCTTCTAATTGCATAGAGCAATGGGGAATTGGGAAATCAATAAATATATAGCGCTCGCTAAAGATGCTGTAAAGATATGAATGTTGTTGAAAGTGTCCCTTAAACCTTTTGAGTTAAAGGATGAAACAGATCAAACTATAAATGCTAACATGAGAAAGGAATAAAAACAATTAGAATTCATTTTTGTCTGCGAATACAGTTGTGCAATAGGAACGGTAAATAAATTCTCCAATTACGGGTTTTGTGAGCGCATTTGAATTCCTACGTACGTTTTGGTGCAAACAGTTAGTACGAATAAACCTAGCAAACATTGGTTTAGCTCACCAGCTAAAGGATTTGTTTGACATTCCCATCTGTTAACGTTGCGTCTGTGCGGCACGCACACATTAGTATACTGATTGAAAGCTTTCTCTATTGCCTGCCTTCTCTGTTATCCTAGTACATTTCTTAGAACTCATTACTCTTGAATATTTTTATACTTATCTTAAAAATAATCGTTACATTATCTTCTGACGGTTTTTAGGGTCTATATTGAAATGTACCTTGATAGAAAATTAGTGCAGTGGCATTTAAAACGTTGCATTATTATTTTATCGCTGCGGATTTATTGAACAAAAGAAAACTGCCTTTGGGTGCCATTTTTCCAATATGGCGGCGCGAGGGGCAGAAAAACGAGGTGGCAAAGTCTAAATTCAGAAAAAGTCCATTAAAATCTGTATTGCCAATTGTCAAAATTTCCGGAGAAATTCTAGATAATCTTTGTTTTTCGCACCAAATATTTGGACTATTATTATAATCAACATTTTTCGTCTAGTTATAGATTTATGCAAATACTGTCTGATTTTATCCGTTACTTGAAATTCTCTCTTTGAATGATATTTCACCCATAGTCAAAGGATTTATTTTTCGTATAGAAATTTTGTCAAGAAATTTGTTGGTGGATAGATCCTCAATCATTCCTTACGATACTATGTAGAAGCCCATGACAAGAACGAGTATATATAAATAAGCATTTGTTTTTATTAGTATGTCTTTTATGTTCATTTTAGGAGATGAGATTGTCTTTTCTTCGTATTATAGTGTTAGGGCTTAAAGGTACAAAATGGCCCGGCCCACACGGAAAGCGAAATGGGCGAAGACCACAGAAACGATGGACAGACGAAATAGCCGCGGTGGCGGGAAAGAACTGGATGAGCATAGCACAGGATAAAGGAAAATGGAAAAAATTGGAGGAGGCCTATACCCTATCAAGGGATACATATAAATTAAAAAGTAAATAAATAAATAAAAACAATAGTCACTAGTTACTAAATAAGAACTATTATGGGAAATGAAAAGGCTTTTTATTATATATAAAAATATAACGGATGAAATACACCAATTAAATTAAGGAAATATTCCTATAAATTATATTTGGATATAAAACGTAAAAGGTCAAGTTCCATCAACAATCGTCCTAATTAATACAATTAAAAGGAAAAGCCTGCATAATGATCAGCGGGAATTTTACGTTTCTAATTTGAATTTTGAAAAACCCGTGTTCATAGGTCAAGTAAATAACTAATTTTCTTTTCAAAGTTAACAAAAAGCGGTTATTTTTTTTTATTCAATACATCTAAAAATAAACTTCAACAATACATGCTTAAAAATAAAATTTACTCCAATTATATATATTTTTTGATCATACTGATACAACTAGACTGTGGCAACGATCTTGCATTCTACTAAATATGTCAGTGGGTAGACTTTAAAATTATATACCTATGTCTGACTGTCTGCCGGTACACGCACAACTAAATACTACCAAATGGCTCTGCTTGGTTTATTACGTGTTTCCAATATATATTTAGTTTATTTCATATAAATAAAATTGGTTTCTCTATTGTAAGTAACTGTATTTTTAAGAGACGGCGTTTCCCCTAATTTGCCTTCTAAAGTAATGGTGTCGGAAAGGCACACCAAGGTGAGAGCCTTTTCGGCGAGGAATGAAAGGTGGGAGCGAAGGTCGATATGCTCAACCACCGCAAAGGAAGATCTTCGTGTCCGGGTTCTATATCCTGGAATTCACCGATTACTAGTATGTTTAGTGTTTTAAATATATTGATAAAATTACTAACAGGTGTGAAACAATCTACATTAATATAAGAAATTGAAGAGTTTTTATGAAAGGGCTAATCTGAAAAACTACTCTAGATTAGATTTTTTTAAAATAAGAAAGCCCATTTATTACGTTTTCCATATCTTGGAATTCACGGGTTATTGATATGTTTAGCATTCTAGATATAAGGAAAAAATTACTAATAGGTGTGAATAAATTTACCGCGGCCCCCTCTCATATGGTTCAAGCGCAAGAGTGTTTTTAAAATCGTACGCCTTTCTGGCCCACCCTGTATAACAGTCACTTTTTAATATGTTATTGCATACAATCATTTAATCGTCATTATTGAATATATAATTATGAGGAGGTCGTGGCCTAATCAGTGGTCGGCATTTGAGTCGATCGCTAAGTTAAGTGGCTCTGGCTGCGACCGGGTGATAGATGGGTGACCCATTCTAGCACTGGTTTATATTTGATATCCGACCTCCTCCGTGTGCTGTTGTTTGCTCATTTGGCTTGCGCTGATTTTCTTCTCGGATTGTGGCGATGTGAAGTATTGAGTGCAGCCATTTTTAAGGTACTGTAACAAACGTACAACCTAATTAATATCTATGAAGTAATTTATTTTTTAAATAAATAAATAAATATATACAGGACTATATGACACACGGACGTCTGTTCCTAAGGTAAGACAACTTAATGCCTGTGTTATAGGTAACAGCCGCCTGTTATACACAAATATTTTTTTAGAAATATATAATTACATTACTCAGAAAATGGCCTATATTTGGGCGTTTGTTTGAATTCTATCAATTGCAATTCGAATGGCAAACTTGTATCGCGCTTTATTAGCAGTTATTAAATTTAGGCGTTTTCTATCTCTCTCTATTTTTTTTAATAACACAAGGGGCAAACGGGCAGGATGTTCATCTAAGTGACTACCGACGCCCATGGACTACTACAACACCAGAGGGCTCGCAGATGCGTTACCGGCCTTTGAGAAATGAGTATGCTCTTTTCTTGAAGGTCCCTAAGTCGGTTCTTTTAGATGAAGGATTTGCATTACGAGGTAAGCTTTCCTTCTTTTATATGGTGCAAAATAATTAAAAATTTAAAAAAAAAACTTCAAATTGTCAGAAGTTGACCAAATTGGAATGGAACCACATGAGATGCACCAACTATCAAATAGAAAGTTACATCAAAATCAATCCTTAATAATTAATCCTTAATATTAGTCGAAATTTCTAAGTTATGAAATTGTGAAAAAATTAGTTGAAGTCAGAACCTTGTCCTGTTTTGAAGTTGGTTAAGACAAAACTATATACATAATAATAATAAAAACTTATTCTACATTAAACTAAAAGTAAAAAGAAGAAAAAAAGCATATATAAAGCCTACTATTCTAGTATTTACTTGCAAATTCATTGTAGGCCTTCGTATATCAGTTCTTTATTTGGTGCGACAAAAGCTGTAGTACTAATAGTCACTTATCTTTTTAAGGCACTATCTTTAAAAACGTTGTTTAGAGGGCAAATATAGATATAAATTTCGAGATTTTTCAAAATTTGCTTAGATTTAGCTTGGATATCAAATTTTATGTGTGGAAGTCAACATAGTAATCATTAAATGGAGTACAATATTCGAGCTCTAAACGCCTAGCGTGTAAGAATGTGAAACGAAAAAGGGTTTTATAAATTACTATTGGTAACCCGCGATTTCCTCCTCGTAAAATTTGGTGAAAAATTTTAGCGTGATCATATATAGCCCAGATTAGCGCATTCAAGTAAACAAACTCTTCAGCTTTATATATTACTATAGGTAATCCAGACTCGAGGCGGAAATCAAACCCACAAAGTTCCTTCCTCTGCAACGCGATGGACCCGGCACCCGCACGGTGAATCCATGGAATGCTAAGAAATTCGTCTCTCTAGGATTGATTGTTATATCTTTTTTTTTATAAAATAGCAGTTAATAACTATATAAAATAAATATGTCCAGATTTTTATTGCTATCACTATTTTTAATAACAATGGCGTTAATAGCAAAGGAAAAAAAAATCCTTTAAACCTTTAGTACCACTAAAGTCTAGAACGTTAGAAAATCGTGAAAAGCTATATTTTGCAATATTTAATTAGCCCATAATGTCCCACAGCTGGGCAAAGGCCTCCCCACTCTTAGACCACTCTCCTCTATCTAGAGCTAATCCAATCCACTCCTTTCCCGTAAAAGCATCCAAGTCGTCGCGCCACCTCTTCCTCGGCCTACCTGGTCTACGGTGGCCATTGCTGGGAGTCCATAAAGTCGCAACATTGGCCCACCTTTGCGAGTCCATTCGTGCCACATGCCCAGCTCATTCCCACTTGAGCTTTGCTGAATTTTTTCCCACATCCATGACTCCAGTGATGGAACGCAGGTTAGTGTGTGTGGTGTCAAAATTATTAACAAAATTTATTACAACGTGCGACGTAATATATATTAATATAAACGTGTTTATATCTTAATAACGCACGCTTTACGCGCATTTATGATAAATTCTCTTTCGGTCTCGTGCCGTGAGACTCGAAATACAATGGCGATAATTTTAGCATCTAATATGGTTTAAATAATTAAAATTAACGATCGATTTGATTACTTCCCTGAATTCGAAATACTGAATGAACGTATGAATGGACTCTCTTGTATCCGAACAGCGTGGTTATGGTTTATACGTTTGCTGAAGTAATACAGGATTAATTTAACAATTCACGGCTTACTAAAATTTATGAGTATATTTATTTCAGGGCTCCTGAAAGGCACAAAGACGATGGAAAATTACGGTTCTTTAGCAAGCATGTTAATCCATTCGATCAAGCCAATGCAGTTCGCAGCAAAATATCTACATATAAACACACGAAGCAAAAACTGGGTACGATTTAAGAAAAATGCGCGGACGTAGTAGTATGAAATTTGCCACAATTACAGTTGTACTAGTTGTCACCCGCGACTTCGACCGCGTAAAGTTAAGTGAAAATGTTTAACGTTATAATATATAGCCTATAGTCTTCCTCGATAAATGGACTATCTAACACATTTTTTTTTTCAAATCGGAATAGCAGTTCCTGCGATTGACGCTTTCAAGCAAACAAACAAACTCTTCATATATTCTTATATATTAGTATAAGATATAGAGGACAGTGTGCGAATGCTACTATATTTATAAAGTATGCATTACTTATATATTAATTTATTAAAATAAAACCTCACGCACACCGATGCCAAACGATTTACACACACATGTATTTTAGTTAATTGTTGGATGGTGTCAAAGTATAGTGATGACGACCGCATGTAATTTACTGTCAAATACAATAATGTCGTTATTAAAAATTTTTATATAGTTTTAAATAATTTCGTATTATCCGGTGACATGTTGAAAAATCCTAATCAACATCATCATCATCATCATCATTATCATCGTCGTCATCATCATCATCATCATCATCGTCATCGTCATCATCATCATCATCATCATCGTCATCGTCATCGTCATCATCATCATCATCATCATCATCATCATCATCATCATCACCATCGTCGTCGTCGTCATCATCATCATCATCATCATCATCATCACCATCGTCGTCGTCGTCATCATCATCATCATCGTCGTTATTGTCATCATCATTATCATCATCATTTTCAGCCCTCGATATCCCACTGTTGGGCATAGGCCTCCCTTTGTTTGTATTGGTACAATACCATAACCTATGCATTTTACTAGATCTTAATCACCCGGTTACTGAGAGATGTCTATTTATGGGCATAAATGAATTAGTCACAAAATGACGTCGAACGCGCGAGAGTTTGTCAAACAGTAATACGTATGCGATTTGCGTATTCGCGGAAATTTTGGACATCCGAGCCAAGTGTTTACTACTGTTGATAAAACAAGATCTACGATCTCACCGCGTACGCATTCGGTCCATTAGAACGTGGAATGCTATCTTATATCACTTTCAATACATCACAAGTACCACATAATAACTTATCTATGCAAATATTGTAAAGAAGAAAGATTTGCTTTTTTTTTCTTGGATAGCGTAGATTCTGAAAATACTTTTTTTTATGTAACAAGGAGCAAACGAGCAGGCAGCAGGCAGCTAAGTGCCTACTGACGTCCATAGACATCTGCACGACTAGGAGGCAAGCAGATAAGTGCCGGCCTTTCATGATAAGTTTAGGCCCCCGGGAAGACTCACAAACCAAATGACAACAATACCATCACCTGAAGTGACAGCATTGCCGCAACTTCACACCGATCTTATGCAGGAAGGAGGTACTGGTAGCCGGACCCCCGGCCCAATTCGGTTACAAGTATGGCGCTACCTCTAAATAGAAAGACAGGAGTAAGGAAAAAAGGGATGGAGTAAAGGGATTTAAAGGTAGATGACGAAGAGAAAAAGGTTGCGGATACTACTGTAACGGACAGTAAAGGGGGGGCCCCCACGACGGCTAATCTATGGCTACGCGTCGCCGCGTCGACCTGCTGATACGTCGTTTTATATGTTTCACACCTAAAATTTACATTAATTTGCTAGAATGTTCGCATTATTAGGCTACGGGATAAGTTCGTGCTAGAGACTAAGAATAAACACCAACAAATGAAATTTAGACGCTAGAATGCAGACCTAGTGTAACAACTTAAAAGCTATTAGGCAGCAAGCTTGTGGAAGATAGTGTGAGACACGAACTATGAACTAGAACAGGTGCTTTTAATGGTTTCATGTATAAAACTTGGTAATACACTAACATTTAGTAAACTGTTGTAGTAACAGGTTTAAACCTTGGCATGATGCGGTATGGAAGGAGACTTTATTTGATCAAAATTTCGATAACGTTTCGCGTAACTGTACAAACGACAGTATATCAAATAAAAGGTTGTGGATCCAATTCTGGGCATGGCCTAATAAGGGGAGAAGTTTCCACTTTAAAAATGGCACTGGGTTTTTCATAGATTTGAAAGAAAGAAAACTTTGATTTGAGGCACATATAGCACTGCAAACATATACAATTACAAACAAAGATACTGGGATAAAGCTAAAGAAGCTTTTTTGCCCAGACGTAGGTTTAAAGGACCTTTTCATTAGTCTATAGATTAGATGTAGAGGTATGAAATTTTCTATGTTGATAGAACACGCTAAAAACTCATTAGGCCAATTATTCTAAGCGAAATCGGACAACGATATTTGAAGCTATTTAGCAAATACCTTTATCGCCTATCAGATACGGAACCTTTCTATACAGGATAATTATCAAATCAACCTGTATAGTCATATATGACGAAAAAAATGAACATTAAATGTAAATATCAATTAACTACTACGTGAGATTGAGAGGAAGTTGTCTAATTATGTACGGAACGCGTGGATTATGTTTCCATAACTTCTTTAAAAAGGTTCATAGTATTAGAAATCATATTTGAGCATGTATTCAATTTCTTTATTCCATTTCGCTGTGCATTTCCGAAATATTGTCTAGAAAAAGGCAATCCATACAGCTGAACTCGATTTTATACGTTTCTCTAACTATATTGAAGAATCTAACTATATTCTAATTCTATATCTATTTGAAGTTTTATACCATATAGCATTTTATTAAAATGAATACACGCTGGACAAAATTTATATCTGTACTCTATACATGGCATGTAAGAGGATCGACAAATGGACTCGATTAATAAGAGAATGGCGCCGAATAGACAGAAATATCAAATTAAATGGAATCATTTTATTTATTGATACAGTGGTCTTAAGTCAATGTAAGGACAAAGGTTTAATGACAATATATATATTTAAAAAAAAAAAAAAAAAAAAACAACAAAAATATATATATATAACCTGCCTGATTAAGCGTACAAAAGAAAACGAAGCGAAAGAAGAAGAAAAAGAAACAGAGGTGGACAAAATAGGAAATAGCTTTGGGGTTGCAGCATTGCACCGATTTTCCCTCGTATTCATTCGCGGATTTAAGCAAAGTAGTTTAGTTTAGTTTAGTATTTTATAGTTTTAGTATTTCATGCATATCATGGATTTCCGCAATATATAGTTTAGTATTTCATGAATATCATGGATTTCCGCAATATATAGTTTAGTATTTCATGCATATCGTGGATTTCCGCAAAGTAACGCCAGATTCTATCAGGTATATACAAAGATTGTTCGCGAAGTAATATCTGGTTGCAAGCACCATGCTCTACATCTCTACTAACATATAAAGTTGAAGAGTTTGTTTGTTTACTTGAACGCGCTAATCTTAGGAACTACTTGGTCCGATTAGAAAAATTCTTTCAGTTTTAGATAGCCCATTTATCGAGGAAGGCTATAAGCTATATGTTATCACGCTAAAATTGAATCTATAATTTTTACTAAATTTTAGGCTTATGAAGTCGCGGGAAAGAACTAGTAACTCTTAATTTGTAGGTATAAATAAATACTGTTTTATCTATACTTGAGAATAATTAAAGTATATTTCAATTGATTTTTTATTTAATAACCTATAATAATGTAATAGCAACACTTGCACGCAACCGCCATGTAATAATAATTTAACACCACCCTGAAATAATAATTTAACATGGCACATCACTCAAAAGGTCTAAGTCAACTAATTTTTGCTGTATTCTACAGTATCGAACAAATCTGCATTTTAATAACTTTTAAATAATCTTTCGAATTTTACTTTCTTTCTTTTCTCTTAAACCTTCCTTGTAATAGGGAGAGTGAATCAAACCAGGGACTCACGATTCAAATGTATCACACCATTTTGTTACAAAAATAAAGAATTTATTATTATTATTATTATTATTTATTATTATTATTATTATTAAATATAATATGATATAAAAATTATAAAAAGATGTGAAGATAAGTCTTTATTTATTTATTTATACGCTTCATTGTACACCACAAAAGAAATTAACACATACATTAACATACTTTATCACTGCCAAAGGAACCCTTCCAAGAATAGAAATACAAATCTTGAAAGTTCGTGCCAAAAATATTCTTAGGGCATATGGCTTAATGATTCATAAATTCTTTTACAGAGATGTATAATAATGATATATGACTCTAACTAGCTGGATCCTCCCGAGATGATCCATCTGGTTATAGTTGCAGACAAATTTTATTAACTCTGATTATTTTTCTTCAACCTTTAAAATATCGAGTTCTCAATAATGATTGTATATTGTTCTAATATTTTTTTTTTATGTTACAAGGGGGCAGACGAGCAGGCAGCAGGCACCGAAGTGCCTACCGGCGCCCATGGACAGATGCTCTAAATTCATTTACAACCCCTAAAAAACGGCATTATAATGCTTCATTTTTTAATTTGTGTACCAATAAAAACATACACACACAAAAGGAAATTAGTGTACGACGGATTAACTTATACCCAGAACAGGTCTCTTCCAGTTATCCTTTTTATTGATCCCTCGATTGTGGTAGGGCCTTTACTTCAAAATCCAAGCCATAATTTCCGAGTGCGGTGTTAAATGTAAAAAATACCATAAAAGCGTTAACTTTTGAGAGATCCTATGATACCTTCTTCGATAAATGGGCTATCTAACACTGAAGGAATTTTTCAAATCGGACCACTAGTTCCTGAGATTAGCGCGTTCAATCAAACAAACTAACAAACTCTTCAGCTTTATATATTAGTATACATGTACAAGCATTATAATATTATGTAACATGTATTTTTGTGGTGTACAATAAAGAATATTCATTCATTCATTAATTTTCAAATTCTTCACGTTTTTAGCGGATTTCTTACTACGAAAAACTACTCGAATTTCATTTTCACGTGTCGCGGTTTCTGATAGAATAAATTATGTAAATATTTACCTTTATTATTATATTTTATAGAATGGCGGCGCGCTCGGCCGCCTCGTGCTTGCCTCGCAGCGCCTCGTCCAGCGCCGCGCCCGCCTCCGCCGCCTCGGCCTCCAGCGCCGCCTTGGCCTTGGTGGCCGCGCGCAGCGCCAGCTCCGTGTCCTCCAGCTGCAACCGACCAGCGCACGATTGTACTGTCGCCCACTTTGCGTGATACGATTGTAATGATACAGATAGTTTAGACGAGACTGTATACTTCTGGGCGAGCACGTTTCACCCTAAGAGATTGAGATTTAACATAGATCGCGACCCCCTATCGCCCACCTGGTTCTTCAGCTGCCGGATCTGCGCCTTCCCGCCGCCCTCCTTCTCCTTCTGCTCTAGCATGGTCTGCGCGTCTCGCAGCAGGGCGCGGTACCTCTTCAGGTCCCTGAAATTAATCAAAGTTGTTGAATGAACATCAAAGTTTTAAGACATTCAGCAGTATTGTATAATTTAGGCGATTTAATCCGATTTTATAAGTGCAACTAGTATCTAAAAAGAAAGGTACACAAATAGTATTCCAAAGAAAAGCTACAGCTTCTTACGGACGTCTGAAAAGTTGACTTTTTGTACATGTATCGCTACATTTGACGAAACATCATTTTCCATTTTCGTTTCAATCGCCGAGACCTCCAACAGATGGGTAAGTTTGCTGGAAGTGACAACCGGCGTGGAGTGCACCCACGTCCCGACCGGCGGGAAATGCCCCGAGCCCCGCTCACCGTTTGAGGCGCTGCAGCAGCTGCGCCTGCTCGTGGTTCTCGGCGCGCGCCGTCTCCTCCAGCGCCGCCAGCCGCCGCTCCAGCTCGTGCCGCTCGCGCAGCAGCAGGCTGCGCTCCGCGTGCTCGCTCTCGAGCTGGCTCTCCAGCACTGCGGGATAGCACATCCAGGCCGGTTACAAACATTTCTAATAAACCATTTCGACTGCTGAGAGAGGCCGAGTAAACGTCTCTTTCAGCAGTACTTTGAAGCAAATATTTTTGGTGCCACTTTACGAAAAGTACACAGAGGGCTATGAAATTTGACCAGCCGACGATCTTAAGCAAAAATAACTCACTTTTGAGTTTCTTGGAGGCGTTGGCGCGCGTTTCTTCCATCTCCTCGTCCCGCGCGGCCGCTTCCAGACGTGCCTCCTTGCGCTGTTGCTCCAGTGACATCTCCAACCGAAGCTTGGAGCTCTCCAGCAGCTGGATAGCAATGGTAAGGTTAAATTCATGTAAAAATTACTCAGATATGTTACACAGATAATGCACGAAATGCGGACGCCGTATAGACGCAAAAACGCACCGTATCATTTCACTGACGCAAGCGAAGTTTCTGCATTTAAGCACTGCAGACTTCTCGACTGCCGATTCTCAGTACCGGGCAACTCCAGCTAGCTGGGACTCAAGATTTTCTTTTGTGACGGTCGAGCAGAACAACGCTCCTGGCTGCTCATCCCTCGCCGTACACTTGGTGCTTTCTCACAAATCTACCGTCGCGAGTCAACCCGAGGCCCCGGCTTCAACGTCCCCGACCTACCTGCACCTGCCCCGCCAGCTCGTCCAGCTCCTCTTCCAGGTCGCGCGCGCGGCGCTCCAGCTCGCCCTTGGCGCGCCGCAGCGTGCCCAGCTCGTCGCCGCCGCCGCCGCGCTCCTCCAGCTCGCGCGCCGCCGCCGCCAGCCGCTCCTCTTTCAGCTCGAGCTCCAGCCGAGCTTCCTGTCGCGACAGAGACATCGCATGAGACGTCACGACCGAACCTTTCGTCCTAACCGATGTGCATAATGTGCCCCAGTACTTGCATTTAATGTTGGTTCATTTTGCGCTTCGAAGCTATAGGGCCTAACCGCACGACCAGAAGTTTGGGAAGACCCCTAGAAGGTCGAACACTCACAGAGAGGCTCTGCTCCAGCGCGTACTTCTCCGCGTGCGCGGCGTCGCGCTCGCGCGCCAGCCGCTCGCGCGCCGCGCGCTCCCGCTTCAGCTCCTCGTTCGCGCTGTGGAGCTCCGAGTCGAACTTGCGCTGCCGTTTTTCCAGCAGGTTGTTACGACACGTCTGTGGACAGAAATTAAGGTATAGGGATGCCTCCGACAGGGGAGTTAGCGTAGCTTCGTTCTGGGCTGCGACATTATCGTGTTTGCCGACGAAACGCTATGAACAATGCGATCGTGTAATTTCGGGGATACGAAAAAGGTCGCGAAGTACTCGTTCGCGTTCTGCCGTAAAAACTGTTCCCGCAGGATTATAGTAGCACGACCTGTCCTAATCGTCAGGTCGTGGATACCGTAGGGTATACCATTATATATTACTGCATAGTGTTGCGGCCGATATATATGAGGAAGTCGCACCTCAATCGGGGGCCGGCGTTAGAGTCGATCCCTAGGTTAAGAAGCTCTCACCGCGGCCGAGCAATAGATGGCCAATTCTGGCACTGGTTTTCAAATATCCGACCTCCTGCTCGTTTCGGAAGGCACGTAAAACAATGGGTCCCGATTAATGTCACCGAATGGTATTAGTCGTAAGCTGTATCAGGCAGCTGTCAAAGGGAGGACCGTAACCTCTTGTCGACCGCACAGTCGCGGCTGAGCGCGGCGGTACCTGTTCGTCGAGCAGCGAGCGCAGGTCGGCCATGTCGTTGGTGAGCTTCTGCAGCTTGCGCTTCCACTGCGCCGCCACCGCGCGCTGCTCCTCGACCTCCTCGTACGCATCCTGCACCTGCGGGGCGCCCGAGCGTGAGCACGGCGGGAACTTGCTCCGAGCCTCTAGCACGCCGCTAGGGTTCGGTGACGATCACGCGCTAGTGTCTAGCGCTCGTTTTTTTCTCTCAAGATATACTTGAGGGTACAGTTTAGCATCATATACAGTATATACAGTATAAGCCATCTTTTATTTTATTTTTATTTTTATTTATTTTTAACATCAACAAGACATACACTAATTAAGCCTTAAAATAACTTTTACATGGTCTAACTCTATAATTTATGTTTCCCTCGCTCGAATCTGTTCGGTTATTCGGTACGCTAAAACTTCCCTTCACGTTTAAGATATATAGATATATATATATATATAATTTTATTTTTTTCAAAATAATACTATTTATACTTATTTAGTGCTTAACAACAAGTATATAAAATAATGTATGAAATATTCTTTGATTACTTAACACTAGTATTCATTTTACATGTTTTTACAGATTCCTCAGCGGGAAGACGCGCTGAATACATCAAAGGCGCCGCCTTTCTAGTTACCAATATATTACTCAGAAGATTTGATAACGATTGTTACTGTAAAATACGATGTTATATTTTTCTTATCCAAGAAGTTATAACATTCATTATTAACATATTATAATATAAACAATAAAATTATCACCTATTCTTTATAATCTTGTATTATAATAAGTAACAATTCTGTTTGTAAAATTGAATCTTTGCGATATCTCCCGTATGGTCTAGTGGCTAGGATACCTGGCTTTCACCCAGGAGGCTCGGGTTCGATTCCCGGTACGGGAAAACTAAACCTAAACCATCTCAACCTAAAATAATTCTAATAATGTTAGGACTAATAATTAATAAAATTATTGGAAAAATACTCAATAGATGGTCGCAACAACTATTGTACTATTACCAATGTTTGACAAATAAAGTATTTTTTATTTACTTATGTCTTACTTTTAACTAAGTCCTGTATTTCCTTAGCTGTCACGACTTGTCCCTTTTGTGGTATTACCAAAGCTACAGCTAAGTCACCACATTCATAGTCAGGTATACCAGTCACTGCTACAATTAAGTTGTCTACCTTAGGAACAGACGTCCGTGTGTCATATAGTCCTATATATTTATTTATTATTTATTATTTATTGCTGTAATTTCACTCCGATCTTATGTCAAATTCAAAGTCAAAAATATTTTATTCCTTTATATGAAATATGTAAAGACTATATTTTACAGTACTTATAAACGTCATGTGTATAATAATAATAGAGCCTCAATAGCTCAACGGTATAAGGTATGGACTGGAATCCGCAAGGTACCCGGTTCAAACCCCACCGCCGTTTCATGTGAGAAAGAGGTACTGGTGCCCGGACGCGCCGGCCCAATTCGGCTACAAGCATGGCGCTACCTCTAATTAAAAGTTTAAAAGTACTAAACTGACATGGCATGTCAGTTTAGTACTTTTAAAAAATCTTTCGACATTTCTTTTATTACTTTTCTTTTATACCTTCTTTGAAATAAAGGGGTTAAACAAAACACACTGAATTTAAATACTGCTAACGAACAATGTTTGATTTTTATACACATACGGGTGTAGAAGACATCGTACCGGATGGTTGTTCGCAAAAAATGTTCGCATTGTAAAGGTATATTTTATATTGACTCTTATGGACAATTCAAGGGGATTACGATTACGAAGAATTTGTTAAATCGAGGAAGTCGTTATATTGAGGTACGTTATATTAAGGTTGCACTGTATATATTTGTTTATAAAATAAGTTATGATATAAATTTTGCAAATATAACAATATTAGTGTCGTACATCATAGTGTTTGCATTAAAAGAATGGTTCAGTAAATCACACAAACGCCATCAAAATGTATCTTGTTTTTAACTAATGCGGTTACTATCGAATTGTATAACTGTATGTTGTAATGTATCAATAAACTTATTTTATTTTATTTTTTTTATTTTTAATGATTTAAACAATAATAACAATTATTATACATGACGATGATTATATTTCGTGACGAGGCCGTCAACGGCGACACTTTTGCTTTAACGTTTGGCATATGCACTAGTGTGACTTGCATATACAAACTTGGTCTTGAAGTTCTAGTTATAAATATGACGTTCCTGTGGTCCATAACTACTGTGAAGGGGAGGGAGTCTGTGGACACTAAGGTGGAGCGCATGCCCATTTGCCAAAAAGGTCCAGGCCGTTCAACCTATATCATACCTTGGCGAGATGACAACGGTGATTAAAGCAGTCGTTATATTCATAAAAATAAATTCCTTAGCATTTTAATTTAGCAAGTAGTCTGTTTATAACTTAGTGAAATAGACCATCGTGAATGAATGAATGAATGAATATTCTTTATTGTACACCACAAGAATACATATTACACAATATTTAGTCTTAATAATAACTTAAAAGACTATAAGAATATTGGCTTATTTTTTACACCAAATTACAGCGCCATCTATTGGTCGCTTACGCCACCGATCGCCCGTCGCCGGCCCACTCTACCACCATATTTTAAATCTCTTATATCTTCTAAGATATTCTTTTTATTAATATGTTGTAAAGGGCAATTTTGATCTGCATAAAATGTACAAAGTATCTAGCGTATTTAAATGGACAAAGATTAATACGGTATTCTTTAAAATAGCTTCGTAAATAGTTAATTATTTTTTGTAATTCCTGAGGAACTAAGTAACCTTTTCATAAGGAAGTAACAAATGGTGAGGTCAATCAAATTTCCTAATCACGTATAAAGTTATACTCTCAATTAATTATTAAGTTAAATAATTTACTTTGTAATTCATTAAAAAGTAAGTTCCTGATTAACTAAGTAACCTTTTCATAAGGAAGCAACAAATGGTGAGGTCAATCAAATTTCCTAATCACGTATAAAATTATAATCCCAATTAATTATTAAGTTAAATAATTTACTTTGTAACTCATTAAAAGTCCCTATTTCCCTTGCTCATGACATCACGCGTGAATGCCTGGACCGATTTCACAAATTCTTTTATTTATCGTGTTTGTTATTTTGAGGACGAGGTTGTTACAAAAGAAAAATTAAGAATATTGCGCGGAAAGTTATAAAATTTAAAAATACCACCATTTTTAATTATTTCTAATGTAATCTTAACGCTTTTGACAATAAAAAAAAAACTGTGACCTTATAGACATAACATAGACAGAATACGTGCAGGAAATATCGTCAGAGCATGTATGTAAAGAAATGAATATCGTTTAAAACAGATGCTACGTTCGTAGTTATCTATTTAACTACCTACAAATATAAATAAAAATGAACTTCCAAAATATATATTGTATGTAAGCGCAAAACTTCCGAAAGACTGCACTAAATTGGAAAATTTCATTTTGTTGGGCACGTTATTCAGGACGAGGTTTTAATAATTTAAAAAAAAATCTGTCTGTTTGATGTAATTGTGGGTAATATTCGAGAATATTGGGAAAGAGAACAGAAAGGGAACGGCAACGGGAATAATATTATAGGATAATAGAATATAGTAAATAGAAATGTAACGTTCGGGCAGGACAACGTCTGCCGGGACCGCTAGTAAACCATATTTTCAACATTTCTAATTTAATTTTTTTTAGAGATTCCAAGTTACATCACTGTTACACAATATACTGGCTAATCTACAGATGTGCAAAAATAATATAATTTAAAATGTATACAATTTACGCAAATATACATACGATCGTACGTAACGTACCAATAAACGTGCCTCGAGCTACAACACTTCAATCGTTCACCTCAATACAAAACCAATATGGGTACTGACACCAACTTGCACCCTGCATAAAAATTAGCCCAGTGCTAGAAGCACGTAGTGTGTATTTAGAAGACGTTTCCATTGTTCTAACGATGTTTCCAAATTCATCATAATCGAAATTCAGTGTCACTAAGTGGGCATTTAGAATGAAAGTACTGTTTGTATTTTATTATTATTTTTTTTTAATTGTAACTTGAGAATTTGGTGGTATTAGTGTTACTATTCCTGGGGAAGTAAAAGGTTTTAAAACTTTACCGCGTCCGATGGACGTATTGCGATTTACAGCACTACAATAGGCCACCTCAATACAAGCCAATAAGGGTCCCGACACAGACTTGCGCCCTGCATTACAAGTGCCTTAGGGTTACAAGCACGTGGGCCACGTTTCCATTGATCAACAATTATTAACTCTATACAAACACATTGTCGATTGTCGATTACAAGTTTTAAGCAGAGATGAAACAATTTTGTATAAAAATTGTATTAGAAAAATATAGGGGTTTTGTTATTAAAGCGAATGAAGAGGTCGTGGTCTGATCAGTGGTTGGCATTTGGATCGAAATTCAGAATAGGACGCTCTTGCTGCGACCGATGATAGATGGGTGACCGATGATGGGCGGGTGGGTGAAGTAAATCTGTTTTTGGCTTAAGTTAATGTGTCTATATTAGTCTAAGTTTCTTTTTATAAAATAAGCTGTAGATTTTTGCTTAACAAATAAAATAAATAAATAAACTTTTAACTTGCACGTTCTTAAGATCCTATTCGTAAATATAAATAAAGGGGTCGGGGCCTAATCAGTGGTCGGCATTTGGGTCGATCGCTAGGTTAAGTGGTTCTTGCCGCGCCCTGATGATGGAAGAGTTACTAATTCTAACACTGGTTTATATTTGATAGCCGATCTCCTCTGTGTTTTGAAAGGCAACTAAAACAGTGGGCCATGATTAAAGTCCGTCGGACTGATATTCGTAAGGTTCTTGTTTTGATTATCTTTGTTAAACTATAATCGCAACTGCTCTTAGCACAAGTAGGTAAAAAAGGAATACTACGCATAGTATTGGGATGTTATATTATTTTAGTCTCCTTAGTCATATTAGGTCACTACATATGAAATTGGCGTTTTGTCGTACTGGCCACTTTGATCTCAAATATATCCTCTTTGGTTAGGAATTCCAATTTCAAATTTATACAGCTAATGCATGAGGCATTTGTGTTTCGAAAACCGTAATTCATTTATTATTCCTCTTTTGGTTTTTTCTTTGCGTCATTCTGTTTGCAAAATGAAAGACTTGGAATATCGCGTTATTTATGAGTACGAGTTCCACCGTGGCATCAATGCTGCAGAAACGGCTCGAAGAATTAATGATGTGTATGGCAGCGGTGTCGCAAAAGAAATTTTTTGCCATTAATTTCTACTTTCTATATAGCCGACCGCCCAAGATGGAGTGGACCAGTATCATAAAAGTACTTAGAACCCTAAAGCTAGATATACAGACAACCCAGGACAGAGTAACCTGGTGCAAAGTTATAAGGAGACCCGACTCAAAAGTAAAGGGGAAAAGGGTATGAAGAAGAAGAAGAATGTGAAATTATTTTGTTGCTTTTAAGGCTAAACAATTTAAAAAACTTCCCAACCTTTCCTTCCCATAGAATTTCAACTTTCAACATTCAGCTGGTTCCGATGGATCCCTTGTTATGAGGGACCACCATTTCTACCTTATTCCCAAAATTAAAAATAATCTGTGAAGAACTTAGACTTTCGTGAGTGGAAATCTTACTTATTATAAAACGGCTTTCAAACTCACGTGTCATGTTATACATTCTGTAAATGTTATACTAGTCGATCCATCTCGATATAACATAAGCGTGAGTTAAAAAGCCGTTTCAGAATAAGTATAATCTGTGAAGTTATATCTTACTACAAAAATTGGCGTTGCGGCTAAATTCTAACTACTGATTAATAAAAAACAATGATGAATCATTGATTGTGCTATGAGTAGATGACAAAAAAATAAACTACGCCGTTCAAAGAAGTGGTTCTTACCAGTAAGAGTTTCTGAGATGCTTAAAATATTGTCTGCCTACATTGATAGGTGAAGTCACGCCAACATCAGTTCTACACTATCCCGAGCGAAACGCGACCACAATATCATCACTTGGCGTGACAGCATTACTTATTTCGCAAAGGACGGCAACGCACATGCGGCCCTTCTGCCTATGCAGGATACCGGACATCGCGTCAGAATTCCTTAACCAACCAATTCAATATTTGCATAATATTTACCATTTTAACAGTTTAAGGGAATCGGTAATATGTATGACGACAAATTTCAAAAACACGCATATAATGTTCTCAAAAGTTCTATTGCCAAATAATTTAATATTTCTGCAGAAATTAACGTTTTTATAAGATAAAAAATATAAATTTAATAATTAAAATTCACTACAGAAAGTTTTAGGCTATAAGGAAAATTTTATAGAATAATAGAATTTAATAAACAGTAAGCAACCCAACGTTCGGGCAGGACAACGTCTGCTGAGTCCGTTAATCTTAAATGACATCTAAAGCATCTCTAAAAAGGCCTTTAATTGATTTTGAATTAAAATGCAAGTGGATCGCAAATGGCGACTCAGGCGATGATATAGAACAAGAAGGTAACAGTAAAAACTGTTTCTTTACATCTACATATGTATTGAATAGATATATCTAATGACTTCTTTAAAGATGGAAACGCTCCAGCAAACTTAACAGAAATAGACGTTCACGAAATTTCATATGCCAACTTTAACGATACAACACTGAAACCCAGAGGAAAGAAGGATAATTTCTTAGCAGAAGTGATACTGCTCTTTGAGCGCTTTGCAGCAATTCTCGATGCCCAACTGCAAACGACTGCCGTAAAGGAAATTATAAACAAGGATAAGAAATATTTCGATGTGCTCTTGCTTGAGTCCTGTAATCGCCCGCTTATCGGATTAGCTCACAAGATATATTTTATAAAATTAATAAATTAAAAAGTAATTTTATATTATGTTCACGAATTTATTGTTAAATCCTTTGATATACAACTAATAACTTTTTTTTTTTAATTAGCCTGTAATGTCCCACTGCTGGGCAAAGAAAAAATCAGTTATTATGGATATATTAACAAAATAAATTCAATGATTCTGTTCCATACTTCAAAAACAATATTTACAGTTTTATCAATAATTGACAATGTTCAATCACTATAGCAACCATGTTAGAGTATGTGTTCTATATTAAAACTATTTATAAATTTAAAACGTTTAAAGTCAACTGTGTGTGAGACTTCAAATGAACATTCAGTCCGTATCTGGTTTGATATGATTTGTCACAAAGGTGGCAATGAAAATTTTTCACACCCGTATGTGTCAAGGAATGTCTTTGTAATTCTGACTTTGAAAAAAACCTTTTAAAACAGCTCTCGCACTTGTATTTCTTTTCCTTCAAATGATTCTTCCTTATGTGCGAACTTCGTGAACTTGACGATATGAATGTAGCGTTACAGACCCTCTCCAATAATAGGATTGAATACTTTGGTTATCGGAGTCGTGAAAGTTGGAAGCCTATAATGGCGTTTTATTAGGACTTAATATATTTTATTAGGCCATTAAAAAAGAAGAATATTAAATTTTTCTACCTTCGATGACTCAAAGGTACAGTACAATACAACTATTTAACGCTAACTTGCTTAAAAATCGTTAGTACGAATGTGAAATTGAAACTCGCTGGTATCCTTTCGTTTATGATAGTTCCCTTTAAAGGCCAGCATCGCATCTGCATTATTCAGGAAAATGATTCTTAAAAATTTACTAAATATACTAATGTGGTGCAACTTCGTCAGCGTGAAATTAATTAATAACAATTGATCCAATTTCAGAGCGACAATATATAGCCTATAGCCTTCCTTGATAAATGGGCTATCTAGCACTGAAAGAATTTTTCAAATCGCACCAGTAGTTCCTGAGATTAGCACGTTCGAGGAGGTCGTGGCCTAATCAGTGGTCGGCATTTGAGTCGATCGCTAAGTTAAATTGCTCTGGCTGCGACCGGGTTATTCAGGAAAATGATTCTTAAAAATTTACTAAATATACTAATGTGGTGCAACTTCGTCAGCGTGAAATTAATTAAAAACAATTGATAGAATTTCAGAGTGACAATATATAGCCTATAGCCTTCCTTGATAAATGGGCTATCCAGCACTGAAAGAATTTTTCAAATCGGAGCAGTAGTTCCTGAGATTAGCACGTTCGAGGAGGTCGTGGCCTAATCAGCGGTCGGCATTTGAGTCGATCGCTAAGTTAAGTTGCTCTGGCTGCGACCGGGCTCATTTCTCAAAGGCCGGCAACGCATCTGCGATCCCCCTGGTGTTGCAGTTGTCCATGGACGTCGGTAGTCACTTAAGAGTACCGTCTGAACGTTTGCCCCTTGTTATATATATATAAAAAAAACGTTACACTTAAATTCTTCTATAAAACCTTATGACAGTAGAAAACTGTCTAAAACTATAGCAAAAATTTTAAAGTTGAATTATTTCTATAATGTTATCCGGTTTCAGTGTATGAGATACCCAGTGACCAGAAATTATCATGATACATGACATCGTACTGGATACGCATCCCATGGATTCAGTACATGATTCTAGACTCCCCATTAGTGACATTTTTCTTCGGCTTTTTCTGGAAATATACGATTTTTTTTATTTTATAATATCATTATTACTATCTGTCCCAATGCGGTTTTAAATTGAAAACAAATTTCTTCAATATTTTTACATCAAACCGCAATATAATTAAAACGGTTATAAAACCAGCTTATACGCGGTAGAGGTAGGAGCAAGGGGTATACCAGCAAAATCCCTATACAACCTGTCGCAGCCAGAGCAACTTAACTTAGCGATCAACTCAAATGCCGACCACTGATTAGGCCACGACCTCCTCAAAATTGCAGGGCAAAGGCCTCCCTACCCTCTTTCCATAAGGTTTTGTCTAAGGCTAAGCGTTGCCAATCTCCATTATAACGATCCATTTCTATGTTACGAAAAAAGAATTAATTTTTATTTATTTTTATAGATCTACAAAATTAACAATATGAAATTATATTTTTAAAGATTCTGCTAAATGTATGTAAATATGTTTCAATAGTGCAGATATTTTGTTATAAATAGAGGCGCAAAAGTTAATAATAGATACATAGATAAATTTGTACGCAAACAAAGCAAAGTATGAGAGCCGTCTCTCACTCTATAAGGATTATTAGCACAAGCCACTCTTCGTCTCACAAGAGGCACCCCTAGCATTGAAGTGGAAGAGGAGTCAATCATTAGAGCCGTTGAAGAGGTTAATTTCGGTAATCCTCTTTGCCGCTCGACTGCAATCTGTTGCCTGACTCCCGCCGCAGGACTCAGGCAGCGTTGAGAAGATTATCGCTATCAGTACACAATTGAGATACCGAAACCCGATACAATACTTGATAAACCCTTCCAACTTGCTAACTAAGAGGCAAATACGCTGATTTGAACGCTACTTAATCGCATCATCAGTATACAGATAAGTGAAATTCAAGGGAATCGATTTTATTTAATTAAAAACGCATGAATTACTATTCAATATTTAGTGTGTAGTGGTATTATTTTGTGATCAAGCAGGCCGTATACTTGTTACCGACTGCTGGTTATTCAGGCGATACTGCCTGACTGTTAGCCACTTGTTCGTCTGCCGTTATTCCTTTACTTTGAGGACAACCATCCACGTAACACAGCGCCATGAATCTCGTTCGTTTGCATTTTTTTATGTATTTTTTTCTTGTAAATCAATTTTCACCACAAGCAATATGCCCGTACACTTTTTTGAAGAATTATATTATGTTATAATTTTTCTTTTCTTTCACTCTTCCTTCCTTATTACTGTACCAGTTCCATTATACAAAATCTGTTATTCATTTCGGCAATAAGATGGTAGATGGCCGCTCTATGGTTGTATTCCACTATAGCATACTCGCTCGCAGCAATCGCTTACTTCACGAAGCGTGTAGTAGACGCACTCCTTTGTGTGACGGGAGATTGCAACTACCGTATGCGAAACGCCGTCGTGGATGAACATCTTCGCACGCAACGGCTCATAATGACTCGCTAGAAGTCGTGGCCACCCTGTTGTCTTTTAAAAAAAATGGATATTCGAAGCGACGAAATACAGTCAGGGCGTTTCTACGGACGCGGAAACTAAAAGTGTTAGCATATTGAATTATCGAATGCATTTTGAATTTTTTGCGCCCAGAACAAAGCCCTGGATGAAGGGGGCTGTTTAATTCCGTTACAGGCAGGTGATGGGGCGGCGCGAGCTGTAATTCGATACATTAGCCAGCGTTGATTTGACCGCCACGCCACCCTGCATATCCTCGCCCACATTACTCCGCCGTCCGCTCTGATCCAGTTTCGCCATTAGCAGTTTGTTAAAGCGATTCCCTTAATCAATATGGACTTATGCCTTTCTGTACAGATAAACTCTTTTATTCATTTAATAACATTTTTATCAATAATAAATACATGAAAGTATGGTATGAGTGCTGATTGCTTCCCGCCTTTGCTTTTTGAGGAAAAGATTACACGGACAAGTGGAAGATTGATAGAGCCAGTGGTTCCGTGGTATCGGCTAAAATTGTAAAATAGTACAATCGCGTTGAAAGAGAATAAAAGAATTGTTACTTAGCTAGAGTTACAGATAGCTGACATATTTTCTATCTATATATAAAGAAAAATCAATCGTTGTTCGTTAGTCGCGCTAAAACTCGAAAACCGCTGGACCACTATAAATTTTATTTGTTTTGTTTTATTCAATTTATTTCAGGAAAGGTTTCAAAAAAAAAGGAAAAAAACGAAAAGAGGAAAGAGTATTCAAAAATATAAAAAAATACAGATTTGGTCGCTATTTGGGAATACTTCAATCAGATGACGTTCGTACTAAATCTTTTAACTGAAGTGTCATGTAAAATTATTATTTTCCTTATATTTCATACGGGCTGTGTCACTTTTTTAGAAAAGACATAATGGATATTAACCGAGAGTAATAAGCAAACGAGCCAAAGTTCTAGCAAGACAACGTCTGCCGTACTAGTCGCCTCATAAAAGAAGTTTCGTTTCGGCTCGTTTTAATATTAAACAGCTAGCAATACCTTGAAGGTATTTTATTCCTATGCGCAAAAAGTATTGTCAAACAGTTATTGTTTATTCAAAAATAAGGTTACGAATCGATTTCAAACTTTTTTCCATATTTGTATTTACCGTCTTACTTTTCGTTTTGTACGCAAAACTGGTAATTTATTTATTAAATAAGTCTATGAGGGATAGAGTAGAGGGTAGAGAGAAAAATAATATCGTACCGTTATAGATGTTAGGTAACTCACTTCACAGCCAGCTAGTAAAAAAATAAATATTAAAATTCAGGAGATTCTTCGGTCAAACACTACAATTGCATGGTTTTCACTTTTGCGTTTGGATGTACTAAAAATGTGTAAGTTTTTATGAGTTCCCATATCTTTTCGTCCGAATCATTTTGTTAGGTTCCGTTACAACTTACTTTTATTACCTTTACACTCGTCTATAACAAAAGTTTCCTTCATATTCTACTACTACTTCGACTTCGATTGCCAATAGTGCAATAGCCTATTAGAAAAAAAAAACGTTTGAACTTCATTTCAGCATATGCAAAATTTGAAATTTCCGTTACCAAAAATCTCGCAGCAATATCGGGTACGTTTTGAGAGCACTGGCGCGAGCGATGGAGACTTGCCGTGGAGGGGCGAGGGGGGCTATATTGAATTAGCGGTGGGAATTTTGCATTTTTCCGTACCGAAAAGCAAAAAGGAGTGCCGTCGTCGTGCCAATTCCTTAATTAACTTATGTTGTTTCTTAAAACCTGCCATTAAAAGTCAGCGGCATTCAGCAGTTTCGGGGTGTTTGCCAACTCAATAAGGACACGAAACATTTAGCTTTGATCAACTTTAAGCTGTTCGGCTTGAACTTTACGAATGACGTAGTGTCACAAAGGTCAATATCCCGCGTGCTTTGGTTACATTTTAGCGGTTTTCCTTCGACGTTTGTAAAGTATTACATAAATATGTATCATACTTGTATATATTTAAGGACAACTTAAATTAAAAACAATATGAGGAAAATACCCATGTCACACCTTCATTATTAAAGTGACAAAAGGAAAAAATTTCTGAAATTTATTTTTACTCAACGTACAATGCAGAGCTGTTTTTTGGGGGCAAGCAGTGCCCCAAATATAATTTAAATTATCGAAAAGCTAAAAATAATTAAAGAATTTGGATATTAAATAGATGTAGACCCTTGTCGACTCGTCAGAAGTAATACTTCTTCTTAAACTATACTTACACAATTATCACTACGAACATAAAACAACGTTTCAAACTTATTTTATTGCTGATAGAAATGGTGTTTTTATTATTCTATCACTACTAATATTAGCATTTTGCGAATGCATCTATGTTCAAAACCAGGATAGAAGGGGAGAAAAAAAAAACGGGAAGGGCCTACCCGTCTTTATGTACAAACAATTATAGGCTTTTACGAGAATAGCGCACCCCCAAAAAAGTAGTTGCCAAAAAAGGCCTGCTAATATTATTATTTTAATTTATTTTGAATAATAAGAAAACATGAGGAACTAAACTACTTTGCTTTAATCCGCGAATGAAAGAATTCATTCGCGGACTAAGGTAAAGTAGTTTAGTTTCTCATGCATGTCATGGATTTCGCAAAGTAACGCCTGATTCTATCAATTATTTAATAAGAAAACACCTATAAAGCGCAAACTTGGTATTAGGAGTAACAGCAACACTAGACCAGCGGGGTCGGGGTTTGAACCGGGTCCTTACGGATTTCAATCCAGGCCTATCAAAGTTGAGCTATTGGGGCTCTGAAACTTACCGATAAACTCAGCTAGCAGAGCCTTGCTGATACCAGCTGCACCTCCTGATAACTCGTTCAAGCCAAGCTTATTCCCCAACTCGCCCATTGCTCTGAAATAAATGAAATTGTGGATAAGTCATTTATTTTTAAAAACTTTTTAATTTGTCTCCAGAACATATCTATACATTTAAATAAAATTAAAGTGTCTGTAACGTCGATTTTATTTTATGAATTGCATACAAACAACACCTATTTATAACAAAAACGCAAGTTCATCATCATTTTTGTCTTTCTGTTTGTCTGTCTATGTGCCTGTTTCGGGTAATCTCCAGAAAGGCTAGGCCGATTTCAACAAGACAACGAGAGGACTAACATAGGTACTTTACGTTTTGGAAAAATAATTCGAGTTCCACACAAAAATATAAAAAAATGAAAACCCTCTAAATTTAACAAAATCACTGGATTCACGAGAACGAAATCGCGGGATACAGCTAGTAAAATAATAAGATTAAAAATTCCTCATATTTTTAAAATAAATACGATAATGTCGCTTTAAGTCGCTCCAACTGTTTCTGAGTTACGTGTAACAAGCAGACATAATAAATAATTTTGGGATAATATCCTATACTATACCAAAATTATTTATTATATATTACGCCGGAAGCCAGACATAGCATAAAAATGTTTGTACACTTTTGTCTTTGAAGTCTACAAAGTTCTACAAAACTATGTGAAGTTACACGAAGTTCCCGGCCACACTAAATGATCATTGAAATGATCATTCAAATGAAGCTATGTCTGGCTCCTGCATTGTGATAATAATAAGTATATTTTGACTTTACCAAATTTAAATATTTGTATAGATCGTATAAATTTTCAAGCAACAGACGCGTACTACTAGGAGGTACTCTCGCGTTGCCGTTATTTATTAAATGAGTATAGTATTAATAAACGGTGCTATTATATATGTATGGACATATTGAACGGAAGCAAACCGCAACCTTTTATCATATAACCACCGCACCAGCCACCGCCACAGAACAGAACAATTACCTAGAATCCATCTCATTTATTATGGCACAAGCTTTTAATTACATTGAAATACATATTTGTATTACGGTTCTAGTTAACTTATACTTAAGTACATATTCTCTCGCTAGCTATTCTCTCGTTAAATCGCACATAATATAGCTAAATAACAAAATAATGATCATGAATAGTATAAATAGGTTTTATGTTTTGTGAAAAGGAAACAGTGAATACCAAACATTTTATAGTTAAATTTGTAATAGCAAACTTGCTACTACTATTTTTTTTATGTTGTGTCATTTATAATTGCAGTGGCATTTATCTACACTAATATACAAAGCTGAAGAGTTTGTTTGTTTGTTAACAGAACCGATTTGAAAAATTATTTTACTGTTAGATAGGTCATTTATTGAGGAAGGCTATAGGCTATATATCATCACGCTAAGTCCAATAGGAGCGGAGCACCCATGAAGAATGTTTCATAATCGGCGGTTATTTCTCCTTTAAAGAGCTTCCGCTGCGTGCGCTGCGTAAATGGTTAAAGTTTCGCAAAAGTCATGTATGTTAAAATTGTTCCCCTTTAAAAGTTCTAAATAAAAGTCCGCGACAGCATATGTCTATCTTTTAAGGTTGGCGCTCAGTATAACCTTTTTTATGCTAATTAAATTTGTTCTACAATAATGCATATGTGGAGGTCTTTTTATAAACACAATATTAATCGTCATCCAAAAAACTATTTTTAAAATTCTAAGTAATAAGTGTAACACACGCAGACGAAGTTGTGGGGTACTTGAAATTAAGTTTATGTTTGTTTAGTATGTAATGTACACTGTGTTCATGACAAATTAAAAGAAAACATGCCAAAATTATTTACTCGCCTTATAAATTTCAAAGTATGATGTTATTAGTTAAAAAAAAATCTTAGTCAAGTAATAATGTACAGTATAAGCACATTGTTATGGTTTGAAATAGACATTCTTACGTTAATGCCGGAGCCAGATATAGCCAAAGTGTTTTTACATTTTTTGTTCCTGAAGGCTACAAAGTACTATAAAATTTTGCGCAGCTACACAAAACTGCGGCCACACTACAGAATCACTGAAATGATCATTCCGATGAAGCTATGTCTGGCTCCGGCATACGGCTATGCGATAGCAGGAATTTCAGAATTCAAACCAATGCGGGTAGAATTATATCACGAAGCGTTACAATTTCGTCATTTAACATTTTTTCACGTAATGCAGTCATGGGTTCACGATATAACAAAACATGCGTACGATATCAGTCACGGGGAAATGGGTACGCAATGTAAGCGGAAGTAGATTAGGCTAATTAGAAAGTGCCATAATGGAAGTAATACGGTTCGTTTGCTATGGTAGTTATTCGAACTAGCGAACCCAGAGTCCTGTCCGAACGATAGATTACCTACTATTAGTGGAGGCAGGAAGCTTTTATTCAAATTCAATTCGAATTACATATTTTGGATATGGCAACACAACTATTATTATTCATTTTTTTTTTCAAACTATACCAATAAACCAGCCATGTCAAAGTTCAAAGTAACTAAAAGTTTCTGATGGGCAAAAAGCACGAAGATCATAAACTAGGAGGGTCGCAAAACCTAATCTTAAAGGAGACAAGCTACTGCAATTCTTAACGAAATTCGATATTCGAAAATTAAAATCATGAAATTTCTTATATTAGGCAAAATAAAATGAATGAACTTGGTATAGCATGTTTATAACAAAAGAGGAATGATGTCACAGCTTATATTATAATCAGTGACAGTACGGAGAACGGAATGTCAACGATCCAGATGTTGGCAGCGGTCCATACTTGAGTGGATCAAGGTGCGTACGAAGGTTCGCGTGGTTCATCCAAACCGGGCCTCAACAGACATATTATTGTTAACTAGTTGATACTCTAGAGTGCATCCGTGTTTAATATGACTAAAATATAACAATAGAAACACTAATTTCTAAAAGTGTCTTTAGGTACAGCATGCGAGTCACAGACACACACACACAGACGGCCAGCTCAATGTCATTATTACTTACAGATGTCCTTTACATTTAAAATTTTGTCCTCTTAAACACGATTTCGTGGAAAGCGGAAAGTAGAAACAAATTATCTCGCGTAATGTGTAAATGTAACCTTCTTGAAATGTTACACGGTCAATGTAAGGAGGTTAGTGTTTATTTAACAACCTTTTTTGTTGGTTTTATCATTTAAAGAAGTTTAAGGATTAGTTTATTTCGTTACCCTGTTGATAAATTCTCATAGAACCCAATTAAACGGGACAAATCCAATTAAATGGGACAAAAATCACACAGAAACCAATAATGTTTATTGTGTTCTATGCGGTTATTGTGTCGTCCCATTATATGTCGTCCCATTTAATTGGATTCTATGAGAATTTTTGAATACAAAGACTACTAATACTAATAAAGAAAGCTTAAATCCGAAAGATGTTCGGTTAAAATCCTGACACTGACTCACACATCCTGACAAATGTCCAAAAACATGTCAAGACACAGAAGGGTTCCGTATCGCATACGCAATGAAGCTGTTTGTTAAATAACTTCAAAAGTTGTCCGATATAGTTCAAAATAATTTGTCTAAAGAGTTTTGAGCATGTCCTATCACCATGGAAAATTCAAATCACTACATCTAATAGTTTGGAAATCCTTAGGGGGGCCACATTGCGGGCGGGTAGATGGACAGCCACACAGAGTGAAACTATAAGGTTACTTGTACGACTACGGAACCCTAAAAAGGCTTAACTGGAGTCATTAACACGAATACTACCCATATCTCGAAATATTTGAAATATTCTTAAAAATATTAACTTCGATCGACTCCTAACAATGCTTAATAGTAGTAGTAGGTGTAGCGACAAAAAATTATGACAGCCAAATCAATAGTAATTCTGCTTTTAAATATTTCACATAGTATGAAATTTTAGAGAGGCTGGTGATATTACGTAACGCTTTGTCGCCGGTAAAGTCATGCAGCGCTGTTTGAGTTTGTTTTACATGTAGTTAGAGTCGTACCGGTATATGTTAATAGTATACGCCAACAAAGGAAGATGCGTGCTAGTATTTCACGATGGCGACGTGTTATGTTAAGTAATGATTATTGTCAGTCGAATTTTAGTATGTACTAGCGGACCCTGCTAACGTTGCCAAAATACATAAATTCTCCGGTACTTCAAAGCCTAGAAAATACTATAATTTTTTTATATAACAAGGGGCAAACAAGTAGGCGGCATTCAGGTAAGTGACTATCGATACAACATCAGAGGGACTACAGATGCGTTGGCAGCCTTCGAGAAATGACTGTGCTCTTTTCATGAAGGTCCCTAAGTCGTAACGGTCGGAAATATCGAAGCTGGCAACTGATTCCACAAATACGTATCTTTAAAGTATTTTTTTTTTATATTATAAGGGGAAAACGTGTAGGCGGTTTACCTAAGTGACTACCGACGTCCATAGATATCTGCATGATGAGTAGGCTTGTTGCCGGCGTTTAAGGAGGATTTTGGGCCACCGGGCACTCTCACAAGCCGAACGAAACGCAGTACCATCACTGGACGTGACAGCATTACCACCACTTTACGCTCACCTTATTTGAGAAAGAGGTACTGTTACTCAGACGCGCCAAACCAATTCAGCTGCAGACTAAGAGAACTGAAAGTGTGGCGTTACCTCTCAATCAAACCAAATTATACTTAGTGGCCTAGAGATGATAGAGATGTCGGCGTCTATAATTTCCTAATGTATATCGATGTTAAGTAATCCAGTTTCAAAATACATTTTTAAATATTAATGAAAATACGTATATTTAAAAACAAATAAAAAATTGATATTCGCCTGCAACGGGGCAAGGAGCCGAATAACCGGTGGTTAGTGGTACAGAGTGGGGGATCCCGCAATACGTACCGTCTCAAGCAATACCGCCTTCTGTATCCGTATCTTGATCCAACAGTCAAGCGAGAGCTTTTTTAGGTGTTTATTAAAGCTTTCCGCTATCATTGACTGAAACAACGATTGGGTCAATGTCCGTTGAATTAATAGTTTACATATTATTACATGAAGAGAAAATTTTTGGGTACCATTTTATTAAAATTGCGCAGAAGGAGGAGTATTAAATTTGGCACAATTATATTTTTTCGCTTCATTTGAAGATATAATATAACCAGTTACTACTTGTAGGAAAAGTCGTGAAGGTACAAGTCGATGGTGTATCGATTTTTAGTAAATCTATTAAACGTGCGTGGCTACCTTGTAGATTTACCAAAAATCGATACGCCATCGACTTTTAAATTCACTTGAGAAGTTCGTTTCATCATATATTATAGTTTATATAGGGGAAGGTGTGCGAATGCTAATATTTTTATAAAATATGCATTACAAATAAATTAAGTTATCAAACTGAAGTCACACGCACACCAATGCCAAACAATTTCCACCATTTACACACACATGTATAAGATGGTGTCAAAGCGTCATCGTGACTAACGTATGTTATATTAAATGTCAATTTTATTTTTCTGCGAATGGAACAATATATGTCGTTGTATGAAGCATGTGATACGCAAAAAGGCTTGTGGGCGAATTTCGACCGTCCGGCGATCGTTAGTTATTATTAATAAATAACTTTATTACAATTAACTTTAAATAATACGAGGAAAACAGGGTGTTTTGAATGTAAGGTTGTGGTTAAAATTTAAAGTAAATACCTGTTGTTCCCCGTGTAACCTCAATAAATGCATATTAAACCACAATACGGTGAATGATTTTTTAATACTTTATCACTATTAGTGTTGTACTATGGTACATATTGTCATTTTCAAAATATCCTTCTGACGTGTGCGGTCTTCTTTTAATTATTTTGTTGTATTATCCCACTGCCTTGCACACATTACTACATTATCAATTTGTATTATGCCGGAGCCAGACATGGCTTCATTTGAATGATCAGGTAGTGTGGCCCGGGACTTTGTGTTGCTGCGCAAAGTTGTGTAGTACTTTGTAGTCTTCATGGACAAAAATGTCCAAACACTTTAAGCTATGTCTGGCTCCGGCATTATATATACTTAATCTATTATTTACCTACAAATAAATAAAAGTGAAACGTCTGTTTGTAACGTCGAAATTAAATCTATTTTCTAATTACTAACAGACAAACAAACAAAAATATTTTTAACTGGCGTATTTGTTTTTGGTGTCGTATCTCAATATAACTAAGTACTTAGTTATATATGTAATTGTATTATGGCTATTTACTTACTTGTATTGAGATACGATACCTATATCAAAAAATGAAAGTGTAAAATATTTTGCCTGTCTGTTTGTAACGAGTAATCACCGAAACGGCTGGACCGATTTCGAAAGGACTTTCTTTTTTTTATGTTACAAGGGGCAAACGAGCAGGCAACAGGCACCTAGGTGTCTACCGACGCCTATGGACATCTGCACGGCCAGAACGCTAGTAGTTGCTTTGCCGGCCTTTAATGACAAGTTTAGGCCACCGGGAAGTCTCACAAACCGAACGAAACGCGACAACAACACCATCACTAGACGTCATGTAAACGGCTCTCGAAAGCCAATACATAGAGAGAGAGCTCCAACGTGAATCTGCGACGAGATAAATTTCGCAGTCGGATTAATATCGCGTTCAATTTATTTAAGCTGAGAGTATCGTTTTATTTACCGTTCGGTTTGAAGGTTCAATTATATGTACATATAGACTTGTTCTTACAGATAATTAATATTTGAAAATTTAATGATGAACCATCTTTATTGATCTCATGTAGGTAGTTATTTGAGCCCGCTTTTCAGTACAGAGATCGTTTAAGCGTTTACATGTACTTTACAATATGTCCTACGACGTTGGCTCAGTAGGCTACATGTTCGGTAATAAATAGCAGTCGAGAACAATCGACAGATCATATAAGCAAATCAGTGACCTTTCGCTAAAACGCTCTGAGAATGAATGCAAAAATTCTCCGGTGAAGTTTTATTTTACATGTCATAAATATTTTAATAATGGATCGGGTTTGGAGTCTGCCGTTATGTTTGTCATTATTGTTTAACGCGTTATACGGTATTTTTATTATTTGATATGGGCGTTATGGTTCGAAAATGGATAAGCAAAAAAATGTTTTATTAATGTTACTCTTTTTCTTCTACTTAGGCGTTATCCTGGTCTAGTACCAGGGTCGGCTTAAGTTGCAGAGGATGTGGCTGTGGGGCGAGTTAAGATGACCGATTGGCACCTGACGTCATCCTCAGGACACCCACGATCTCTGTAACCTCACGACTAATATCACTCAGTGACATTACCTACCATCGTGGTCCACTCTTTTAACCAGTGTTAGAATGGGTCACTCATCTATCACTTGACTGCGGTCAGAACTGTTTAACCTAACGATCGACTCAAATGTCGATCACTGATTAAGTACGACCTCCTGAAATTACTGGCAGGCCTCAATAGCTCACAGCTGGGCCTAGATGTCGATACTCTGCCATAACTATTCGTATCCATATGAGTACCTTTTTAATGTCATCAAACCATCGTGCAATGCATTGACAAGGATTTTTGTTTTTAAATTTCAGGCCTTTGTTTTTAAATTTCAGTTCTATATAAAAATTAAATATCTATATATAAAATATTTTTTGTTTACTTCTGAGAAGTTCTGTCCCTGCCTTCCTTTTTATTCAATTGATTTTTTTTATTCGACAAATCATGGCGTCGCGCGTCGGTGGCACCGTCTCAACATTTTATTGGAAACAATTTAATCTAAAGAGCAACTAACTAACTTAGCGGAAATATGGCATCGGAAAAATATATATACAAATTCCAATACTGGAAATCTCGAAAAACTCATGAATTACAAAGAAACGTGAGGGACGATATAAATTATTCACACAATGGCTCAATTGGCGAGAGACGCAATAAAGACGAGCTCCCTTCGGATAATATTAATTTGGAATAAATTATCTGAAAGGGAAGAAAGAAACGCATAAAGCCACCCCCGGGGGTTTCTTATCTTGGGAGAAAACGTTTAGGAGGCAATCTTTTGGTTCCGGTGCAAGGGACATTTAGGGAAGGCTACACATTTATTTTATACGAGCTGTTAAGCCCGACTCTGTCCATTTTAGGGTTCCGTAGGATCTGGTAGGAACAAGAAACCCTTATGGTTTCGCTCTGTCCGTCTTTCTGTCCGCTCGCAAGGCGGTACCTCCTAGGATCTTTTATCCATTAAAGATAGACTTGATATTTTCGATGTTTACAGGACATGCATAAAGCTCAATAGAAAAATTATTTTAAGCGTAATCGGAAATCAACTTTTTAATTCATTGATAGAATCAGGCGTTACCTTGCGGAAATCCCTGACACGCATAAGAAACTAAACGACGTTGCCTAAATCTGCGCTTAAAATCGCGGAAGTCGCAAGTGAATTTATCGCGGTTTTAAGCTAAGTTGTAAAATATTTGATTTTTTTTTATTTACAGAAATATATACATTTTTTAATATGTGATTAAAGGTCATTTCAATACCTATCCATGAACTAATCTTTAATCTCACATGAAAAAGAAAATGTACTTTTGTGTGAAATGTGTGCGACTCCATTGCACCTGAGTGTAGTAGCTGGGACGAAATAAAATCACAACGATGGACGCTGCATGGTTCAGCCACGTAAAAAAAAAAATTAAAACTTGCAAACTCTGCATTGTGTCATCTTAGTCAAATACCTTTTTCGCCTTTTATTGCCTTGGGTACAATTTAATGCAAGTTACGATACTAAATTCACACTCAATTAAGATAAGATAAAATATAATCTACAACTATATTTGCTCTGTCTTTATCTAATGTGTAAACTTTAAACTATTTAATTTGTAAATAAGATTCCAATCAAAAAAAAAAATCTGTTTAGACGAGATGTAAAATAACACATGAATCAATTTAGAGAATAATGACCAAAAATCATAAATATATAAACTAATATATAAAGCCAAAAAGTTTGTTTTTTATCAGGACTACTGGTCCGATTTGCAAAATTCTTTTACTGTTAGAAAGCCCATTTATTGAGAAAGCCTATAGAGGCTATATGTCATCACGCTAAAATTTTTTACATAATTTTAGGAGGACAAAGTCGCGAGTCAAAGAGACTAGGCTACACATAAAACATTTAAAATAGTTTCACAAAATACAGAGAAAAAACGCAATACTCAGTATCTACATAAAAAAGTGTAAATAAACCGCATTTACATAGAACAGTACAGAACAGTGTTTGAGCAATATTTGATAATCTGACGAAAATAACATAGACCGACATCACGGCCGATGTTTATCTCGGAAAATTAGCTGCAGCATCCGCTTGTATACGAAAATCTGCATAAAAATCGACTTCGCAGGAACATCAAATCTGCATGGGATGTTTTTTATGTCTCTACTACATAATATCACCTGTCTATCGGCTTTTGTACACGCAAATAAGAAACAATTGATGTATCTGTCTGTGACGCCGGAATAAAATTCTTATAGTAAATGTTAAAGATTGGCGTTTGGAAAATTTTAAGTACATATTTCTTAAACTTTTCCTAACAAGCTTCGTGTGTGGGTGTATTATATATTTCTACAAGAAATTGTGTATAACAGGCGTGCGTTACCTATAACACATTAAGTTGTCTACCTTAGGAACAGACGTTCGTTGTGTCGTATAATCCTATATGTGTTTATTTATTTATAATTTTGAAGACCGAGGAAAGCTCTTATGGAGAGAAATAAGGTGCTTTACAAAACATTAAAACCATCGAAATTGGTCCAAATCGTTGAATTTTACGCATACGAAGTCACGGGTTGCTGTCAGTATTATGTACATTAAGTATATCGAATCAATTAAATAAAATCAGATCATTTATATGTGAACATAGATTAAGATGCAAATTGGTTATTATTTTAGAATTTATTCTACCTTTGTCGGTGTATTAATATTGCCTTAACACATGTATATATGCGTATGCATAGTTTGTTTATATATTCATCATTTATATATGTATACTTACTTTACAATATACATAAAAAAATTAAGGAATTTAGTCGTTCAAAAATTCGCCAATTAAGTAATAACTTTCCTTTAAATAAGAAATTCATTGAAACATAACTCATGACATAGCTCTTTGCAAGCAAGAAGGCATTCTGATACCGCGACAACTCATTCACAGCTAAATACACAATAATGCGGCAAAATTAAATAGCAGACAAATAATACATAATAATTAGTGTAAATATGAGTCAATTAACACGAGACGGCGGGGCATATTCGTCGGTCGGATTACGTACGTATTAATTACCGGATGTCAGTATGAATAAAACGGTGCGCGCAGTAATAAGTCCGGCCCGGCCGTTGGAATACGCTTTCGAATAAAAAGTTTAAAGCAAATAAACAGGTTGTGTTGCATTACCATATAATTATCGAGCGATCGCGCTGTTTGCTCGTTTAATTAATGTATCGTTAACAACATCAAATTGTAATGGAATTGCTGAAGTAATTGAATTACTTTTCATTATAATAAAAAGAGAGTCAATTTGTGTAATGCCGAAAATAAAGTACTACCAATTACACCAGCAATACTGAGCATGCACCATATTCCTTTGGATACTCAATCCACGTTTCACCCTCAAGCAAGAGAGTCTTCTTCATTATCCTGCACAAACAATCTTGTATATTATTCCTACTTGTAATGAAGACCTGGTGGCTAAACCCAGACAATAGACATGGTAATTATTTCATTAGTTATTTTAGTAAACAAGTTATTGTATCAACTTAATAGATATACCAATAGGGACTTGACCCCTTCGGCAGACGCGAACTTAATATTTTAAAATCAATTAAATCTTAACCGTTGACGGATCGTTACCGGCACTGATTATACAGATTGAAATTGCTTCGGTACATTTGGAATTTTAATGTTGCAGCAAAATCGCTTATCGATTGCGTTTAACCTATTGTTATATCATATACAACGCCACTGACTGGATCAGTAAACAAATTACTTTAACGACTAAATGCTTTTTCGATGCAAACGGTAAAATTGATTAGTATAAAACACCAATGTAAATAGTAAAGCACGTGTATACTAAAAGAGGCATGACCCTTACGGTATACACGTATTTAATATTTTAACACCAATTAAGCCTTACCGCTACCCGCCTTAACGCTACCGGCGCTGATTACACAGATTGGCATCGCCCCACTGCCTTTTAACGATGCAGCAAAATCGCTTATGAATTTCATTTACCTATTACTGGTATATCATATGATTCTGACATAATATGCCACTATATAGATAGGTGAAAAATAGATTTTAACAAATCATATCGACTGCTAATTGTTTTTTTTTTAACTATATTTGAATAAACGGAATAAAAGTGGTTAAATGCAATTATAAAATGAAGTTGAATAAAAATGATAAATTACGCATATACCGAAAGGGTCATGTAAATATTTTAACACCAATTAAGCTTTGCTTAACGCTAGGCGGATCGCTTCCGGCGCTGATCGCGCAGATTGAAATCGCCCCACTGCCTTCGGCCTTTTAACGATGCAATAAATTTACTTGTTATATCATGCATAGGGTTTCCCCGCATTACGCTACTTATACGATATTTAAACAATTGTTTTACACTTGTTTTTTTATGATTGACACTTTCTATCTAAAGTGGTAATCTCGAGAATACGTAACAATAAACGCATTGTCCTAATTGCCTACCTAATATATAACGACTATAAAAATATGTTCAAAAGTTCAAGCCTTTCTACTCTACTGTTGTCACTTGTCTTTCAAAGACTTTTCTAGAATCTATTAATAAACTATTTCAAATGATACTTAGTAACATCATCTCGCTAGGGAATTGTAATGATAATATTTACTCGCCATAGAAGTAAGTGAACTTGCTTCTGCACTTTTAGTAGTGTATATGGACCTTAATGTCCATTTCTCGCACAAACAACTTTCCTGGTAATAAATTAGCGTCCTCGATTCCGGTGGTATGTAACGACATGATTTGTTAACCGCACGATTGCCGAGTGACAAAAGTAATTAACACTTACGATACTCTGGGGGCGCCGCTTACGACATCGACCCTCGGGGCCGGTCTAATAAGGGCGAAGGGACCGTGATGTCTTTCAAAGACGTCTTTAAACATCATTACATATTTCAAACCTGTTTTTGAACTATTTAATATTATGGGAAGTATTATTATCCCGTTCGGGGTATTTAAACGACAATAATAAGTGAACATAGATGCTTGCTGCACTTGTAGTAGTGCATATGGGACTTAACGTTTATTTGTCGCACAAACCACTTGCCTGGTTGTAAATTAACGTCCTCGATTCCGGCGGCATGTAACGACATGATTTGTTAACCGCACGATTGCCGACTGACAAAAGTAATTAACACTTACGATACTCCGGGAGCGCCGCTTACGGCACCGACCCTCGGGGCCCGTCTAATAAGGGTGAGGGCCCGCCCGATAACGATCGGAGCCCATTTCAGCAACCATTAAATTTTCGTGCCTCTTTTATTTACTTACTTTACTTATTTTATACGCACTTAAGTATTCAGTGTGGAAGTGTTTAATCTATAAGCGGGTTCCTGCCCGCGTCTTCACTTATCCATTACTTACTTTTCACAGTAAGAGGTCAAGGGAACATTGAAGTAGAAAGAGGGACTTCCATAAAACCGTTAGTCCATACAAATAAACTTATTCTCTACTCCTACAGACAGTGACACTTCGAAAAAGCTTACAGCTTCTTTGACGGCCTTTGAGATGAGATTTAGGTTATCTTAAAGATTACTAGAAATGTAAAATTATGTAAATAACATTTTAGTCTATATGTCATATGAATTTACAATTACTGAAACTTTTTATAAATGATGACAACCCTAATAAAATTTCCATACACAAATTAAACATTTACAATTGCAAGCGAAATTCCATTTCGGGTTTAATTAAATGTTAAAAAGCATAAAATCACGCATTCGCTCGCCGAAATGTGTCTGATATTTGTACGTTTAAAAAAATATAATTTAACAATACGCCCGCCGCAAATTGAATGAGGTTCGAAATAAATCCTGCGGTCGTTATTTGACTCCCCCTCCCTTTACCCCCTACTCATCTCCCCAATGCTGTTGCACCCCTGTTTGCGCTGCTCACGGTTTACCCAACAAAATTATCCGTCATAGAGCCGTATCCATAATAATATGTTTACTGTAACATGCAACGCAAATAACCGCCAAATAGTGACTTTTGATTCAACACTTTAGCTAATAATAGCGTAGTATACATCGATAAAACGTACTTTGCTATATTTCATCGCTCTTAACTTACTATTTGAAAGTTATGTAAGTCTTTGAAGGGTTATACGTAGCCCGTGTTTAATAAAAAAAAAGGCTATTATATATTTAGTTCCAGAAAAGGAACCCAAGAGAAGGTCTTAGTTTAGCGAGTTGCAGTCCTAGACCGTATATATAGAATTCGATGCATTACATGAGATAATGGACAAGAAAAAATAACGAAACATCCTTCATTTGATATAGTCGGTTAAAAGGAGAAAGTAGCACGCGTTTAATGCGATTTAAAAATGCACGAGGACATTCCGCCAGGCGACAGTGGGGATGCGTCCACCAGACATATTAATCAACCAGCAACTTGTGAACGCGCTTCTGGAATCGCAATGAGCACAATTTAAAGACTTTTGAGAATCGATACTCATATTAAAAATGCGGATATGAATTTGATTTTTCAAGTCTAACTAAAAGATTGACGATGCTGAAATTTTTCACGCATCTTTATCATTTCATGCACGTTTCACCTAGAAAATAGGAAATTACAAAAGTATAAAGTTCTATGATTGATGACCAAAATTCAGTCTACTGTACTAATAAGGTTAATGACCATAATATGTTTGAATAAACACTGGATTAGATTATGTCAGTGTAAATCACAAATGTTCCATATAACCTTGTACCGCAAACATACATTTTGACAAAAGCGGAGGTAAACAACATTTACAATTCAGACCTAAGTGACAATTGGGTTTCAGATATCTTGATCATCAATTAACCGGCTACCGACAAAAATCTAATATTCAAAAACCTACCAACACTAACAATAGAGAACAAACACTAGCTATCTAGACTATAAATATAAATCTCGAACTCATCATTTAAGCAAAAATCCGTTTCAACAAAAGCCGAGGTAAAGTTCTTAGACAAATATTTACGTAGCGTACCTACAACGACAATGGAGAGAGAGAACACAAAATAGAGGTGGTTTTAAATTCAAAATTTCCAACCTTTGTGAAGTTCGCAGCAGTGCTCGCGGTAAGCGCACTGCACTGAGAAGTCGCAATCAGGATTTGTGACAAAGAAACCGAGCGGGGGCGGAAATACGGGGAGCGTCGACGGCACAAAGCGATGCTTACCTTTGGATTTTCGTGAAGCGACGATTTCTCAACGGCTTATAAACATTGAACAGTAAGTCACAAATGACAGTAAACATCTTTTGTATTACGATATAAACTGGTTTTTGACACGCTTTTCTTAGCTGGGCGTGTATGCTGTCTCCTGGGAATCTTTACGTCTGATTCACTTGAGATCTTTTAGACAATATGACGATTCAGTGTGACAGTGAAGTGTTTAAGCACAAGGGAAAGGTGCAGTCTTCTATGCCCCGCACGTTTGCCACTTCTCATATATGAAAGCCATCATTTGTCATATAAATTTTTTAGATATTAAACATTTATATATTTTGTCTCCTAGGTTTTTGTACGTCCGATTGACTTGAAATCCTTTACAGAATATTAAGAGTCAGTGTAACAGAGAGGTGATCAAACAAGTGGAAAAGGTGCAGTCCTCGATTCCCGTTTCTTCGACCATATAAAAAAAGTAATAATATCTCCCATTAAAATTTTTAAATGTTAAATATTTACCGAATATTTAGAGACAGGCGGGATAGTGAGTTGACAACACGGAAGTGAAGAAAGATGCAGTCACTGATGCGAAGTGCGTTTACCACTTGTTGCATATAAAAAGGAATAGAAATGATCTTTTTGAAATTTTCTTCGATATAAAACTTTTAGGGAATATTTAGAGGCAGTTTGACAGTGCGGTGGTAACTGAGGAAGTTGGGGGAAGATGCAGTCTCCGAAGCAGCGCGAGGTGACATAAAACTCTCAACGACTGAGTCAAGCACCCGCTGACGTTATCTAACCGTTTGCGAGCACCGCTCCACCGCATCTCGTATCTCTTGAATAAAAATTCTCAAGTGTAATATTGTTCCCGCTTCGCTTTGCAGCCATTCCATTTTTAATAATCTTTGGAAAAGGAGGTTCTCGATTAAAGAGGTTTCTTTTCGAGTGTGTTTTTTAATATCTGCTTTGTTGTTTGTAAAATTTAAAAAATGTGCTGTTAAGACTAGGTACCAAAAAAATATTTTAAAATAAACACAGCCTGGAAACACTGAGTCCAAGTTTTTTGTGAGATATACTATGAAAAAATATAAAATAAAAAGTATTTGGTGAGACATATAAGACTGACGTTACAGATAAGATAACAAGCTGAAAACTTCATGTTGTAAAACCGCAATTTTCTTGGAGATCGTAAAAATTAAGAAGTGGATAATGACCGTGAACAAGAAAAAAAAAGAGAGTTAACGAGCGTAAGTATGAACGTCGAAACGAGTGTCGAGATAAATATATAATCTACGAAACATTGAAAAGTGAATATTCGCATTTTCATATTACATTTGTTATGCCATAAAGCTTTTTATCGACAAAAAATAAAACATACTTTAGTATCCTTTTTGACGTGATACCGTTATATCGGCACGCACGATAAAGTGTCACGTTCCGCCTGAGCCGATCGTGCAAGCGACAGCGTGGAACAAGCGTTCGGCCTTATCAGGAAAATTATCGTCCGTAAACCGACTTTACAGACAACCAACGTTTTTTAAAGCCATAACAATATCAAAAATTAAACTTAACAAGCTGACAACTCGGTGTCGTAAAAGCGTAATATCCTTATTTCCTCGCTGCTCGTAAAAAGTAAGAAGTGTATAATGGTAGCAAAAGAGCAAAACGAAAAAAAGAGAATGAGCGCGCGTAAATATAGCGACGAAACAACGAGCGGCGAGACAAATAGACGGGTGAGAAGGGGGGAGAGGGGGCCGGCGGCGGTCACTGACAATCTCATTACAGATATGAATAAATAATGAGTAAGCATTAAGCCTGCTCGCTACACGAGGGCGAAAAGGCCGCCTTTGTTGCCGCCGTACTGCGCCGGGATTACTGACGCCGCAAGCCCAATTTATTCGGCTAATCGAGCTTACCTCGTTTGCCGTAAATTAATTAACTTCAGGTCAAGTTGTGCATATGATATACATATACAATTCTCGAGATTACCCGCCGCTAAATGGCACTTTATTTTGGTAGCGTTTCGTAGTTGTTTACCAAGGAGAATCTGGGACAAGAACAAATCGTGTACAATAATGGTATAATATGTATAACACTACATTTTGTTAATTTTGTGCAAGACTAGCCCGACCTGTAACTAAATAGTACTACAATTTACAATTGTTTGACAATTAATTTAACAATAAAAGAAAAACGATCGCAATGTCCCTTATTCTAGTAGAATTCCATGACATATGTATTGTACACGCCTATTTTCATCCATAAACGTTACATGTTAAAGAGTGGCTGAGGTGAGGGTATCATCAAAATATGACAGTGTGTGACAAGGGACAGCGGAGGCAAAGAATTTAGTGACGTCACATGTCAAAATTGAAAATATATAATAACTTCTGTTTTCAATTCTTTATATTTATAATTATTTATATTATTTAGAGCCTATTTTTTTAAGGCAGGGCAAAGGCTCCCTTACCCTCTTACATTTCTATAATACTAGTTGTTACCCGCGATTTTGTCCACTTAAAACTATGTAAGAAATTTTAGCCTGATGATATATAGCCTATAGCCTTCCTCGATAAGTGAGCTATCTAACCGTGACAGCTTATGCGCTTATCTCAGGAACTACTGGTCCAATTTGTCAAATTGGACCAGTAGTTCCTGAGATAAGCGCGTTCAAGTAAATAAACAAATTCTTCAATTTTATATATTGGTATAGATTATTTTTTAGTTTTAATACATGCATAAAAATGACAAATATGCGATGTCACATCAAGAGGAGGGGAGGGGTTTCGAAAATGTGTCAACCCGTGGCAAGGAAGAACGGAAGTTAAAGAATCTTTCGAATTTGTATGATGGAATTATACAAATATAAAGCCTCAACAGCTTAAAGGTAGACTAACCAGGTAGTTTAGTCTATCCAATCCATACAAAATATGTTTTATTAAGCGTATATGCATTGACAGAATGTCATTTCGGCGATACAAACGAGCACTTTGATTTGATCCATTTGTACAGATCGTCAGACTGTTGGATGCGTATGGGAAGTGTCACACACGGTGATCGATGTTGTCAAGTGCAGTGGCATATAAACGGGTCCGCTGCATCGCTGGCAGCTTGGACGCATTCCCCAGATTCAACTCGTCCATCTGGCTGTCGTCACTTCGTCAATTTGTACCTTTCGCACGTCACGTTTGTCAGTGTTAGTCATTGTTATAGAAGCTTATCGTACTAAACTACACTCTGTTGCAATGAAATCGCATATGAGAACATTCTTTTGTACAACATTTTTTTTAAATATTGGATTAAAGGTCATTTGAATACCTAACCGGTGAATGATCTTTAAATTCATATTAAAAAAAATGTATTTTTTTAAATAAAAAAAATAAAAATATTTTTACAAAAAAACGCTCTTACCCGAATGTATATAAGTAATAAACTATACAAAGCAATAATGATTCCTTATACATCGTGAGCCTCGATAGCTTAACGGATACAGAAGATTGAAATACGTGTGGTGCTCCCTGTCATATAAGTACTCGCAGGCCATTTTTGTCCCTTCTTTTTTGGAGGCACGCTAATTTTCGAAAGGTTATAACTTTAATTTTTGTACCCCTATCCCTACCGTTGCCAGTGTGTTTTAAGCATGGGATGCATAACATTAATATCTATAAGCAATGAACTAAATCTGAAAGGTTATTAGCTGATATTCATTGTCCAAATGAAGTTTAAAAAGAAGTATAACTTTATATCAATTGGACAAGGTTCTACGCGCTCATTTCATTTTAAATAACTTCTAATGGAAATTTTTCATTTGTTTATCTTTTTATGGAAATTTTTCAATATCTTCGAAATTTCCTCGGGAGTACTGCGTGCCCTCACAGAAAGAGGGCCTGGATACTCGCCTAATAAAAATTGCTAAAGTTAATTAAAACCCCGGCTGCAGAAAGAAGATCATTAAAAAGTTGCCGACATTATTAAAAAGCGAAAACTTTTCAACTCCAACATCGCATTGACGGCACCCAAAACGTAAGTTCCGACCCCGGACCAGGTTGTGCAAACATGTAGAGGCTTAACTCTTGAAGCAATTTCGTTAACAAAGCGCCGTCGCATAAGAGGTTCCGGTCAAAGAGAATGAGAATTTCAACGCGCGCTTTGTACGCGAAATTGAATCGGATGTCATATAGAACGCATTCCGTATGCTCAAAGGGAGAGTAATTGCGAACCGGCGGCGGCTCCATTTAGAATGAATTCGTACAATTTGCGCGATGCGCAATCCGAATTTCCTGTCTCACACAACACCTATCTTTGTGGATCCGAGTGCCAGCTTGTTTCGGCAGTGACAAGACCAAAAGCCTGGTTTATCATGCTAAAATAAGTATCGGTTCAGATCTGCTAACATAAAGGAAGAGCGGAGGGTAAACTGAAGAGCAATATACGCGATAGATAATGATTGCCTATCGAGTTAAGTTTAATTGACTGAAAGGAAATGTATTATTTGACATCTTATAATTAATTTATACTATTTTATGTATTAGTTTTTTTTTCTTTAAGGCTTATCGACTAGAGTACATATTTGTTATAAGTATATATACTAAAAAAAAATGAAAATTTTGAATCATGTCATTATATGACCCTAACTTACTGGCATGCATAACATTGTTCTAAAAATAAAATGTTAAACATTTAGCTGATTAAAAATTAAAAAGGGAAAGAAAACCTAAACATAAAAAAATAAGGGCTAAATTAAAATTATATTACACAAAGGAATTGCAAGATATTATATTAAATCATTCACTACCTTGTTTATTGATCATTGACATTGTACTTTTATTCTGACAATTATTTTTGAATCGTGTAAACTTTACACGCCATTTAATGGCAGTGCACTGAAACAGAATTATCTTTTGTATCATTATACTTACGTGTATAAAGCAAGTAAATATGATTTGATTTGATTTAGATATGCCCACATTAACTCTAAAGCCTACAAAGCCTTACTTCTCGGCTTGCTCTATTCTAAACCCTTCACTGCCATTTCTAGACTTACGAGACCCAATATATTGTTGGCCACTCCCTTTTAATATCACACTGATATATGCATTGTTTTCGTATCGATTCTGATAATATGTTGCTTCTATATAGTCAAGTTACATTAAAATATTCTTGTAGATTATAAAAGCAATTTTCAATTAAATATTTTTTCAGTATATACATTGTACATGATGGCCCCGTTAGGGCATTGCAATTTTAATGGATAAATTTTATATCGAAACTATTTTATTATAATATATTTTTATAAGACATTAAATTCGGACGGTGTAAAGAAAATAAGATAATAATAAATTTAATTTAATTAGCAGGATAAACAAATATGGATAAAATAATTTCGATTATCAAATGTGACCCTGGTATTTAACCGGGATAACGCTAGGAAGAAGAATATGTAGTACATAAACATTAATATATAAAAAGAAATGCAGAGGAATACTGATCAGTCTCCTGTTATATTGGTAACCAAGAATACAAAAAACGTAATTGGTATAGTTTAATCGAACGGATTAAACCATACGATTCACGTTTTTTGTCAATAATAATTAGAATCATAATAGCTTGTTTTCTTCCACTTTCTACGATCTTAACCATATCTAAGAGGCTGATCTAGTTACTTTATACGAAAGAGATGGAATAATTGTAAATTAACCATATTCTTAAGTAAGTGACTATATTGTCTTATTAAGAATAAAATATCTTTAAACCTAAACCTATGACTATTTGCGTAGTATTATATAAATCGTGTGATCAAATCACGACTTCATTATTTAAGGCTTTGTAACCCCGAATATTAAAAAAATATGTTTGATTTATTGATTTGATATATTGAATTTCTCATAAAAATAAAACAGTAAACGCGGTAAGATTCCATAAAAATAAACAGGTTAATTAAACAATGCCTATGCGGTGAAGTCCAGACAATGTCTCACCTCACATCATGTCCTGCGTGTCCCAATACCTGCACGCGGGAAGACTTGATGGCCGCCTCCGGTCGAGCAATCGATGTCGCTACTTTTTGGGCTTTGAACGTATAGGCCCTTACACCAAAAATATAGTTTTGCCATTGAAACGAAAAGAAGAAGAACTGGCTTTAGCAATGGATAGTTACCACGTAACTGGTTTCTTATTGTAGAAAACGTTTAACAAAATTTCATCGTTGTAAAATAAAAAGTACCAACAAACCGCTTTCGGGTAAACACGTGTTTTTGCGCAGCGGCACTTCTAGCAATAAACAAATTAACAACAAATAAACGAGCATTTAAAGGTGTGTACAACCCACACAGCCGTCGGCATTAGTTTAGAATCTTAAATCTATGTAATCTATTTAAGATTATTTATAAAATATTAATTATATAGATTTACATAAGAATTGTGCGAGTGTAAAAAGCCTTTGGAATTTAATTCCTAGCGCGTTTTTAGGGTTCCGTAGAACTACAAAAAAAAATTAACATGGCATTGATATTTTTCTTATGGATTGTTAAAGATATTGTTTTTGAATAATATTAGTTTTAACTTCGCTCTATAATCATCATATCAGACAGCAGGATCACTTCAGACAGCATTCGGTCAAATTAACTCGCCCCACAGCCACATCTTCCCTAATGTAGACCGTTGCTAGAGAGATGATAATTTATCATAAACAAACCCGTACTTTATCTTTCATGCGTTCAATTTATTTTGATGTAGAGGAAAGCAAAAATAAATGTGAGGTTTCAAAATCGGGGGTTATTTTTCCCATTTGAGAGCTTCCGCTGCGTGCGCTGCGTAAATGGTTAAAGTTTTGCAAAAGTCAAGTACAACAAAATTGTGCCCCTTTAAATGTTTTAAATAAAAGTCCGGGACAGCATATGTCTATCTTTTAAGGTTAGCTCAGTATAACCTTTTTTATACTATACTAAAAAATAATGCATTATTTGTGAAGGTTTTTTTATAAGCATAATATTAATCCTCATCCAAAAACTATTTTTAAACCTCTAAGTGAAAAAATTAAAAATAAAATATAAGAAAATCAGTAAGAATTAATTATTATTCCTGAAAGAATACAAACTATTAAGGCTTACGTAATTTATATAGTTAATGAAGATATTAAAATGTTATTTTAATGACATTTTAATATTTTTTGTCTTTTTATTTAAAAACTTATTTTAGTTAAAAGACAAACATAACCATATTAGATGATATTATTGGATGGAGATATCGAAATAATTCTTAGATTGGCTGATAGAGGGCGTTGAAACGAAGCTGTTTGTATGACCGCAAGGTACCCGGTTCAAACCCCACCGCCGTTGGGATATTGTCGCACCCACTCCTAATACAAGCTTTTAATTTAAACTTAGCAGGAGGGGAAAAGGGAATATTACACATACCTAAAAAATATTCCTAATATTCTTCAAAAAATAAAAAACGATTATTTTTCATGGTTTTGCTACATTCTTTCTAACCTAGATACTGTAAACGGTTTTTATACGTTAATTACGTTTAGTTTGCAATTGATTAAAGCTCACCAAACGTTTAATTAAATGCTAGTAATGGGTAGAAATAAGAAGTGGTAAATTCGAAATTCGGAAGGAGCACATCAAAATCAATAAAATTGTTAATTTTCGAAACTGCCGGCACAATTTCTAGATAACCGTTGTTTTTCGAATGAAATGATTGGACTAGTATGAAAATTTAAGGGTTTCTGGCCGAATTTCAACCAGCCAGCGATCTCTAATTACAAAAATGAATTCCGGTTTCTCGGTTTCTTCCGATTCTTTTTTTAAACGACTTTGTGGACCAAAATATGAAATTATTCAGACACTTAGCTGCCTGCTGTCTGATAGTTTGCCCCTTGTAACAAAAAAAATCGTATGGATATCGGTCCATCTTTTCCATCGTTAATCTATTTCTGCCTACGCCGAAGCCGCTTGCTACGTTAGCGGTATTTTTGCATGTGACGTCCTGTACTATTTTTCTCTCCTCACGAATAATTATTTTTCTATATGAATGGCCCTTTTATATATCCCTGATAATGCTTGGTATTTTTTTTAATTAGCCTGTTGTGTGCTATTGCTGGGCAAAGACCTCCCCCTTCTCGATCCACCTTCCTCTTTCCTGGGCCTGGTAATAATTGGGCAAAATAATATTGAGAAAAAAGTGGAATACTCTGTTATATGAATGTCCGTAAAAAAATCTTAATATCTATAAATTACGCATCACGTTGTTTGTCCGCGATGGACTCCTAAACTACTTAACCAATTTTAATCAAATTTGCACACCGTGTGCAATTTGATTGTACTAAAAAGATAGGATAGCATACATTCGGGCAGGACAACGAGTGCCGGTTCCGCTAGTATAAGTATGTATATTTTAAAAGTTAAATTGTGTTTCTGGCGCGGCAGGTAACGCTCCGGAAAATTCATTTAAACGTAGCGTCGGTTACCTTTCGTGTTGTTTGCTTTGTGTTGGAAATTTTGATTTCTTTGACCCTGCACTGTTAACCGCCTCTGTGAAATATTGCTCCCAAATATTAATTATTTAACATTTTTTAGCGTCAATTATAATTATTTCCTACTTTATAGTGATAACCGCGCATTACGTGAAGTTATACCTAATTCGAAGTGAGAGCAAAACGTACACTAGCGAAGTATGTCCACAACCTTCTAAGATATTAGTTTGTCAAAAACTACTATAAGTTCTTTATTAGGAAATATTTCTACCTACTTTTACTTGAACTCTACTTCTTCATCAAGAATCGTATTAAATTTGGCCAGGCTGGGTAGGGAACACTTACAGCGAAGGCGAGCGTTAATTCATTTAGTAAAAGAATCCTTTAAATCTTAATAGTTCTTATACGTTTTCTATAGGAACTAGTTAGGTTTTTGTAAAGAAGTAAATTTTTTTACTTATTTGCCTTACTCTTTCTACATGTCACAAGATCCAATTTTCAACGGGAGTTGACCGAAAATAACAATAGAGGTGTTACTACGGCTAAGTAAAGGGTAAGTTTAGAGATCGATCCAGAAAGTTTTGGCCACAGTTCCTCGCAGCCGACTACTAGTATCCGCCTGTGAGTAGCAAGACTCCCAAGCTACTCAATTCTATGCTTGCTACTCAAAAGCAAATACCAACTCCACTACCAAGATTCGATGTACATGCTCCAGATATCACGCTCAAAGCGTTGCTTTAATCAATTAGGGCAGGCGATCAAGTCTGTGTTACGAGGAAATTCTCGGCATATTATGTCCCCTTGTGTGTTAGTATGTCTATGTGTAATTGAGGAGCTTACACTGTATCGAGGATAATCGAATATGACACTTAGAAAACAACAACACTACGTAAAATATTATAACTGCCGCCCGCGACGTGTAAAAACGATTTGATGGTTTTCTTGATCGAAACCTTATGCGAAATTACAAATAGTCCATTTTATTTCTTACTGGCTGTTTCCCGTGATTTCGTCCACGTAAAATTAAACTTGCGAAAACCTTAAGATCTCGTTAATCTAGGTCCATCGAGAAATCCGCTTCTAGCGGATGTCTCCTAACTATAACCTCCTTTCCAAATTTAATTTTTTCAAGTCCTGCGGTTTTCGTGCCTTTCGCTTTTTTTATAAAGCTAATGTGCTATCTGCCATTAAATAGTATCACCAAATTATTAAATGATTAAAAACAATGTTATACATATGACAACGACTTAAATGCTTGTACGTTATGGATGAGGACGTGTGGCAATGCAACGTGTGTCGGGACCTCGATGTGGGAGCTAATGGTAAGTCCGCATAAAACTACATATTTATTCGGTCGACCACACATTTAGGAATATACGTGCTATGCTGTCGGAAGGATGGGACCGACTGTCGCGACATGCGACGACTCTTTATTGTGTGGCGCTTACGCCTTTACATGCTCATAAAACAAAAGTCTATATGAATAAACGATTTTTACAATAGACACTTTATAAAATGCCCGAAATAAAATAATATTTTAAGTGACAACCCTATGGGTATGATCGGGAAAACGAGCACTATTCGCGCACTCACCAATCATTCTATCTTTGCGTCACGTGACAGGGTTGTCAACTAGATGAAAATGTACGGTGCGAGTCGAAGCTAGGTTTTACTCAGGCAACAAAGATTTATGCAACTGTTTGAAAACTCACGGAAATTCTGTCCCTATTTGGCTTTCGATAAGAATGAAAAACAACTGTTAATGAAAAGTCAAAATTTCTCAACTTCATTTGACTTTTTGATAAACAATTATGATCAATAACTACTATTACTGCAAATACGCATCATTGAGTGCATTTGTTATGATTTTCCCAAGTTTTCAGAGCATATAAAATCTAAAAACGCAACAAAATCCCTTTTTAGTCGTCTCTGCAACGTTTTTTTAACATTTTCACACGTTCCGTAACACAATTACAGTAGAATAACAAATACCTAAACACGTTCGATGTAATGCGGTCAGCTAAGCCGCAATAAACGTGCAGTACTGTCCACATGTCCGAACTCGAAAACTAGAACCAATCTTGAAACACGGATTGAAGATCGGAATTCAGGACATCAAATAACGCTGAGAATTGTTCTCATCTGCTCGGGTCCAAAAGTTGACCTGAATTTGTAAACTTGTATTATTGTCGCCATGACAACGCAGCAGTTTTACACATCCAAAGATTTAAGTCACACGACACTGGCGAAATGCTTTGCGCGTAATAGCGCGTGCGAAGCCATTTTAGTAATAATAAGGCTGAACTAAATATTTAGATCTTGCCAGTGAGATTACCGCCATGTGGAATGTGGACTCAACAATTATTGTTCCGATAGTTGTTCCAAACTATTAGACGTAGAGACTTGAAATTTTCCATGTTGATAGAACATGCTAAAAAATCATTAGGAAAATTATTTTGAACGAAATCAGACAACAACTGTTGAAGTTATTCAACAAATACGTTTATAACGTATCAAATACGGAACCCTTCTATATAAGCGTGTCTTGACACGTTCTTAGCCATTTTTTTTTTTATCTTACTCGATGTCTTAATTTAGTTGTTTGTTAAGCAATATTGATTATCTCAATTCGACTGTATGTTCTTATTTGTATCGGAGATTCTACACACAACAAGTAGACCGCCCTGCAAATCTGAACTATTAGAACAATGCCAAGCACGCCCCGAAATGACGATGAAACGAGACAATACAGCACTGAATGGGGGCACATATGAAAGACAACAAGAGACGTTTATAAACTACCAATACGACGAGTTGAACGATATCGTCAAAGAGCTCAACGAGTTCAAACAAGCAATAGCTCACGTAACAGCTGAAGTAAACGGAATAGGAAGTAAATATGGATTCGACTTTGAAGTTTGGACGATAGGAACTATAATCTCTACTTATTCCTTACATACAAAATGTCAAGGTCCTCTGACGAATAAATTCTGCGCGAGATATGTACGCCGTGGAATAAAGTATCCTGATAGTTGGATGGCATCCGTATAAAATTGAATGGCTTATATGATTTAGGACCCCTTTCACAAAAAGGGGAATGAATTGAGTGACAGTAAGAAGTAATATAACTTTCTTATTTAATAACTGACGAATAGTCATACTGATTCCAAAAAAGCAAGGCAAGAAATTCCCAAATAGAGTTTATAGCACGTGTTAAATCTTAGAGGAAAGGTCTCTTGGATTTAATTACAGACAACTTAAGTTGTTGTAAATCACCGACTGCACGAATGCACACCAAAATTAGCGTTGCATTAGACATTTAAGCTGCTTACAAATATGAGAGACATTTTGTGTTCACGTCCTAATACTAGTTTCATTATAACAAGAAATGCAATTTTGTTTTTCATAGGTGCTAATAAAACAATATATTCTGTAGGAACATCAAAATTGTAACGATAGATATACGTAGATTTATTAAATTATAAAATACTCGTAAAACAGTGTTTGTTTTGAAACCACTCCGAAACTGTGAACTATCTTTATAAGTTCCTAAATGATAAGGGTTGCCCAACAAAACAGCGTTATCTATTGGTCGCTTTGATAAGCGACCAATAGATGGCGGTGTGGTCACCGCCGGCCGGCTACTTTGCCTGCACATTTTGAGTGTAAAATAACTTCAAAGATATTAATTTTAATAATATGCTGTAAAGGACAATATTGATCTACATAAAATGTACAAAGAAATAAATAGCTACAAAGGCTAAAAACGTATAAGTTATTAGTACGCGTTTGTTGCAAGGTTGCGGCAAAGGACTTCAATAGAGATCTTGAACATCATTAAGTGTTTGTGTAAATGTAAAATAATGCATGGTTAGAAACTTCCGTTAAATTTACAAAAGTAGAAGGTAGTTTTAAAATGGTAAATTATTAAATGGGCATGGGGCATGCCTTTAAATATATAAACTCCGCTTTTTCTACGTTCAAATAATACATACTGTCATATTCATAAATCTTAACCTATTGACAACAACTATGATTTACAACCTAAGCTATTTATAACTAGTAACAATTAAACTGAAATAAATAAATAAATAGGTACGTAACTTAAGCGATAAAAACTAATTAAAACTTCAATTCATTTTAAAAATATATTTTTACTTAAGATTAAAAACGTTTCATATTGTACTTTATTTGTAAATTTTACACATACTGCTAAACAGTTTTAGTTGCGGGTGAGTACAAATACCGACTCACGTAAGTTTTTAGTACCTACCGTCCACGTCGACACCTTAGTCGTATAGTGAAATATATTACTTTTTAATCTCTTTTAGATTTCAAAAGGAAAAAATATATACGACAATCTACATATATACAGTCATAATGAAACTGTTGTATTTACTACAGCCAAAATTAAATATATTAAAAAAAAGACTTACTTATTATAACATTTTGTCCTTCAGGAATTCTCTTTCCAGATTTTATTCGAATCTTCACTTTGGGCGCGTATTTTACCTGCGAACAAAAATAAATATTTTTTAAAAAGAAAAATGAGAACCATTTATTTTAAAGTGGTATTATTATTTAATTATATATTATTTATTTAATGTGCTAAACAAGAAATTACTAAAAATTATTAGATATTTTCCAAGAAAATTACTTAATTGTATATTGTTCTATCCGTATGATTTAATTCATTTTTAATTTATATCATATTTAATTAATATGATTTAATTCATATTTAATTCATTCATTTATTTAACTACTGTATTTTACTGAAATTTTCAAAGATGGCTGACAATATTTAATATTTATTTTTATATAAACTTTTTTTTTTTTTTACTCATTTTTATGTAAATTGAAACTTATGCTATGGAGTATGTAAAAATGTATCAATAATTATTTCATTTTACATTTCTGTAAAGACTGAAAAATCAATACCAAGACTCGGTTTAGATGTATGGATAATTTTTTGCATTAAAACTGCCTTAGTGTAAACCAGTTATGAACATAACAAAGGAGACGTCATCTGTTTTATTTAAAGTCCTAATTTGTGTCTAAACTGTAACAATGCACTATCAAAGACAAACACATTACACATTACCCAAACGAAAAGGTATGCATAATTTAGATTCATTAACTTTATCATTAATTTCTATATCGCACGCATAGTCATAAAGTGGCCGATTACGTTATAGGTCTAAAGTGAGTTAATGACACAGGCAGCTTCGTTTCAACGTTCTCTATCTGCCAATCTAAGATTTTATTTTATATTTTATTAAATAAAATAATTTCTTTATCTCCATTCAACACTGAGGTACAGATATTTTTGTCTTTTAAACTAAAAACTTATTTTATTTAAAAAGACAAACAGATTATAATATCATTTAAATATATCAATTAATCACTTTATTAACTATTATTAAAATACATAATTTGTTAGTCTAATGCCGTTTTTATCGAATTGTAAGCGGGATAAGTCGTAAATGAAAAAACGTTTTTCGCGATTTTCCAAACATCAGTTCTTTTTTGTTAATTAGGTCAGTTTATGACTAAGTGTGCAATGTGACTGCGTCCCACAGCTTAATTAATATTATTCTAATTGCGATAATATTTATCATTTGAACCTAATTTGTCAATTTGACCTAATTTTTGAATATAATTTACCATAAAAAATGTAGTCAAATCGTATGTTGTCAAATGTAGTCGAACTAACTTTTGCATATTGGACAAACCTCTGTGGTTTATAATGTGCAATTTAACGATGTCTTATAATGTATTTTTTTACAAAATTAAAATAAAAAAATAAAAAATATATAATTACGCTGTCTATTACTGTGTATTAAAAATTGGTAAAATCATTTCAAAAATTATCCTAAGCAAAAAGGAAGGATATATGGACTGTTTAGATATTTATGGTTGAACGGACTCTATGACTTTAAACACATTAAGTCTATAGTAATTACTATAATCCCCCTATAACACGATGCTGTTAAAACGCATTATTATTATTCTATAATATATAATATTATATTCGTCGCATTCTGGGACGTACAAGTGCGTTGTACGAGAATAATCCTTCAACGCGTTTTCCCGTTGTCATAATGTGGAAAAAACCTACCGTGTTACAGGGGATTACAGTATTTATTATTACTATTTGCCTTTTCTATCCCACTTACCTGAAGGTAAAGGCCTCTACAGTCTTTCCATGTGTCTTTGCCTTTGGCTATAGATATCCAGTTGTTGTTTAATAGAATTAACTCATTCTTCGATCTCGTTTTTGGGCTGCCGCTAGTACGTTTCCGATCTAGTATTTACAAAGTAGTGGTTTCCGCATAAAGGTCATCCGACATGCGGCAGACATGTCAAAACAAGTCGTATCTTAATTTTGCAGTTTTTTTTTAAGGCGATTTGTGCTTTGGAACGTATTTGGCTTCAGTAAAAGTGAACTTATTACATTACATACATTATATATATACAAACAGTATACATACATGTACACACACGTGTCTATAAATATGTTCATTTATTTAAAATGATTGAACATTTATAGCTAAACTGCCACACATATTTGCTGCTTTAATTTAATTGCTAATGTAAAATTTAATATATGTACTTCCTTTTATTGTTTATGCTGTGACGCCACTTGAGTCTCAGCTGAAATCAGCGTCGTGTATTATAAGCGTTAATACACAGCATTATGCTGAGCTGTACACCCTTTCTATATTGTGTTACAGACAGACATAATTCTTAGCATAAGATTACTTCTGTTACTATGTACTGTCTGTAACACTTTTAGAATAAATGTGTTTTCTTCCTTTCTTTCTTTCTTTCATTTATATTATGATTTGTTATAGGACATAGCGTATAGGGGTCCTTGTTACCGATGCATATTTCCGAAACCCCCACCGCCTGAGGCAGTCGGCAGTTGTTCCGCTAACGGGGTCGCAGGGCCTGTGCCGGGGGTCATAGGTATGCTAGAATGTTATATAATTATTAATTAATAGCTGTTCCTAGGACGACTTCTAAAGCCTGGAGAGCCCTTGACTTCCCTTACCTAGCGATATCGAAAAATCTGTTCTTAATGGACATTTACTAAGCATAACCTCCCTGACAAATTTAATCTTTGTATGTCTCGCGGGTTTTTAGATTTCGTGTTAGGTGAGGTTTTGCTTTTATATACATATATATGTATGTTTAGACTAGCCGAAACCCGGGACCTCGACCGCGTGGAATTCCATGGTTTTATTTCAATATCGGGACTTTTATTTTTTTGTGGATGGATGGATTTTACAGATTTCATGGATGAATACTTATTTATCTGTTATAGGCTTGAAGATATATTAAGCTCTTTTAATTTCCAGGCGCGTTACAGGCGTTGGAAGCCATAAAATATATTGTCGGCCAGACGTATGAAAATCTATTAGTGCAGAGAATGCTCATATTTGACGGTGGCGATATGAATTTCAGAACTGGTAAGTTATGTTCATATATAGCGTTTTTACTGTAATAGTGTGCCTCTAGTAGTGAAAATTCGACGATAGTAATTAATGATAATTTGGGAAAATATCATTAATTATTATCGTCGAATTTATTATCTTATCTATCTATCTTATGTTTAATTATGACAGGTCGCGTCCGTAGGAGTTGAAAAAAAAAAACAAATTAATTAAATATGATTTAAATTTTTAACTAAAGTTACATGGTCTGAACTCGCTCCGTGCAAGTACCGAAATTGCGGGAAAACAATGTATTTCTATACAATATTTTTTTTTTATAATGAATAGTAGTGTTGCGGACAGATGAGTCAAGAACGAGACAGCACAGAGACGTCCATCATCGTAGACCTCACCGGAACGACTGTACGAGGCTGGTACTAGTATACATTTAGCGGGCGAGATAGGTACGCCTTGCTAGAATAGGACGGCAATAGTGCTATGTCGCTCGCGTAAACGCGATCGGTTTACCTGTTTATAGTGTATACTAGTGTCGGCCTTTGTATTGTACTTAAGGTGTGCCTAAATGTGGGGCGGGACGTTTCTCGTTATTACACGACGCTACCTGATCCAGATGTTTTATTGTGCTTGTAAATACAGTCCGTGAAGATAAGAGGTACGGAATCCTAAAAAATGAATTCTATATTGAAATGTGATGTAAAAAAACCGTTAAACATTATTTAACAACTAATGACACTAAGAATGCACGTTGAAAAACAAAAGCTCTCGCCTTTCAAAAGCTCGTTACAACAGTCAGTTGACGATGTTGCCAGCGCGTGCTAGCTGAAGTGCTATTCGCGTAATTTGGTTTAATTGTAACTCACAACCCTTGGTTCGTTATAGGCATTAAGTACTGTAGTTGTTTGCACATTAATCGGAAATAGGTCTGGGTTACATTCCATTGGCTAAATTGATAAAAATTATTACATCAATTTGGGGAGAAGGGAAGGGATATACCAATACCTCCTTAAAGTGGGGTTACTAACACGGTTTACTATGACATAAAATTGTAAAATTCAGTACACTTGTAATAGCTACTATTTTTCATAAAATATTTTTTTAAAAACTACAGAAATCCTAAACAATAATTAAGTTTTAAAGTAATATTTATTTTTACAAAATATATAGTCAATTTTAAATACAATCTAGCATTTCAAAACATATTTTCAATATATATAATGACTTATATCAATAAACAGTGATCTTAGTCATGATGCAGAACTCCGAATTTATTCAAAACCGGTAGAACGAACATAATTTATCGTACCGCGGAAGCGCGTTTTACTTTTAGTAATAAAAAAAATTTGAATAACATTAGGCAACTTACTCTCTGTATCAGATGTCACCGATATGGAATGTTAATTCTTTCTATTGACTTTTTCTTAATTCTCTACAAAATTTCTATCTATTGTTCTTAAGACGCGAACGGCGATTATGCACTTTATTTATAGCTAACTAAGTGATGAATGAATGATTTTCTATTGTTTTTTTTGTCTTATTAACAAAAAACTTTTAGTTACAAATACAAAAATAGCTGTATCTCAGTTTTGGATGAAGATATGGAAATAATTCTTACAGTGGCTGATAGAGGACATTGAAAAGATGCTGCCTGTATCTCAATTTATAAATAAATAAATATATACAGGACTATATGACACACGGACGTCTGTTCCTAAGGTAGACAACTTGATGCCTGTGTTATACGATTTGAAAAATTCTTTCAGTGTTAGATAGCCCATTTATCGAGGAAGGCTATAGGCTATATATCATCGCGCTAAAATTGAACCTTTTTTTGCCTAATTTTACGCGGTTGAAGACGCGGGCACAGCTAGCATGTTATATTAATTAAAAAAATGAACATTATCGTCCTTCTGCAAAGTAAGAGATTCCTAAGGATTTTTTTTATATAACAAGGAGCAAACGAGCAGGCGGTACTCTTAAGTGACTACCGACGCCCATGGACAACTGCAACACCAGATTAACAACGGTCTGAGAAAATTGTATTCTTTTCAAATGCCGGAGCCAGAAATAGCTTCGTTAGAATTATCATTTCAATGATCATGTATTGTGGCCGGGGACTGTGTATCTTCACAAAGTTTTGTAGAACTATGTAGACTTCAAGGACAAAAATGTACAAACACTTTGAGCTATGGCTGGCTCCGGTATGAAGCTCAAAAGACCGTACTAGGTTTAATATGACGATGCTGAAACATAATTAATTAGTGAAATAGTTTTGTATCATTTTTTCAATTATAATCTGAGTAAGAGCTCTTCTTTTATACGCGTCTAAATAAAGTTTTTAATTCTCTTCTGTTGTAGACTAAACAAATTAAAAGAATGCTGTATTCTTGTTTACATTTCCACAAACTCGAAGCTAAATTAAGACAATAAAGAAAACTATTGTATATTGTAAGGATTCGAAGTAGAAGAATTAAATAAATATCTAGGGTAACTGGTCAGACACGATACTCGAGGACCCGATATTTGATGATTATATATGTCGAAAAAAGTTACCACTATAACTCATAAAAAATACTGATGCTATTATATACCTGTTATTACAAAAACTTGAAACAATTAACAGAAACAACTGATACATACGTATGTAAGTATAATGTTAGGCTTAATAATTTTCAGTCAAATTAATTGTTTTTATTTATAAAAAGTATAAATATGTGATGTTGAACTTCATCTATAAAAATAGCATAATATCTATCTATGTCTATGGAGTTTGTCAAGATGACAGTTGACTTGTGTTGGCGCGCTTTTGGTGGTTGGTTGACAAGTGTCGCGTGTAGGAGGAACTGATTTGGACTAGGCGAAACTAGTTCATCCTAAAATCGGGTTTGGCCGGTAACATATACACTACCTACTTCTTTCTTGACTCAAATACACTTACAATTAACTTTTAAAAGAAGCTCAGGCATATTTATTATTATGCCCGTATAACTTGATCAAACGGAGTTCAGTAATCTTCGTATGACGATATCATAATGGTTCCCGAAGATATTTTCATAAGTTGTGAGTCGTCCCGAGCGAGTTTTCCAAGAAATGAAAGCTCTTGTTTGCACCGAGCGCAAAGTGAATTATTAATGCACGAGTGTTATGTTGGTTAACACGAGTGCATTAATTACCTACTTCTGCAACGTAAGTAATCTACTTTTCTTTCAACTACATTGCTGTCCAATTTCATTTTTTTTTAGTTTTCTCGATAAATTTGATGTACCAAAGTTTTAAAATGCCATATGAAGCGCGCTATTTGTTTTTTTTTTTCGGTTTTATTCTATCGATTTTATTTTCAGCCAGTATCTTTTTGATCCAACGCAAACATTTTAAAGGTAGCGTCACAAATATTTATTTGAAAAATTCATCCTTACTAGATGTTGCCTGGTGGTCAAAATTCAATTCCATGGAAAGACCACCCAGCGTAAAGAAGAGAGGAGTTGCGTGCAATCGCGTGCTGTTGCGGACAAATTAAACGATTTTTTTCTATCGCAGACAAGTTAAACGTTTAAAGTTTATTGACCACTGTCTCGCAATTATATTTATTACCTGAACGTTTAGTCAAGAGGTAATTAATATGTTAAATGAAAGAAAATCTTTGTTTATTTGTCGACTGAATCTTCCCTGGGAAAATGGGCTATATTTTAAAGATTTTCCACTTAAGTCTTCGTGGTCTAATAAGATTATGATCTATTTATAACGAGTACGCACTACGATGATTAATTTTGATTTGTCGATATTTCGATCGGGTAACATGGACGGTGGTCGCTACTGGACTGCGGGGGCTGCGGGCTTCAGGTCGAGTTGTCATGGGCAGTATCTGTCTACCCTAATTATCGTGGTACTGTTATTAAATTAGGCGAATCTGAGACTTTTAATATCACCTCAATGTCCCACTTTTGTCGTGACAACGAAGATTTACAGGGGTGAATAATGATTGAAAGTTTGTATGAAAGTCGAGGATAACAACGGACGCAGTTGCAGGTTGACGCTAGATGCTAGACTGAAGGTGGATATGTCCCTACCTAGACCGGCTGATTATAATCGAAACCCAAAGTTAATGTCAATCCACCAAAGGTGTGGGTAGGACATCATAACGCTGCAGAAGGGTATTAAAAAAAAATTGATTGTAACTGTTAAGCATAACGTTACGTGCGAATAGGGAAATAATTATCACGAGTTCTGGCATTATAGATATGTCGATGGAAAGTGTTTTATTAGCGATGCATGACAATCACACTTGTAATATTTATGGTACAGTGAACAGAGAATTTCCTGCCGAGTATCGTCTTTACATCACGAGTTTACGGGGCCTAGTGGAAGGGGCTCTAGTGTCCCTTATTTTCAAGGGAATCTTGCAAAGCAGATGCGGGTATCCTCAAACCCTCTATGCCAAGAAAACGACTGCCATGAGCGAGCATACCGTAGTGGAATATAACCATAGAGCGGCCATTTACCACCGTGACGGCCACCTCATGGCGAAAATGACTGCCCCGAAGAAGAAGCTCGATCCGATCCGGAAGACAAAGAGTCCCATCACACATCATATATCTAGCAAAGTTTCTGGTCTACTTTCTATCTTTGTCCCCCTATAAATTAAAAATGTGGAACTATAAACATAGAGTTAATACAACGATAAGAGAGAAAAGAAAAAATAAAATTTAATATAACAATTGACACCGGCCTCATGCCTGTGATGCATAAATTTAACGATAAAAAAAAACCCTCTATACGTCAAGGAAAAAAAGGGCAGACTGTAATCGTTTAGATTCTCAGCTCGAACCCCGATTCCGTTAGGTTGTCTTGCCCATTCCTAGCATTTCATCCTAGCGTCTTCCCGGTCTAGTACCAGGGTCGCTTAAATTGAAGAGGATGTGGTGAGGCGAGTAAGATGACCAACTGTCGTGTGACGTCATCGCCGGACACGCCACAATCTCACGACTAATATCATTCAATAACATTCATCGGGACTCTCTGATTACGTGCCTTCAGAAACAGGGGGCCATCGAATACTTGAAAACCAGTGGGTGGTCCAGTAAATGGATCACCCATCTATCTCCCGGCCGCGTTAAGATTTACTTAAACTAGCGATCGACTCAAATGTCGGCTACTGGTTAAGTTACGCCTTTTTCTTGCTCATTCTAAGCACAAGCTTTAAAAAAACAACCTTAACTATTGGCTTACGATACGATCTGAAGAATGATGATAAAGAATGGGGGTGTCGCTGGGGGCAGAGTTAAAAATGAAATTAAAATTAAAAATTGTTTATTTCATCACCAATTTTTAATTTTTATATTTATAAACTGACCAGAAATTGGGTTCAACCTCATAACTGGTATCGCTACCAGTACTTGTGGCAGGTTGCCCCGCTCTTCCATAACTCTTTACATCATTTTTGCGAAATAAACAAGTGCACGATATTAAAATATTTTTTTAATTTGCGGTTCGGTTTCTGACATTATACACAGCAGTATTCCTCCATTTTAACAATGTCATCAACATATATAATTTTGTATGTCAGACGATTACACGAAAAAGTCAACTTTCACGCACAATAACATTCCATAAGAAAAGCTGCAATAAGCTTTTACAGCCTATTTCGTTCACAGGTTTACACGTACGTACATACACCTCTCACACAATCTGTTCCGAGTCACAGATACGAATCTCCAGCTAACAATGCGCTAAAATTACTTATAGCGACGTTTTAAAACGTTGTGGACGTAATAAATCCTTTTTATGTGGCCAAACGTGAGAAAAACTGCCGCAGACACGACGCGGCTTTTCTTTTGAAACTCTTTTATGTGCGTTAACATACTAAACGTAATTTGAACCGCTTTTGTAATTGAGCTTTTATTTGTTAACATAATGAATATATTATTATTTTTTGCTACAAGTTCGTAATGAATATACTCAATTAACTTTATAATATACATGTGTATATGAACACTTTTTAAGAATACTAGGGTTACTGGCTTTTTTTTAATATTGAAACTTTGACCTTTATTTTTAAAATATAATAGAATTATTAAGTAACCTGGTAAGGCTGGAGTGCTGATCTTCGTGCCTAGGACCAGCGCCGACGCCATCTGTAACAATCACACGATTTTCATTTTGTAGAGCCTTAATTTGTAGGGCCCAATTAAAAGCTGTACGTGCCTATAAAATTATTTTAAAAAGAACGAGAATTTCCGCTTTTATATACGCATATAAATATGTCGTTGTTAGTCTATCTAATACTCAGGGACATCTGAATCATTTTCGATTCTGTCTCTTTATTTTATTCCTCTTATTTCCGGGAAGGCTTAAAAGAAAAGAAAGCAAAAGTGAAAAGATTATTTCTCTTGAAATGTTCGTAAATCTGTTCTTGTGACAGAGCAAGCGTTCCACTTCGCTCATTGAAAATGCTTTTCGAGTATATTTCGATTCTAATAACGAAATTTCTGTTATTTTGTAATGCGTCAAATTTTAGTTTTTGTTTCAGCCTTTATCAATCAATTTCCTTTGTTTTATTGTCAAGTAACGTGACAGTGACGAAAGCTAAAAACCAAGAATTGAAATAAAGAAGCATATGGTATGCAAATCTAAAGATTGGTAGCCAAATTTTGACCAGGCTCAATGTTGATAAAACAACTATGTACGATTGTACTTCGATATTGTTTATAAATATGTTTACTAATGCATTTTTTTACTTATCACATATAATTATAATTTAATTGTATACATATATCTGTATATAATATATTGAAACAGTTGAGACAACCGCCTTATGTAACAAAGCACTTAAAAATAAAATAGTTCAGAACTTTTGTTTTTAAAGAAAACAATAACAATTGACCATGTAACTGTTTATTTCTACGTACCTATTTATAATAAACTGTTTCTTTTGTGTATAACAGGCGGCTGTTACCTGTAACACAGGAATTAAGTTGTCTACCTTAGGAACAGACGTCCGTGTGTCATATAGTCCTATATATTTATTTATTTATTTATAGTTGATGTAATATTACTTAACGGATCTTCTTGTCATTTTTCGGTTTCAGAAATTTATATCAGTATTTTTATATTATTTAAATTTTTCATTTGAATTGGAATCTCAAATTCATTATGATTTTAAGGTTAGGTATAGATATATAGACCAATTCGTAATATTACTGTGATGCTTCGGTGTCGAAGCGAAACGTGCGTTGAGGCACATCGGTAAGTCAGTGTAGTGCTGTGCTTTGGTGGCGGATTCGGTGGTGTAGCTTTCGGGTTGCAGCATTGCAACGATTTTCCCTCGTTCCATTCCCGGATTAATGCAAAGTAGTTTAGTTTCATATTCATATTCATTCATTTATTGCACATGATTATATAATTATACATGATGCCCCGTTAGGGCGTTGCAATTTTAATAGTTAAATTTTGTATCGAAATTATTTTATATTAGTACGACTATTGGATTTTTGTTTGTGTTTGTTTAGTTAAATATTTGAAGAAGTACAGTGAACTAACTGAAAATTACATACTACAACTTTTATTATGTATATGTATATATGTAGACGACATATTTGGTACAAGTACTTTTTTAACATATGCTATTTAGATTTAGTTTGAAGTTAAAAATGTTTTGTATGCATGTAAAAACGGAATCACGAACATTTGTTCAGTAAATATTTTTATTTAGTTGCTCCTAATACTACAACTAGGCAAATAGGGGGCTTCCGCTAATTGGTATGTCTAGTGCAATTCAGTTTCGCGTTAATTAAAAATAAACGATACCGAATTACACGCCTATTTTCAATAGGAAACAGTGCGCCTTAATTCTGAAAGTAATAAAAAAAAATAACGTTATAAGTTGACTGCTTCTAACGTGATCGTGCCAGATCCACATACACAGATATCCGAACGTCTTAGGATATACCTTTTAACTACACTAAATAAAATAAATATCCTTTCTAAGTATCAAAAGTGTTAAAACACAATTTTTATCTTTTCCTTGTTCTACCTTTACTGAAGAGATTGTGATTGATTACAACAAAAAAATATTAATTAAAAATTAATTTTTAAACTAGAAATTTTGTTCTTTTTCACTGTAACAACCCTTTGCAGGATTGATGACTAATAAATGATTCTTCTATACAGCTATTATCCACTCGAAGTCTTTTATTAACTCTTACATCAGCCAGGAAGTGTAAATTGGTATTCTAAAATGAAAACCACACGACTATTATATTATTATACTCCAAAGTAAAACAATAATGCCCGAAAAACAAGGCCAAGAGCGTATCAAGACACGCTTATATAAAAGGGTTCCGTATCCAAACGCGATAAACGTATTGTCCTAATTTGTATTTTTTAAACAGCTTCAAAAGTTGTCGGATATCGTTGAATATAATTTTTCTTATAAGTTTTTAGCATGTTCTTTTTAGCAAATTTTAAGTTATATATTTATTATTATAAGCATTTCCAAACTATTAGACGTAGAGACTTGAAATTTTCCATGTTGATAGAACATGCTAAAAACTCATTAGGAAATCCGTCTAGGCATTGCTAGTTATTGCAAAACTTTTCATTCGAGTAACATAGAAGTAGTTGTTTTTATGATTTTCTAAATTTTCTTTTAGTCAATGTTGTTTAACAGAGTTTATATATTATTTTAAGGAAATCCATGTGAAGCGAATAAATCTTACTTTTCTATAATTAAAACAAATAACATTTTTTATGAGACATCTTAAAGTGTTATTAAAGTTTAGACACTAAAGAACTTACCGTTTGTAAGTAGAATAGATAGACGAGGTTGACGACTTTAATTACACGTATCCTATGTACACTTACGTAGATTGCATATAATAATTTTATATTATTTTTTATGTTTGGCTATATATGTGCATTTTATTCAATTTTCAATATTCTGTTTTAATTTATTTCAGGAACAGTATATATACTCATAATATATATTTTTTTCTATTTGTAAAAGTCAAAGAATATTTTTCCTCTCAGACTATCTAACCCTTGTCATTGTCAACTCACTTTAGGACTTGTCAAAATGTCGACACTAAATTTAAAAACACCATTGTTGATGTGAGAAAGAGGTACTGGTACCCGGACGCGCCGGCCCAATTCGGCTACAAGCATGGCGCTACCTCTAATTAAGTAAGTAAGACTTGGTGTAACTGCGCAAAGTTTTGTAGAACTTTGTAGTCTTCAAGGACAAAAATTTACAAACTTTCAGCTATGTCAGCCTCCGGCATAAAAGCAACCTGTTAAATATATCCGGGATTATTCAGTATTAAATACAAATTGCAGCTAGTTATACTTGTATCATTTCATCATTTACTATGACTACCAAATTGTGAACCAGGCCCATATGTACTCGTATGTTTGTTTATCCCATTGGTTTAAGTGTTGACGCGATTCAACCGTTTCTCGCGCCTCTTAAGAGTGGGCGGGGCTGCCCCTCCCCAAAAGTACCCTTTAACGGCTTTATTACAAAGGGGAAAGATTCTGTGAATTCGAAGAAATTTCTTATAATCATTCAGTATATTAATAATTTCCTTTTTATAGTATACTAGCGCCCCGCCCCGGCTTCGGACGGGTTACGTTATTGAAGTTTTCATATGGATTCCGATATTTTTGATAACATTTTATCAATATCTTCATCGGGAATAATGTGGGATTCTAATGGGGAAGAATTTTTCAAATCGGTCTAGTAAATCCAGAGTCTATTCAATGCAAACAGACAATCAAATCTTTCTAATTATTAAAAAAAAAAACTAATTTCAAAAATCCATTATTCACATAGACTACTAAAGTACTTTACATCGTCATATATAATCATTTTTTAAACCAATAAGATGTTGATAAAATTTACGATTCAAATAAGATAAGTTTTAAATTTTAAAAAAAAAGATAAAATTAATAAAAATACAATCACGTATTTCAGCAATGGCGTGCCCGTACTGCAATTTAAAAAAAACTTGGTACCTACTCTGCGCAAAGCGTTTTTCTCATACCGGAGCCAGATACAGCTCAAAGTGTTTGTACATTTTCGACCATGAAGTCTACAAAATTTTACAAAACTTTGTGAAGTTACACAAAGCCCCCGGCCACACTACATGATCGTTGAAATAATCATTCAAGTGAAACTATGTCTGGCTCCGGCATCAAACATTCGCGGAAATTGTGACATTCTATTCGAAAAAAGAATACGTGAAGTTTGTTATATACGGATACTCAAATTTAAGAAACAAAACGCTCCTGCAAAGTTATATGAAATATTAGTACTGTCGCCGTTTTCGAATTTCGAACTTAAAGCGTGCCTGCAAAGTTGTATGAAATTTCATTATTGTCGTGTATTTAAATTTCGAATAAAAGACACAACATACCTACGAAGACATTGATTCAGAAAATGGCGGCACTATTTTATTATATTTATGGCCTAATAATTTAATATCGAATCGGTAAAAGTGAGCCTAGAACGTTAATAAAATTAAAATGAGCCCGTTCGTATTTTTTATTTTTCCTTTTGGGTTGTATGGCTGTGTTACCTTTGCCTTATGTAAACCAAACAAACATATAATATTTTTTCTCATTAAAAAAATGCACAAGGCCCCTAAAGAAGTTTTTACTTCAAAAAACCTGTCTCAGATGTAAAACATTAATTAACAGAACTATGTATATATCCAACACCCGTAATCCAATAAATTCGCTCACCGCCAACACAACACAAAGCGCGTCCTATTTCCAAATTTTTTAATTGTTCAAACCAAACATCTGCATATCAACGTCTCAAACGTTTACTCTATCGTCCGCGGAATGATATTTAATAGCTAAAGGTGTACTTTCATTAGAGCGACAAACGAAATGATATTTTAAATAAATGACAGAATTAGACGTTACATTCCAGATAGTAGAATAATCAGTGATCTGCATTTGAGTCGATCGCTGGATTAGATAGTTCTTACCGTGGCCAGGTGATAGATGGGTGACTCATTCTAACACTGCTTTTCTAATATCTGATCTCCTTCGTGTTTTGGTAGGTACTCAAAGCAGTGAGTCCCGATAAATGTTACTGAATGATATTAGACGTGAGGTTACAGATAACGTGGGGGTTCCGGGGATGACGTCAGACGGTAATCGATCACCTTAATTCACCCCACAGCCACTTCCTTTGCACTCAAAGACTACTGGTACTGAATAACGCTAAGTAGAACAGACGTTACGTTGCATAAGCATGTTTTTTTTTATTTCACTTTAATGTTTAAGTTGGTTAAAGGTAAAGCTTTGCGAAAGAATAATTATACAAGGTGTAATACGAACGTCATCTATTTGAAGCATGTTGAAGTAGCAACCATATCTTTATTTTTTGTATTTTTTAAATAATTATCTTTAGACTTTTCCATTCATTCTCTTCATTTGTTCCTTCTCAAAAATAATATAATAAACAAAATTGGAATGGTTCAGCATTTTATAATTTTAGCGACACGAATGAACATCGACAGTATTTTACATATGTACATGTGTAGATTAGAAGACATAAAAGTCGTACTATTGTCGTGTTAGCGTAAGCGCACCTTAACCCGCGAACAATGTGGTAGCGACGCGCGACGGAAGGGGAGTTATAAAACGGGAGAAAAGCAAAACAAATAATATTTCACTTTCAAAACTCGCGCGTGTAAACACGGCGTTATATACGGCCCGAGTACATCTGCGCACGATAATTACTAACTATTTGATTATCTAAGCCAGAGATTTATAAACTTTCTTTATACACCATCTTTTTCTTTTAACAAAGAGTGTCCGTGTCAGTTCCGACACACGGACACTAGGACTTATTCCTTACGTAACGTAACGTTACGTAACAAATACAAATATTCTTTATTTCCTTGACTTAAATCTAATTTACATTATATGGGTGTGAGGCCCTCTTTTAAGTACGTAGATACCTGTGTTAGAGGGTCTCGCTCTTCCATGGTAAGTACATGATCAGATCACCTTTATTTGTATGTGTATATATGTATGTGTGTGTGTGTGTGTGTGTGTATTTGTGTGTATGTATGTGTTTGTGTGTATGTAGCCTTTTATATGTCTCTATTTTCAGCTCGCGCACTCCTCTTCAAACACCACTCGACGCGACGGTACGAATTCGCATGTCAATTTGTTAATGTCCCTCTGAAACATTTTAATTTAAAACACTCATTTATAATTAAATTTATTATTTCGCCAGCACTAAAGTAATTAAGTAGCAGCACTGATGGGTCGATACTCTGTTTATTGCGTTTCAACGTTACTTTTCATTTATGTCGATAAACCTAACCGTTTGCACACCATTCTGTTTATCAAACACATCTTCAAATATATAAGGCCGAAGAAACCTCGCAAGGCACGACCTTTTGACAGCAATAAAATTGCAATCCTAACTTATTGTATCGGAAAATTGTTTTTTATTCTGAACTAATTGATCAAGAATATTATTGAGTTCATAATTATGGTTAAATTAAATAAATTATGTCTACTTTTTATTTAGTTTTAGAAAGCCTGTAACCCGCTACTTCGTTTGCGTGAATAATTTTGTGGTAGGCATAACTTATGCCTAAAGTAATAAACTTTTACTACTTTAGGAAATGAAGACTCAACAGCAAAATAATTTTTGTGAAATATAGTTTTATACAAAGGTTGAAAGGGTTTTCGTAGTGTTGAGGAGAGTGAATAAAACTGCCTTAGTTTTTCCACGAATTTACGTTGTCAATAAGTAGACATGCCATAATCTTGTATTTCATTTGTATTGTTTACCGTTACCTTGGCTTAGCATGTTAAATTATATTTTCCTTAAAATATTAATACTGTTATTGTTATTAGTAAGCAGAGCCAAAAAATGTTCTATTGAAATATGCCGTATATTTACAAGCTAATGTTTCTCGTAGACTACTCCCAAGTTCCGATAAAATACTTTAAATTTGAATGCTTTCCGCTTTAACTAGATTAAATTTTACAATGTATCGTTCCAGATTTCTATCATACAAAGTGGTCTTTAGTGGATCGCTGCATGTATCTTTATTTTATAGCCAAGCAGCTTCTAGTTTCTTCGTTACAATTTATATTCGCCTTACACACATTATTTATTGCAAATTAAGAAAATAGATACCTAAAGAGTTAACGGGATAACAAATCTTTCACCCTTTTTTTCCGAACAACTTTAACTTGGACCCATAAATAATTATTATTCGGATAGATTAAATAGATTATATGGCTGGTCCGATTGGATGAATACTATTTGTATAAATGGAATGAAAAATAAGAATTTAAATAGTAAACCATGTACTAAAATATTTTTAATACAATTAAATTTAAGCAAGTAAATAACAAATAAAATTTTACTGTCCCAGAGTACTACAAGGAACCCTTATAATTTCACTCTGTCCGTCCGTCCGTCTGCCTTTCTGCCCGTAAAACATTAACCGTAAAGTTTAATTTGCTTTTGCATCAAATCTAATTGATTTTATAAGATAGCAACTATATGTAACATTAGTGAAGATTTAACAAGATTTTTAATTCTAGGGGGAGCTTGCCATTTTTGTCATCAATCTGCTGGTATGGCTCCTTTTTCAATTTCATTATTTCACTTTGAAGAAGCACAATATGGAAACTAGCTTTCACCAGCTTCAGTTTTAAAGTAAAAATTTGTTGCGACTTCATATTAACTTTCAATATATTTATGCATAGTTTCCAAGAGAGCTATTTTTACGTCTCTAATAATCAGAAACATTGTTCTCAAATATGGATTGTAACAAACAGGCTATAATTTCAAATATTAATATGAAGACAAAAAAGGCACTTACAGCGAAAATCCTCGAAAGGAATAAGGCGAAAACATTAAATATCTTAACGAGCGCTCACAGACCCGATTCCTGTAATCCATGAACCAAATAGCGGCAAATCGAACATTAAAAATGTCTGCCTGAGATAAAGCCAAGCCTTCCAACTGTGAGATCGAAACACTTTTGCGCTATGGTATCAAATAGGGCTAGTGTGATGATGGAGTCGAAAGGTTGCTATAATTTTTTTTTAAATATAGTCGACCAAGAAAGTGCTTTATCATTTTGGATGACAGCTTCCAGTTAGCAATAAACATTATAAAAAGCAAAGCAAAGCAAAAATAAGCCTTTTAACTAATTGACGTGCAAACGACATTCATCTTTAGCGTGGCAAACCAATTTCTTGGTCTTATCATATTTTTAATTTAGCTTTATGTGGTATTCCTTTTTTTTTTTTTTTAAAGCAAGGATTTTTCATGTAAAAGCATCTTTAACGCATTGGGAACTTTTTTTGTTGGGAATAATCATTAAACTCGCGACACAGTCGGCGTTCCGAGGGATGTTTTTCCCTCAATCATTGTCATCGCGCATGTAGGTATATGATCTTGATGGTAAATCGATCGTGATTTATTAACCTCGTCAGACTTTTTTTTTTAAAGCAAGGATTTTTCATGTAAAAGCATCTTTAACGCATTGGGAACTTTTTTTGTTGGGAATAATCAATCATTATTTTTATTAAATGACTAACTAGCTGTGCCATCGACTTCTCCGCGTGAATTTAAATAATAGATTCAGTTTTAGCGTGATGATTTATAGTCTTTAGCCTTCCTCGATAAATGGAATTTCAAACACTGAAAGAAATTTTCAAATCGGTCCAGTAATTCCTGAGATAAGCACGTTCATTTTATATATTAATATTGCCAGAGGTAGTCTGGACTAGATTCGACTACATCGGCAAGTTTCGACTAATTTCAACAAGTTCCGACTAGATTTGTAGATACCGTATTAACAATAATTATGAGTAACTCCACTACACAAAATAGTTATTAACATTTATTTTCGGATGTAACAGAAGGGGTCGTCGTCGGGCACGCTAATGGGGATGCACTTGTCGTTCTGCAGCTCCTGCGGCAGCACGTCGCGCCCATTGCCCAAGCAGCACTGAATGCCGCCTTCGTCTTGACGGTCACATTTTGCAAGGAATTTATTATCAGCTATACTACATACTACAAAATGCAGTCGCTTCCCAGCGTTGTACGCGCAGACTTTTCAAATTACGCCATTTTAATGCGGCTTTCGCCAATAAACAGAGCTGTTCGAGGAGAAGGTTTATATCTATAATATATTATTTATGTTATAGAAGATAAAAGCTGAGAAATTCAATGATTTGTAACGGGATGTCGTAAAAAACGTATTTTTGGGCGCTTATGTTGCATGACTAATCCTTTCGAGATACAGGAAAATAATGTACTACGGAATTGTACATCTTAAAAAGATCTATACTAAAATCCTCGACAGCATATGTCTATCTCCTAAGTATAATTCACAGGAACCACTTTTATCTTTTACACATTACAAAAAATAACGAACTATTTACGAAGCTATCTAAAATAATAGCATATTAAACATTATCCATTTAAATACGCAACGTACTTTGTACATTTTATGTAGATCAAAATTTCCCTTTACAGCATATCATTAAAATGAATATCTTAGAAGATAAAAGAGAAAAATGGCCGGCGGTGGCGTAAGCGACCAATAGATGGCGCTACAATTTGATATAATACCCGAGCCAGACATAGCTCAAAATGTTTGTATATTTTTTCCTTGAAATTCAAAAAGTACTACAAAACTTTGTACAGTTACACAAAGTCCCCGGCCACCCTACATGAACATTGCAATGATCATTCAAATGAAGCTATGTCTGGCTCCGGCATAAAAAAATAAGACAACGTTCGGGCAGGACAACATCTGCTGGGTCTGATCGCATAGTATAAAACAAACTCACTTCCCGTCTTGTACGTAACGGATTTTTGTATGGTTTTCAATAATGAACAGAGTAATTCAAAGGAGAGGTGCAAGTTTTATATGTAATACAGGTTTATATATAATATCTATTTATTTATATTGCATCCGTGTACCCGTGTGCAAGCCAGGGCGGATGGCTAGTACTATATATTGTTTAATACGGTCATTTTTTACTTTTTAATTATTAATCTCTTAGAAAAGTTTAAACATATTTTAAAATCTTTATATAGGATGGTTGCACGGTCAACACATGAATTTCATAGTTCTTTATTGTAACGAATAAGGGAATGAGGGTCCGTGCTCCTAGTGACGCCCGGAGTTTGCTAAAGGCATCAGTGGTTGACAGCTAAAGGTCTTACCGGTCACCTCCATGACCCGGTACATGAGGTCGTGCGTGACGAACTGCCCCCACTGCACGTCGAAGGCGGTGAGGGCGCGGCTCGGCAGCGTCGGCCAGTCGGGGAACAGCCGCGTCGACAGCAGCCGCGGGTTGGGCAGCGCCAGCCCGCTGCGCGCCACCGGCATGGCGTAGATACCTGCAACCATTCTGTCATTGCAATCCTAATATCGAGCATATCATTTGGGAGATCTTCTTGTCACGCTATAATAAATGACCGAGTTCACACGCCAGTATTATAACTTAGGGGGAGAGTCCTACTTTCACTCCGGGCACCAACTCATTAGCGTAATGAAGGGAGCGGCCGACCGCAAAACACCATCAATTATGTTTTGGTCAATTGATTAACTAGCTAGCAGCAATATATATTACCAAAGATTGTATCTAATCGTGTATAGAAATACAAGCGATGTATTTCTAATTTAAAGTTTTTTTTTTTTATTAAGAAAACTTTTAGGCATACGATTTGTTTTCATCAAAACACAAAGACAAGAACTAGCAATGGATACGACGATAATCCAAAGAGATTCAATACGCCTCACAGTCCATCTCCTATAAACGAGTATCTCCTGGGGCCTTATAGTTAACCCAGCCAATTTTTATGTAAATTCACACTTAAGGTTTTATATTCAACGCCATTTTAAGAAGACATCTCAAATATTTCAAGATAACAGGCCCCTTCATTTTAAAACGAAACGACCGTCAAAACGACCGGCACTTATTGTAAAGTTAAACGAAGCTACTTCAATTGTTTAGGGTTCCGTAGATCAAAAGGAGAATTATGATCCCTTACAACATTTCGTTTTCCGTCTGTCTGTCAAGACCCTGTTTCTCAAAATCGCGTAGAGCCATAAAGTTGAAATAAATACCAAATAATGATGTTCAGGATCCCTTAATTGAAAAAAAATCAATCCTCTAAGTATATACAGTAAAAAAATATTTATGACCTATTTTCCATACGAAAAGGAATCAAAACTTCCTATTGATCTAGAATTGTGAAACTTCGTAAGAAGCTATATCTTAAAGTAAAAGTAGGTGTAGGCAAACAGTGAATTTGTAAAATACAAACCAGTGTCTGCCTCTCGGGTCGCCCGACGAAAACGATAACAGTAATTTGAACTAGCGCTATCGGTTAAAGTGAGAAAGCAGGAACCTTCCTATCGCTGCCGTATGCGTGACAGAAAGAGAAGCCAGACAGTATGGCGCCGTTAGCGTAACGTAACGAAGCGGTTTACTCTCCTTTAAGAATTATAAATTAAAAAACATTGTGGTGACTGTTCAAATTAAAAGAAATGTTATGAAAAGTAGAAATCATAAAATAAATTGGTAAAGTATTACGTAATGGTACGGAACCCTTAGTGCGCAGGTTTGACTCGCATTCGCCCGGTTTACAAATTAGGTTGGAAATCCACTTTTAGCGCAGGTTAATAAAATATTTACTTACTGTGACCACCAAACTTACCGTCAGCATACCGGGGAGCAGCTATCCTCGTGAAGGGGCCCACCGAATCCGCCACCAAAGCACAGCACTACACTGACTTTCCGATGTGCCTCAACGCACGTTTAGCTTCGACACCGCAGTAATGCTACAGTTTTACACAACTTATTTGCTAAATTTTGCTAGCACGAATGAAATCAAAACTCACACGTATCGAATCCTCGACGTTACGGCCAAGTCTTGTAAAATGGAAGCACGAACCTTCATTTTACGTTTCGTTTTCGTCGTAAAAATAAGTAAAACTATCGAGAATGTTCGTGCTAGGCCCTCTGAACAATACTAAATATATTATTCATAAATAGGACTTACAAACTTTTTATGGTGAAAAATTTTTTTTTATAATAAGCAATGACACATATTACTATTTTAAACACATGCACAGTAACATAAAAAAATCATAGTGATATCCAGGCCAAGCTGGGTTAGGTCATATTTTTAAATAAATAGTTTTTTTTTATCCAAAAAAAGTTTGTTTTAGTTTTTTGTTCGTTGGTTTTGTTTTATTTCTATGTGCTAATAATTCAAATCAAATCAAATCAAACCAAAACAAATCAAATCAAATCAAATCAAATCAAATCAAATCAAATCAAATCAAATCAAATCAAATCAAATCAAATCAAATCAAAATATAAACCGTAGTCAATGAATTATATTTAAAATATTATGTCATAGTCATTAATTAATTTAAATATTCTTTAATTGTAAAATTATGTCTTGTAACACTTTATGCTTTAGGTTTTTTAATATGCTAAAAATATATATAAACTAAGTGCAAGTTGTATATTTATGTACACTAGTTTAAAGGCTAAATTGTAATATTTTTATGATTCAATAAAGAAGTTATATTATGAATAAAATGATTATTTTTACAACGTTATTATAGCACAATATCTAATGCGGACTGTGCAAATAATACTTTGCTCCGAGCGTTGTACAGATTTTTCAGCGATGCAACGCGAACTTGCGCTGAGAGATGCGAGATCTTTTCCTTTTGTGTCGCTCTTGTTTTGAGCGCGTATAACATCACATAATATTCCTATTCTGTTTTCAAATTTTAGAATTGAATTTTACCTATGAAAAATAATAAAATTATAAATAAATATTTTATTGTTACTTTATTTGCATTTTGTTTCATGGTATCCCTCTTTTTTAAGAATAAACTTTAAGAAAGTGGAACTTGTTCGTCCACAAACAGTGGAAGCATCAATCTTCAAACTGTACCGAAGCCAAACGTCGCAACAGTAATAGTCTTGATTGCAGAATCTCACTTTCATTTTTAGAATCTAAATCTGTAGCTTCTTATAAATGATATTAACAGTACCAAAAGTAGAAACAAAGTCGGTCATCCGGTCAAGACTAAGATTAAGAGCATTGTTTCAAAAGATTGCAAAGTAAGTGGAACTTGTTCGTCCACAAACAGTGGAAGCATCAATCTTCAAATCACTTTCAGCTTTATTGGTCTCAAGGACAAAGTGAATAATCCGAGATACATTTAACATATTGGCTTTATAGGCACAAAACTTCCATTACTTTACCGTTCTTACCAATCACCAATAGCATACGTTAACGCAATTCTTAAATATGGTAGCCTATAAAATATTTCATTATTGCAGCCTATTTCAACCGCCAATAGCATTTGTTAAGACAATTCTTAATTATGGTAGCACTGCTTTTAAGATATTTCATTAGAGCATCCTATTACAACCGCCAAAGCGGAGTTAAGACAAAATAAATTATCCAGATAAAGAAACGCCTCTTTTGGTCACGAATATTTTATTTTATTTTATTTTATGATATAAGGAACACCAACAGAACACCTCATACATTAAAATGTTTCAATTTTTTTCTAGTAAGTACAAAGAATTCAATGTATGAACTAATTACAAGTGTACACAGCGTTTGTAATGTTATTGTCTGTTAAAAATTAAAATTTAATAAAAGAAAAAACTTCAGATCAACAAGAATTAAAAATAAATCAAATGCATTTGTTTGCTTGAACGTGCTAATCTCAGGAAGTAATGGTCTGATTTCAAAAATTCTTTTAGTTTTAGAAAGCCCATTTAACGAGGAAGACTATAGGCTATATATCATCACGCTAAAGTTTGTCACCTAACTCTAGGCGGACGAAGTCGTGAGTAACAACTAGTACTTCCAAATATATGAAGCTGCAGAGTTTGTTTGAAGAAGAAGAAGAAGAAGAAAAACTTTTATTCGGTATAAAAAACACTGTACATAAATATACACAATTTACAATTTTTTTTGATTCTCTGAAAGGATTGCAGGGCCCCTCACACCGCTCTCTTTAGCGCGCCTTCCCCTCTTTCGTTTTGCACGGTCGGTCAAAAAGCATCTAGTCTGTGACTTGAAAAGTCTGACCTGATAGGTTTTGAATTGTCATGAATTTAAATGTCTCAACGGAGAAAGAAGTAGTATTCAAAAAATTTGGAAAACGCCACTAAAAATTAAAACGACAAGGTCACATTAATTCCAGCAATTGCTTTCTTTTTGAGACTCTTGGTCAAATCAAAGTGAGATGCGAAATTTTTACTTCATTTCTGACGTGTACAACCCTTAATGTTAACTTTTATATATATGAATGCTGGCATATATACCGCTACTGTCCTAATAAAGTCAGGTAATAAAGCCACAGTCGCGATAACATTTACCTAACGCATAAATTTACTTGCCACATGTCACTGTTGTCTCCCATCTCACATTTAAGAGTGAGATGCGAAATTTTTACTTCATTTCTGACGTGTACAACCCTTAATGTTAACTTTTATATATATGAATGCTGGCATCAAGACATACATCATTCCGTGACGTTATTCGACACCCACTGTCTTACGTGCCTTCCGAAACACGGCGGAGATCGGATATTTGAAGACCCGTGTTAGAATGAGTCACTCATCTATCATCCGATCGCATTAAAAACCTGTGACCTAGTGATTGACTCAAATGCCGACTACTGATTAAGCTAAGAACTCCTCAAGTTATAAAATATACGTATGTAATACAAAACTGACTCTCTACGCAATATGGTGACTCAGCAAAAATTTGATACTGTCAACGTCGACGTGGGTTACGATTATTACGTGAATTACGCACTGATGAGGCAATAGAGGTGCGAGGTAATGGACCAAGATTACTTTTCGACTAGGACAGGCACATCCGCAATCAGTTGTAATTGGTCACTCGCTTGCCTTTGTACGATCTCACGATGTATGGGAAGCGCGCCTCCCATCGCTCCGTCGTCGGTGCCATATTATCGACCTTAACAATACTTTCCGTAATGCGATAAAGAATCATCAATGCCGAGGATTGCATCAGATAATATTTGAGAAGAGACCAGTACTGGTCTCGTGCCTCATGAACTGATTTATTAATAACAAAAATGGACACTAATTTTCTGTCTTCTATATTTATAGCAGCTGTATAACGGCATGCAATGCAATAAAAAGTTATCGCGCATAAAGGTAACTACTAAACAATCCAGGTAGGATTGTAAGTTCCAGGTTCTGACTGGGTTGTTCTCTTTACAATGAAATAGATCCGATACCTTCCCGTATCCATGGGATGCCAAAAAATTCAAACATTCAAGCCTATTTTAATTTTTTAATTTTATACATTCCTTTATCTTGACCATAGGTTAGCAATTCAAAAAATACAAAAAATCTCAAAGATTATGTTTGTCAATTAACAATCGTCATGACTACGTTTTGACACAACCTTTTAATAAAGTGAATACATGTGTGTGTAAATCGTTCGGCATTGGTGTGCGTAAGGTTTTATTTTAACACTTTGATTAGCAGAGGAGCATTCACACACCGATTTTTATATAAACTATAATTGTGCCAAATTTTACTCTGCTCCGTCCGCGCAATTTTCAAATGAATGTATTCGGAAATGTGGTAAATACTCCCACTTGATTTCTCTTTGATGATTAGGTTGTACGGACCTATATTAACCAGCCGTCCGGTCGATCGCTTAAGCGCTCTACACAGTTTTATACTGCTCTTTGTAATAGCTTTCTATTTCAGTAGAAACCACCAAACCGCAATGAGAATGTGAAATCATTTTTATTTAATAAAAAGCGGTGTGAAGGCGCTTGAGATATTGAACTATATTCAATTTTATACGAACGTATCTTGTTTCAAAAAAGCGACCCGTCCCAGGACACCTGACACTATTATACTGAAGTTTTTTTGTACATGTCATGGGATAGCTTATAAAAGGAAATAAATACGGCACAAGACGTCAGTAGTAACGCATGCCCTAGTAAATAACACTATCAATACGCAATAGGTATACGAGTGATCTTGCGGTGGCGACGCATCACCACATTTCATCACATAGCGTCGCGACGTATCACTATATTTGATCACAGCGTGGCGACGCTTCATCACACTGTGATCACATAGCGTGATGACGCTTCACCGTGTTTTATTACATAGCGTGGCAACACCTCACCGTACTATGATCACATAGTGTAGCAATGTCTCACCATACTGTGATCACATAGCTAGCGACGCATCAAAACATTTGATACCATAGTTACGCGATGCTTCACCACACTGTCATCAGACAGCGTGGCGATGCCTAACCATACTGTGATCATATAGCGTGGCGATGCATCACCAAACTGCGATCATATAACGTATCAACCTGCCGCTAATGTATCTTAAAGGTAGTAGAAGGACGGACTGAAATACATGCAAGATTCAAAGGAAATGAGCTCCTTCAAGATGTTTCATGTTAGCAACTTCGATCATAAGATTATTTAAAATGTTTAACTGGAGTGATGGAAACAGCGGACATAATCATGATCATTACTCTTTAGTAGCATATTACTGTAAATATTACTATGCTAAGAAATTCGTCTCACCTCTATCTATATATACCTTGAAACGCGGCTTCTGCCAGGACAACTATTCTACTAAGAAAAAAGTCTCATAAAAGACATTTTCTAATGGCTCGTAAGACGCTTACGGCTACTGTAAAATTGTACGCGCTTATAAAGTCAAAACAATGTATCGTAGATGTCTAATTAAAGCATAGAACCGGTCTATCATTCAGTTTCACTACTAGATGCAATTGCTAACAGGGTTGCCAGCGTAAGATAGAATTTTCCACATTAAATAAGATGCTTAAAAAAATTGTTTGTCTGTAAAGTCGTCTTGCGGATGATAAATTTTCGTGATGATGCCTAACGTGTAGGCCGATCTTGTCTCTCTGTCGCTTGTTCCGTGCTCTCGTTTGCACGGCTCAGACAGAACGTGACGATGACTCATCCTTTTTTATGCCTGCATCCGGCCAGTCAAATTGTAATGTAATTCTACAGAATGTAGGGTTGGTTGGAAATAAAAAGGTTGGACGAATTTTTAACAAATGACCATGCAATTGGTAGATTTTCTCACATTAACTGTGAGAATTCGAAAGAGGTATCTCTCACGTTGTTCTATTAAGCCTACTGTAACCTACTGTACCTGGAGTAGCCAGGCGGTCAATGATCGGCATTGGAGTCGATCGCTGAGTCAACCAATTTTCACCGCGGTCGAGTGATGCGTGACCAATTCTAACACTGGTTTTTAAATATCTGACCTCCTCCAATCAAGGAGAGGAGGGAGAAAACAATGGATCCCAAGCTTGTAGAGATTGTGGTGATTCATGGGACAACGGACGGTAGTCGATCATCTCAACTCTCCCACAGCCACATCCTCTACAATTTAAGCTGGAAAAGAGCTTGTTTATTGAAGTAGATTTAATAACGCACATCTCGATATGATATGGCATCATGGAAGTGTCTACCTTATTCCGCTTATAATTAGATAAAAACGACATTATAACAACAAATTCTGTATTTTTATAATAGTTAGTGAAGAGATGAATGTTATTGAAATGTGATTTAAATGTTATTTTATTACTTGTTTATGTTTTTAACAAAAACCTTTTTTTTTTAGTTAAATAGACAAAATTAGCTGTATCTTAGTATTGGATAGAGATATCAAAATAGTTTTTCGACTTGTAGATAGACAACGTTGAAACGAAGCTGCTTGTGTGATTAACTCACTTTAGACCTAAATTAATTATTTTTAAATAAAATATATAATTTGTTACTATAACGCCATTTTTATCGAATTATAAGCTGAATAAGTCGTAAATGACAAAACGTTTTTTTCGAATTCCCAGAAATCAACTATTTTGAGTTAGGTCAGTTTATTAAGCGTGCGAATTGATATGTTTTCAAAGTATGACGATACAAAACAAGCAATCTTATTGTTATCTAAATAATCTTAATCTTATATACAACCTCAAAATGATATATTTCTTTTTTTTACCTCAGTAGAGCCTCATGGAAAGAAATAAACTACTTTCTGAAAACCAATTTGGTTTTCGTCGTGGTCAGTCTACCTCAGATGCTGTTCATACTGTAACTGACTATATTGTTAACAATTTAGATAAACGTAAGAAGTGTTTGGCAATTTTCTTGGATTTAGCAAAAGCGTTCGATACGGTCTCTCTTCCCCTGCTATTGAGGAAACTCGAATCGTTTGGTATTAGAGGAATTCAACTCAAACTGTTTGAGAGTTATTTGTCTAATCGTTATCAGGCAACAGCTATCAATTCTAACTTCGTTTCTTGACATTCTCCTAGTGGACTGTAATTAATAATTTCTTCATGTAACCAAGAGGGTCCGTGTATCCACAAACAGACATCATCGTAAAATCGCATTCCTCTTGACGCACAATCTGCCGGGTTTTCTTTTGAACGAACATGTGCCCATCGTTGGCGGTCTAATATTAACAAAATTTCAGAGACGCGATTGGCAACAAATGTTTTCCACTTACTTGGATGACCACTAAGCCACGCCAGTACTACGGAAGAATCAGTCCAAGCAATAACCTAGACTGCTTTATATTTATAAAAATAAAAAAATTACCAAAATCACTGAATCGACGCGAACATTTTACTTGGTGTATACCGTCCGCGTCCGCGTCCGCATCCGCGTCCTTGAATGCTTTCATTATTTCTACAATGATGTCAGAAACCCCATAAGCTAGTGAAAGAATAAGCGCATACAAACCAGAAGAAAAATCCTGCGAATATATTCTGTCAACCACAGCATGTCAAACAATTAAAACATTATGACGTAAACATTAGAAGCCCCATTGTAGCTTCTTTTCATTACCAATCATATCTCCTTTTGTATATTCTGTTATGTCTCTATATGTTCATTGATTTCCTGCTTTACCACCTTAATGTCTTTGTCATTCTGTCTTGTTTCAGTCAATATTTCGCCTAACATTCCCTCTCCATTACTTGACGTCTGTTTAAAGAATAGTGCTTAACTGGGATTTTACCTATGTCTTAATTGTGGGTGTTATTAAAGCTTCACTGTATTTTGTCTAGATTCTGGTTCCATTTGTTTTCAATTATATCTTGGCGTTATTAGCAAAGCAGCTTCAGTAAATTTTGGTGTACCACAGGGTAGCGTCCTTGGACCTACTCTCTTCCTAATCTATGTAAATGACCTCTGCAATCTCCAAATCCCAAATTGTAATATATTTACCTATGCTGATGATACTGCACTTATAGTTCATGGGGAAAACTGGGAAGAGGCCAGTGTTTACTCCGAATCTGCCTTAAAGATTGTTACAAGATGGCTAGATATAAATTTACTTACTCTTAATCTTGATAAAACTAAATTTATAAACTACTTTTTTAATTGTGCCTTCTATATGTTTGTTGAACGTCAATTTGCTATCTATGATTAGTCCTAAAATTTTTATTTCGTCAGACATGTCGATGGCGGTACCGCCCATGCTTAGAGCTGGGGTGTCATAGCGTAGTTTATTTGTTATGACCATAGCTTTTGTTTTTTGGGGTGCGAACTTTAACTTGTTTTTTAGACCCCAGCTCTGGACATAGGCGAGAGCGGCATCGGCCTGTCTCGATATGTCACTTCCGGTATGGGCATCGAATACTCAATTAATTTACAAAAAGACAAGTCTTACGTTTCTTAAACGGAGACCCCACGGAAGATATTTGATTTGTAAAATCTCTTTACATTTATCCTTTAAAATAAAAATTACGTGACATACTACAAATTGTGCACGCGTTTGCACCCATTCGTACTATTTAAAAACCGTTTCATATAATTTGGCACTTACTTATTCATTAATAAGTAAGAGTGTTGCATTAATATCGATGAAATATTTGGATCATAATTACACTCAATACGTAATCTAAGTAAAACCTATTTAACGGCGGACTCGGGAAGTACACCGGTGGTAAGGCGACGTTGCGGTTGCGCGAGGGGGCGCTACCCGTTTTCCACCGCGCGAGACCACTGCCGTACGCGCTGCGCGAGCGCGTCGATGCCGAGCTCGATGCCATGCTCCGAGACGGCGTCATTGAGCCGGTCGATGTTTCCGACTGGGCCTCTCCTCTGGTACCGGTAAATAAGGCTGACGGTTCTTTGAGAATTTGTGTTGATTATAAAGCGACCGTTAATCCTGCTCTTATGATATTATATAGCCCATTTATCGAGGAAGGCTATAAGGTCTCCTGTCTCCTGTCATACACTGCCATATGACCAGTAAGTGTCGCGATCCCCTCCCTCGGTCTCTTGTCTCGGTCGCTATTCTCGGTCTCGCTCGACAGGAAACCGCGACACCCACTGGTCATATGACGATGTATGAACGCTAGTCCGCGGCCGAGATAGAGACAGGAGACAGAGACAACAGATTACAGTACAAGCAGAAGACACTGGTGCACTTGATCCCCGGTCGTGGTCTTCTATTTCCGTTTTTCTCCCGAAGGGTATCGAACCTCTGTATATATATATATTAGGTATGTAGTAAGTAGAGATGTATATGTATATTTACATCTCTGTATTATACTACATACCCTAGTAAAACAATTAATACAGTTAGTTAAATAACACAACCTTAATAATCACTTCTAGCTATTCATTGTATGATTAAAAATTTCTGGATTAATTATGGACCACTTTCAAAATGTAGCTGGTTCCGGTTTTAACTGTTAGGGTTTCACCATTTCGGCAATATTCTCAAAACTGTGAAGATTAGCTGCAAATGTAGTAATTTGCATTGCAGTTAGGTTTCAACAACAGATGAATAGTTAAAAAAAAGTGATTAATTATTTAATTGTTTGTGCTTGAGAGTGGATCTTAAAAAGAGATTCCATCCAGCTTTCACTTTTTTGACATCTTATCACAGTATAAAAAAGCAATAAATTCTCACTTATTTCATTTAGTAAACTTCCCATACAGACTGGTAAAAATAACAAGAAACATTGTATATTTCTCGAAACTTTATACAGAATGTGGAGAATGCCAGTTTTTAACGGTCGCTGAGCTTCTTAAAATAGTATCTTCCAACATTGATAGTTGAAGTCAAGTCAAGCCAAAGTGAAGACAACATTTTAGTTCTTCATTATCGAAAGCAGATAACTTTTCGTGTACCTCCGCTTACCAATTGTGAACCCCCATTTTTTTGACGTAACTTTGACCCCCGTCGAGACCCCGTGAACCCCTGGGGGTTCACCTGTACCACTTTGGGAACGAATGCTTTAAATTATATTATTTTTTTACACGACAGGGGAGCTTCGTATGCGGACGCCTTCCGCTACCAGCGCTGCATCGACCTCTGGAGCTGGGCTCTGCAGATACGCATTGAGAAGGATTCTCTTCTTTATACGGGTGAGTGACGTCATATTATGTGAAATGATCATTCAAGTGAAGCTATGTCTGGCTCCGGCATTGTATTAATTGTCAATTTATTTTTTAAATAACAATATACGTCGTTGCAAGCAGAAAGGTTTGTTGGCCGGATATCTCGAGTATGTGTAAAGATAGATTATTTATATTGAAATTTTTATCAGATACTTGCCACACAGCGAGCGCTCTGACGCGGCTGCTGTTGGACGCGGGCGGTGGGCGGTTGGAGCGCGCGCACGGCGTTCCGCGTCACTCGGATGTGTTGCGAGTGTTCACTCTGCCATCCGATATGTGATATCACATGACCAATCTGGGCTAAATCCTAGTCGATATTTGTAAAGAAAGTTGCATTGCAAGGCTGGCCGCATCTCGCCTTTCACTCAGCACGCGCGTGCATTGATTGCGTCACTCAGAGGTACTTCACCTCGTCACTTGGCTAGAGTTCAGTCACTTTGAGTTGCATCTACTTGCGTCATGATCAAAAAATATTTAGCACTCAATTCGTATGAAATGATAAAGCTAACCTCGATATTAAAAACTATCTCAGGTTTTTTTATAAATATTAGAAACACTTTATACGTGACCATTACCCATATCCCTACCAACTGTGCTTTTTAAAAATAGGTAAGAAAATAGCAGAACATGTTGGGAATTGTGACGGGTACCTAACGGATTTTACTCTAACTAAATCTTTATTTATTGAACGAGTAACTTCTTCTACAATTTCTCTGTGAAATCGGTTACCAGCTTCAGTGCTCGCGAACCGATACGACTTAAGGACCTTCAAGGGAAGAGCATACTCATTCCTTAAAGGCCGATAACGCATCTGCGAGCCTTTTAGTGGTGTTGTTATCCATGCGCGTCGGTAGTCACTTAGTTCAACCGCTTGCTAGTTTGCCCCTTGTTTTATAAAGAAAAGAATATACCTACTTACTCTTTTCTTGAAAGTCCCTAGATGGTATCAAATTAAAACACCAGTGGTGGCAGCTGGTTCCACAGAGATTGCTCAACAGCAACAAGATGTTGTAAGAGGTTTTAAGTCATAAACCCTGCTTATATCATTACGTAGCTCTTTGTAAAGATATGCACGGAGTTCATCAACCTAAGCTTAATTTAAACCAGAGAAAGCGGCAATGAATTAGCATGATGACAATGCTCTACTTAGTGTTACGTAATGCTCCAGCTCTTCGTCAAGATAAGCAAACAATGGAGATGTTCCAAGAAACATCCGATTATAATGTATTGGTATGAATATATTACGCGTATGAATGTCATTTAATAGAGGTTGAGAATGACAGGACTTAGCATACAATCCCATTATACAAATTTCTCCTACAACTAAAGTGTTTGAGTGTTCAAATCACGTCTTTAAAACGTTTTCTATGTAAGAAATCAAGCATAAGAATAGCCATCTTGTTTATAGAATTCACCGAAGCCGATCTACACGTTGCAGATCCTTTATGCCCCTAAAAGTTCTTCACTACAAGTCCGCGAGGATAAGATTTAGAATATTTACTATTTTCCATCATTTCTTTCTGTGCTCTTATATTTAAATGTCCATTTTTTGTTTACTGAAACTAGAAAACAGCTCTATAATATTATAATAAAAATCAATCTCAAAAGTTCTCTGAAAAGATTTGTCTTTACTATATAAAAATAGGCATTTACTAAAGTTTTTCGTTTAAAGGTCATCAACAGCCAACATACTGTGTTCATGTCAATTAGAGGTAGCGCCATGCTTGTAGCGGAATTGGGCCGGCGCGTCCGGGTACCAGTACCTCTTTCTCACATGAGATTCTTTATCTAAGATTATTTAGTCTTATGATTTGCAGTAAGAAACGTGTCAGCTTTATTAGAAAAAATAAAAAGACAGTTATTTTAACAGTTTTTACCTTATATTTTACCTTATAAGTGTGTAATAAAAGTGCGTTGCAGACATGGCAAATGACAGGTATGTATAAAAAGTTATATTTTACTCGTGAGTTGTTTTTTTCTGTGTTAATATCTAGTTGATAACCTTAACTTTTGTACTAAATAAATATTCTAGCAAAATAATATAAATAAATTACCCGATATGGAGGCGAGCAATAGAAATTCGGAAATATAGTGCCCAACTACAACGATTGCAAAGGAGCATGCTACTGCGAGCAGCCTCGGCGTACAAGACAGTATCTGGGATAGCATTGTAGGTGATTACTGGTGTGATACCTGTGGCCCTATTGGTCCTCGAAAGGTGCTACCTGTACGAGCACAGAGAAGAGAGCGACCAAAACTCAACAAGGAAACAGGCAAGAGAGATTTCGCTGGCCGCCTGGCAGAACAGATGGACAGACGAACAGGATGCCGGTACATATTTATTCGTCTTTTAACGATTAACGCCCGCTGAGCCTGTCGCTCTTACAAGAATAACTCAGTCACAGCGGTGAGCATTACGAACTGCAAGAACGCTGGGACCGGGAAATCCGAATAACAACACAATCATTAATTATAGCGATAAGGTAAGAAACCTCGGCGTCGTCTTTGACCGTTACTTGTCTTGGTCGCCGCAGGTACGCGAGCTTAGCAGAAAATTATTTGCAGCCATGGGTTCTCTTCGCTGGCTGCAGTATTTTCTACTTTGCTTATCAAAATTTTATCGTTTATTATTTTAGGGTGTGTTTGATTGTCATTGAAAATTTTTCTATGAAAATAGCTCTTTTGGTTCATATTTATACTTGTGGAGATTGATTACAAATACATCATATGAGAATAATAGTTACAAAATATGACAAGTACTCTATCCTCTTTTCGTTTTTATATGGAATGTTCAGTAGCCACAGATTACTTAATCTTTAACCTCTGTAACCCCTCTGTTAATCTGTAATATGCTCCAAAAGCCTTGTGGATAATCAAACATTTTGGACCTGGCTCTTACAACTTTTCAACAACCGCCGAGAGACCATTAGAATACCTAAGCTATAGAAAAAATCAAAAGTAGTCGCGCTCCTAATTCAAGGGAAAGATCCCAACTCTCCAAGTAGCTATCGACCAATCTCTCTTCCTTCTGTATTCTCTAAAATATTTGAGAACATCATTCAGAGTCGACTAATAGATTTTCTCCAAACTTACAACTTAATATCTCCTTCACAGTTTGGATTTGTGCCAGGCATGTCGACATGAGGTTTTCCAAGTCCGCGCCTGGGTCGTACCGTTAAATCATTCCGGCTATCAATTTGTAGAGGTCCCGAAACAATGTTTGTTTTACGGAGGGCCAGGAGATTTGTGATTGAGGTTCTCTTCCTCTAGACGTGTTGTCTTCAACTATGAAGTCACGACCACCCCCTGCTAGTTTTGGTCCGCTCCGTATATTTCATTTCCCCGGTACCACCCATATCTGGGAGGCCTTCCCCTATCCGCCAGCTGGGGAGGCGCCCGATGGAGGACTAGCATCCCCCTACTTCGATATTAAGTTCGACCCAGCCCGGGCCATAGACTTTAAGAATAAACAAAAGAGTGTATATGCGTGTGTATTTCAAATACATGATAATGTGTTTAACATGTTTTTTTTTTACAAAAAAAATAACATTCCTTTCTGCTTCTCTATATATAAGTGTGCAAAATTTCATTATCCATCCGCGCAATTTTCGTAAAAAGGGGTACAAAGTTTTTGTTTTATGTATTGATGTATAGATAATAAAAAACTGTCAAGTGTGAGTCGGACTCGCACAGCTGGGCTGAACCCAACACTCGTCCTGGCGATATTAACATTTCAAAAGACAATGAGACAAATTCTGCTCAAAACGTCAGCGCACACTCTGGAGCATTTGTGCAGTGATTTTAGTTCTTCTTAGGCCTACAAGAAGACGTCTAGGGCCGACAAATCGTGGCCTCTCTTTCCAATCTATTGCCCAGGAAAGCTTTCATTTCGTATTCCTAATGTTTTGGTTTTCATAGTAAGAGATTCTCACAGTTTTAAAAGCAACCATTTTCAGAAGAATTAACGTTCGAGGCTCGCTATTGGAAGCTTGCAGGCTCGATCTACGGCTACACGATCGATCTGGCCATCAACCGTCCAACGTTGGAATATGTTTGGTGCTTGTACAAAGACTTAAGAACCAGATTTGGCTAGCACTGTATACTATACACTGTCATAAAGACTAGTTTACACTATTATAGACTATAACTTCTCTGCCTTTTCTGTCATCTATACTCTCTACATAATAACATTTTAGATGCAGTACATATAAAAGTTTACAATGCTGACATCAAGGACACCTCCCCACAATGTAGGAGTCACGTACCCTATACAAAGAGTGTTTTTTCATATGTTTGTCTACACAGACTGTCCTGAGGGTCCTGTACTAAAAGGATAATTTTCAATTTAAGGGCGGCTGAGTGAAGAGCAGGGTCAGAGTGGGGCACTCAGCTATCTCTTGGCCGCGGAAAGAACTGTTTGACTTAGCGAGCGACTTCAATGCTGAGCGATGGATAAGGCTTGAAATTGCATTATTTTAGAAATGGACACGCGCGGTGACACAACAAACATAGTAGAATAGAGGTGTAGTATTTCATGGTGTAAAATTTAATTAATTAGAAAGCTGTGGAGTAAACCCACTTTTATTTGCGCTCCAATGCCTCCCAATTATTTGGCAGATTTTTAAAATAAGTAAAAGCCTACCAGGTTGAATTGTAGATCCAAATAATATATACGTTTAATGTTATAATTTAATTAAATAATTTTTAATTTAAATTCCAAATATAGAATCTATAAATGGAGTTCAGTGAGATACACATAAAAGAATTTTATATTCTTACTAGCGGACGATATCTTGCTCGAATTTTGACTACTTAGTGTATATAGCAATTTACACATAGCGTATTGTTGAAATTAGTAGGATAAAATTTGTGGTCACGTTATGTTGTCACACTTCATATATTTCTTTTAAAATTCATCGGACTGTTCCCTTTAAGTCTTCTCCATAAAACGTAACACTGGCCGAATGTTTTACAAAAAAAATAATTTAACGTGGCACGTCTGTCAAAATGTCTAGTACAAATATCTTCTATTAGAATTATTCCGAAGACCTTTTTCATTTCCTTTTAGTTCTTCCCTGAAATAAAGGGAATAAAAAAAATAAACAAATTTTAAACGGTCCCGTGGTTTTAGAGTTATAGCGAGACTAACGAACAACGACTAATAAGGAAGTTAAACACTAAACTTACAAATAGAACATAAAATCTGAACTTACATCCGTTCCAGACGCGATTCAACCACTATACCATATATAAAACCACTAATTTCTCACACTAATTTCCGCTCAGTCATCTAAAGTTTCACACCGTTAATACAACACAATGATATTAGTTTCACAGCGGCTACAACTCACAGAACACTCAAGTGTCACTTTAAAAGTGTCACTCGGTACACTTTTGTCACTATTTAATTATAAACGTATCGTCTTTCAGCCAAAGTTGCGTCGACGCGCCGACATGACCGGATTCCATCGTTGAGAGGATCAAACTGGTTGTAAAAGCTAGGCGGTATGGCTGGAAAACTTTGTGGGCGCTCCGTAAATGCGCGCGCACCTCGTCGCCCACCCTATACACTATGGGAAAGGCAGTTCTTACTACAACGGCAATAAATATCACATCAATCAGTATAATCATCTCGCTTTTGAAGACGTTTGCCCTTGGCCGTACTAAGGCCATACCGAACTTTCAACGCTAATGAAACCGCGATATACTGCTACCTATTTTCCGATGTTCGTCATATATTCAGCAAACGTCATATATGAAGGTTGATAGTTGATTTATTAATGAATCTGTATTGCTGTATACTGAATTCGTTCGCGTGGATTCAGCGGTTTTGTTAAATTTTGAGTTTTATTTTTTGTGCGCAACCATAATACTTATTCTAAAATTGAAGTGGCCTATTTACATTGTAACATTACCTATCTAACAGTGAAAGTCCCGTTGAAATCAGCCTAGTCGTATCGGAGATTACCAGTAACAAACAGACATAAAGGCGGAAGGACAGACAGACAGACAAACCCGTTTCAATTTGGGTTCTTGTTATAGATAT
>JANCMC010033613.1:50027884-50040363 GCA_024363005.1 Charaxes varanes | reverse complement strand
AGTAACAAACAGACATAAAGGCGGAAGGACAGACAGACAGACAAACCCGTTTCAATTTGGGTTCTTGTTATAGATATTAGAGATATCTAATAAATATATACTAATATATAAAGCTGAAAAGATTGTTTGTTAGCTTGAAAAATTCTTTCAGTGTTAGATAGCCCATTTCTTGAGGAAGGTTATGGGCTATACATATATCATCACGCCGAAATTAAACCCTTTTTTAATTAATTTTATATAATAGTCGTATATATAACTATATACAATTAGATTTTGCAATGATAGATATACGATTCTTTCATTTGAGAGCAAACCATTTGCCGTCCAAAAAAGGTAAAACGCCATATTTTTGCTTAAAAAGCGAAAAGTCTGTTTGAACTGGCGCAAAACGTAAGCCGAATTTCAGCTAAGCGAAGTCATTATGTTTATTTATATTTGATAATTGCTTTTTACGCCGTTGCGCGCTTGTTTAGAAAACTTCTCGACCCAAATAAGGGCGCGGAAAGCTATTCACGCGAAAACCTGCTTTTTATTTAATCTCCTTAATTGAGAATCCATCGTTATTTTGGGTAAATTCAAGTCAAGTTCCTCCATATGATTTTATTACTGGCTGTATACCGCGACTTTGCTCGCGTTGAATTCAATGATTTTGCTTAACTGTTTTATCCGTAATTATTATGCTAGTATAGGTAAAGGTTAGGTAAAGTAGCCGATGTGTACAGGTTAAGTAGCCATAGTGTATAGGTCAAGTAGCCTATGTAACATCAGCTATCAGCCAGTGAAAATCCATCGAATCCGTTCCAGATTTTTTTAAAGAGTAGCGAAACAAACATAGGTAACGTGTATTTTTTTAACATATTATAAAGGGCAAACCGTCAGGTTCACCTAAGTGACTACCGACGCCCATGGACATCTGCACCATCAGGGAATTTATAGATGCGTTGCCGGCCTTTAAAGAATTTAGGCCACCGGGAACTCTCAAAAATCGAATAATAGTAAGATTATATAGGTGAAAGCATTGCGGTCAGTTCAAGTAAATCTAAATGAGAAAAAGGCAATGGCACCCGGAAGCGCATGCCTAATACGACTGCAGACCAAATGGACTGCAAGTACAGCGCTACCTGTAATAATTTATTTATTAATACGTGAAGGGAAATCTTTAGGTACCATTTTACGAAAATTGCGCAAACGGAGGAGTACGAAATTTGACACAATTTTAGTTCATTTAGATGAAGGTGTGCAGATGCATATATTTTTTATAATTATCAATATTAATATATTAAATTATTCAAATAAAATTGTAACGGACACGTTGGTGTCTTTTCCGGGAGTTATTGATAGGGATCAATAATAACACCAACTGTTCAATATTCGCAGGTTTTTGATTCACTCTTGGCATTTTTCAAGCATGTTCCTGATAGTGAAAATGTGATCACTAGGGGACGGAATCCACAGAGATATTCACCAATTACATCTTCCGCTACGATCATCACTCTTTTAAGCAGTAGAATGGCAAACACTTTATAGGCCGCATTTAACAGCGTTATGCCTCAATAGTTTTGGCAGTCCAGTTTATCGCCCTTTTTATGGATGGGTACAATAATTGCTGTATAGCTTCGTCAGGTATTTGTACCTTGTTCCAAATTTGTACAATTATAGCTTAAATTGAAGATCCAAATAATATAGCGCAATGTTCACCCCGAATAATTTTGTAAATCTGTTTACGCATTTCGTTCCTCATTCATATTTCCAATATTCAAAGCGAGTTTTTCTCGTTTACGAACATAAAAAAATTTATACGACCTTTTTAAATACCTTAGTGTTCGGCAATGCATTAGTTTAATAAAATCGAATCATGTCTCTAATTATACAGTGTTGTAAGATTTATCGTTAAAGCAAATTTTGGACGTTGATCCAACCAACGTGTTACTTAATTCTTACAACAGTAGACAAGAGTAGGCCCCTAAGTTCCCAGGGCACTACCTCGGAGCCTGATGTCAAGCTCCCCCGTCCAAAATGACGTGCTGTTTCAATTGTTCATTGCCCTGAAAGAACATAAAGGGGGGTAAGGGGGGAGAAATCCGAAATGAGTCCCTGCAGATTCAACCTTGAAATGAAGCCAGGCCACCTTCTCCATCTCATAACATCTGACAGCAGGTGTCCTTCCACTGTCTTTCATTTCCAAGACACATCGTTTCCTGCTGTCGGGCCTCGCTTAGGCGCGGTTGGTTCTCGCATTCGTCGACAACAGACTACGAGAACAATTCTAGTCTCTTCGGATCTTGTTGATCTATTGAACAAGCGGAAGATGGGTCTTTGCACACCCCGCCTACCGCCTACCGCCGCATTTACCATGTCGGGGCGCTTGCCGGAGACAGGTTCCGGGTGCGATTGACGACTGTTCCCGCTGCCCACCTGGAGATATAATATTTAACTTTTATTTCCCATATTTTTAAAAGCGTTAGTATAATATTATAGTATAAATGACAAAAAATGTAACGAGAAAAACGCGCAACTTTATAACGAAGTACACAGTAATGAAGTTAAATCGACACTCTCACAGTACAGTATTAGACAGATAATATCAAGAAACTCGTTACACTCTCGTTTATGTAATAATTGTCATAGAATCAGGGCCCAGAGCTCTGTACATGTTTGTCAAATGCGTGATAGTTTTCAGTTCTGTTTGATGCTGTACTTATCAAAAAATTACAACGTAAAATTTGCCTTTAAACTATCACTGAAACAGACCTAAAAGGCAGATGTTTGTGGTTAGAAGGTCCCAATGAAAAAGGTCCAGCTGTGAAGTGTTGAGCAGGAATGGGATGTCAAAGCAGTTGACACTGCACCTGCACAACGCAGACTTTATAGAACTAGCACCTTTTACTGCTCTGTGAACTGAGGATTATGGACATGAATAGTCATCAGAGATGTTTGAGGAACAGAAACACTTTGTGTCTGGTGGAATGAGGGGTGAAAAGCACCATTTATAATTCACCTCGGAGATTAAAATAGGAGAGGGGTACGGGCAAATGCTCGGAATGAAAATCAACCGGCAATTGGAACCGCTCTACAGACAATTGGGACAGTGGACGGATGATACCCTGCTGGATCGCTGGGAGCGCACCTTGTCAAGCTTTGGCAACAAGGAGTTCGTCGTGGATGATTTGGGGAATCGGTACACCTACCGCCAGATGGATCTTTTGTCTGGGCGACTTGCCGCAGTTTTCCAATCCCTAGGGGTAGAAGCAGGTGATGTCGTCACTTTTCAAATCACTCCTCGAAAGCAGCTGCCATTGAGCACGAAATTTATTTTGCGATTACAAATGACCGTGCCTCGAAAAAGCCTGTCATGATCGCCTCGGCAGCCGGGGGCGTGGACATCGAAGAAGTCGCGGCGACAACCCCGGAAAAGATTATCAAGGTTCATATCGATCCTTTGCTCGGGCTACGCGACTTTCAATCTCGTGATATTGCCGCTTCCGTTGATTTGCCCCGCGAACTTTGGCGGGATTTCAGCAAGATCGCCGCGGGACTGTGGCGAGCCTATCTCGAAACGAGCTTGGCGGTGCCTTCGTCGATCGTCCGCAGCGTCAACTGCTGGAGGCCCAATTTGTCGGCGGGATCGGCGACGATGCCGGCGTCGAAGGCGACATAGGCGGGGGCGACCGGAACGGCGCCGCGCTGCGCGTAAATCACCTCGATCCCATTGGCAAGCTTGGTCCGCTCGACCTTGGGGAAGCTGAGATCAGCGGCGGCGCCGACCGCGGGGGCGGGCTCGGGGCGCGAATTGGCGGGCTTGAGTTCGGGCGCGGGCTTGGGCGCGACTTACTGCAAGGCTGATGTTACCCTCCTCACTGCAGGGTTCAACCCCGTTTCCACTCCTCTTGGGCAGCAGTGCCTCTGCAAGCTCACTGAGCTCTCTGCTGCAGCCCGTGCTGGGCACCGGAGGACAGGGAGAGGTTTCACTGTCAGTGAATACAGGTAACCGAAAGGTGAAAAAGGGTTCCCCCTCTCCACTGGAGGATCACTGCCTATACCAGAGATGTCCCCACTTCATACTCAATGGTCTGGAGGCCCTGAAGCGCTGGACTTCCTGTCACGATGTGGCTGTGGGGCCAGTTAAGATGACCGATTGCCATCTGACGTCATCTTCGGAACCCCCACGATCTCTACACCCTTACGAATAATATTACAAAGTGACATTAATAGAGTCCCACTGTTTTATTATGTGCCTTACGAAACACGGAAGAGGTTGGGTATCAAATATAAACCAGTGCTAGAATGTGTCACCCATCTATCATCCGGTCGCAGCCAGAGCAACTTAAACTAGCAATCAACTCAAATACTGACCACTGTTTTAGGCCACAACCTCCTTAAAAAAATCAAAATCCTTAAAATTCAACAGAATCGTTGAATTCAACAAAAGTTAATTTAATTAAAGTACTTCCCACATACCTCATTTTCAACTGACTTCAAAAAGGAGGAGATTTCCAATTTGACTGTAATTTTTTGTATGGTAAACTTTCGACTGGGTAAACCAAATTTGATTGTTCATGTTTTATTTGAATGCTGGTCCCATTTAAATTCGCTCCAGTTCTGACAATTTGTCGGTTTTTATTTCGTTAAAATTTTATAATTATCTCATATCGTGTCGTATCCGTTACACTGATGTTAAATGGAACGAGGTCTTTTTCACTTGAACTTAGAGCAGGATTTATTGGTGAACTTCACTGAACTCGAGCGGAGACGGATGAAAATTGTCAGCGAGAGTTATTTATTGTGAAGTTTGTGTACACGGGATTTTAAGCTCGACAAGGAAGTAATGAGAAATATTAAGTACTGGCTGAAAACCGAAACTTTGTCCCCATGGATAAAACAAGTTATCTGTACATATAAATTATATAATAATTGAAGGTTCAGATTGTAGGGTCAAAATTGTTTGTTTACTATTTGCTTACGAAAAAAAAATTTTTCTGTCTGTTTTATCCGGGTAATCTCCGAAACGGCTGGATCGATTTCGGTGGGACTTTCGCTGACATATAGCTAATATTGCAAGGAGTAACATAGGATACTTCAATTGGGAAAAAAAACTCGGGTTCCACACAAAAAAAAATATCAAAATTTAACACAATCACAAGTGAAAAAATAAACTTTTTAGTTGAAAGTAAACAGCCAGGCGACATTGTGGTCTTGCCCAATTTATGGTCAGAAGGAAGGCCGAATACGTACGCCATCTTTTGGAAGTATTGCGAAATGAGATTAACTCTGCATTTTTAAGATATTTTTTAAATATTCTCTTGAGTTTTGTTTTCATTCCTTTAAAATCTTTCCTAAAACAATACGAATAAACTAAAACAGACATAATTGAAATCAGCCCAGCCGTTTTTGAGCTTTAGCGAGACACGTATCAAATTCAAGATATACACCAAGAGTAGCGCCACCTACGAGGGCCATTTTTCATCTACGAACCCCTTGATATATTCTTCTTTTTTTATTTTTTTTGGAAATATTACAAAATTTTATCCAAATCAGTTCAGGCATGTAGGAGTAGGGTGACAAGCTTGTACAGTCGATTTATATGTAACTAGATAAATTTTGCCAAATACACAAATAATTATTATTACAACTCCGTCAAAGTGCGATGGCGTTACTTCCGCTGCAACCGCCATTAGTGGCCATTTCCTGACAGATTCCGATTAAGCAACTCTGCAGTTTTAAATTCTGTATTTTTGTTAAACGTTAAACGTTTTTTAATGACTTCATATAGTATTTATATAGAACTAATTGCAACCCGCAATTTCGTCGGTGTGAATTGGTGATTTTGTAAATTTTTGAGTGTTTCTATTTTTTTGTGCGAATTCCTCATTATTTAGCTGTTATAGTCTAGTTGATAATGTGTTTTTCAACTTGATTTCAATTAAAATAGTAAAGAGCTAGGAACCTTCAAGAAAAGCATACGTCCTCGTTCCTCAGAGGTAGGCAACGCATCTGCAAGCACTTTGGGTACAGATGTCAATGAGCCTCGGTAGTTACTAAGTGAACCGCCTGCCCTGTTTGCCCCTTCTTATCTAATATATAAAGCTGAAGAGTTTGTTTGTTAGTTTCAACGCGCTAATCTCAGGAACTACTGGTCCGATTTGAAAAATTCTTTCAGTGTTAGATAGCCCATTTATAAGTCAAAATCAAAACTATTTATTCATATGTATAATATTATTATTATTTTTTTAATAATTAAATCATTTGGTGATAAAATTACGATTACCTCGCGCCCTGCACTGAGAAGAGCCCGCAACAAACCCAGTGGGGTAATATTTTGGTTAGAGCAATTTATTCCTAAGCATTATCATCATTCAAATAATCGTTTAAATTATAATAGGATTTCTGAATGAGTTTACGTTTTATAAAAGTTTCAATTTATTTAAAGACATCCCTCGAATGTCATAGGGGAGTTTGTAAAGGAAGACTATATATAATCACGCTAAAATTGAATCTTTTTTGTACCTAATTTTACGCGGACAAAGTCGCGGACACAACTTGTATATAATAAAAGTGGAACAATAATGTTACATAAACATTTTCATCACATTATCTGTAAAAGCAACGTTTTCCCCTCACGGATAAAGTATCAAGAGCTGGTTCCGGTGGTCTAATGGCGTTAGCGACAATACAAACAGCGCTAAGTGGCGGAAGTCACCAGATAGATGGTCTGTCAATGACTGGCATCTAGTTACAGCCGTTATCCATAATTGTTCTATTTACTTTCCATAATGTAGCGAATAATTGATCTATAATCCAGACACGTTACATGGAAATAGATATACAGTTAGCTCTACTTCGTCCATGGTTAAAATAACAAAAAGGGTTCCGTATTTGATACGCTATAAACGTATTGATAAATACCATCAAAAGTTGTAGTACGATTTCGTTCAAAATAATTTATGTTATGAGTTTTTAGCATGTTCCATGAACATGGAAAATTTCAAGTTTCTACGTCTAATATTTTGGAAATGCAACGGGGGGGGGGGCACCGTCCGGGCAGACGGAGGGACGGGCCGAGCGAAATTATTAGGTTTCCTAGTGGTCCTACGGAACCCTAAAAATGTTAATATAACAGACGGCCGCTTAATTTCCTTCGAGGATCAATAAAGCATTTGTCTGTCTATCTACCATTCAAAAGCCGTGGTTTTTAGTTAGTCATTTTCTAGCTTATCAGCCCGGTTCTTGATTTGGTTTGGAATTTGATATGCACTAGAGTCTGTGTGTGCTCTCCAGCTGCACAAACGAAGCAGCTTTTCCCAGAAATGGCGCCGTGATTTGCTTAATGTGGGGACACAGCAGAGGAGTTTCTGCCTGATATTACACCCGATCTGTGCCTCTCTGAGTATTAACATGCAGTGAGTTGTGTAGTGCTGATTTTAATGATCCCAGAAGAAAGCTCCCTCATCAATCTGTGGCTGGAGGCACTGTTTGTAAGTTACTTCCACCTCCGGGTTTTGTTGCTCTCCTTGTTTTGCTTGTCTTCAAGGATATAACACTTCCTGAATGTGATCCAAGTGTCCAAGACTCCACAGAGCCAGATCATTTCTAGTTTTGGGACCAAAGACAGCTCAGTCTATTGTCCAAGATGTGTGTTTGAAAGCACTTCCAAATAATGAACTATCTGGAGTCTGTCCCTCGTTGTCCAGTCCGGCAACGATCTCCAGTAAGCCTCTGTCCCACGAGGTTAGCGAAACAGGCTACAGAGTCTTCGCATTGAACGGGCTGGTTTAGCCTGTTAGCTCTGGTTAGCCTCGGCTCTGGTTAGCCTGTTAGCTCTGGTTAGCCTCGGCGCTGGTTAGCCTGTTAGCTCTGGTTAGCATGTATTAAGCAGCGGAAAAATACACAGTCCTTTAGCTTCGCGCTGAAACTAAACTATGTCCTTTCCAACTTGCATACAGCATGTCCCAGGACACAGCAAGTGTTAAGTCAATGTCTTGTCAAGGTTGAATAGTTTTTTTGCGTTTCTGTAAATACTTTATATCGTTGTGGCAGACAACTTATTTTATGCTCATTATTATGGTGGATCTTCACGGAGTGAAGTCCAGCTTCAATCAATTTTTACAACCTATTTGTTTATATACAATATGTCCTCGGATTCAGTTTCCAATAGGTACGATTGACCAACAATTTACGAAATGGAATTTCATATTTTGGCATTCCGCCAGATTCATATTTATATAACCAAATATTATTAGGTATATGTACTACCGGAATATAATTGTGAACTAAGGTATCGCATTTTAGGGGTCGGTAGGGAGGCAAAATTTGAATAGCCTACAGGCAGCAAAGGATAGCCACGTGGCATATGTCCACTCAAATCCGCCACTGGACATAAAATTTATGTGAAAATTATGTTAACATCGTCTCAAAACTGAACCAAAACCACGTGAATGAAACCCTGAATAGAAACTAGCCTACACTAATACATCAAGGCGGGAGTAATCGAAACAGTCGTCCAACTTTGGAGATACCTTTATTTAAAAGACTATCGGCGCAGAGTCGGAACCGAAGGTGTGAAGTCTTTAAGCCAAAACGGTGTTTACAGAATTCCCACCATTTCTAGAGACCGAAGATCCGAAGAACGGTGGAATGTTTTTGCAGATACTAATTGAAGATGAAAATGCATGCTTAATTGATACTTAACTGCTTCACAAACTTTATTAGAAATATTGTGAGAATATAGAGTGTATTCTGAACCCGTATTACTAGATGTATACATTGTGACACACAAATGAACAATGAATGATATATTTAGAGTAGTAGTAAGGCGGTATCATTGCATTTTCAGTTTAAACTCGCACTGTTTGAAGCATTATTATCAGACGAGTATCTACACTGCTATGAATTGCGAACATATTTGATATAGGAAGAAACAACAATAATACGAGACCATTCATGACAAAAGCGTACATTTTAGAATTGCATTCCTACAAATCAATCATTTCTGGATAAAATAAAAGTCAAATGCGCTTTAGACTACTCTGTCTCTAATAGATGATCTTTGAATAAGATCATCTATTAGATTTGATTTTATACTTCCATCTCATTAAACACAGTTGTATTTGTGTACACTCTCAATCATTCAGAAGTTTCTATTGTATAGACAATGCTCAAGTTGTTAACTGTACTAGCCTTTTCGACACTCACGCCAAGAAGCTTCATCGGCAATGATCTTTTGGCAGCAGGCTTGACTTACTGTATTTTGGCAGTAGGGAGTGCTAATTACCTTGTTATTGGTTCCACTCATCTTCATAATGCTCTTTAGAGATAAATGCCTTAAATACCAAGCCAATATAATTTTTCTAATTAATCTTCTGTAGTCTAATACTTGCATGAAGAGCTCCGTAATAAACAAGCAAAATCTTTGAGAAGATCTCGGTTTTTAATTGCTTTACCCTACAGATTATAACAAGAAGGTGCTAATAAGTTAATTCGTTGTTAAATTCCACACTTATTGCATGATCAGATTGGTAAGAACTGCCACGGTACCGATCAGAGTATAGAAGACAGTGGCAAAGTATCCCATTTACATGCCTACAAGAGTAATATATGAGACACTCTCAGTACGAGCTAGCCAGTCCTCCAATGTCAAGGTACTTTTGATTCTTCACATCAATGTACTTTTTTTTTCCTTCATTACTTAAAATAAAGAAAATCAAATCAGTTTCCAAATAAGACTCAATGACTTCTCTTGCTGGCATGTTCGTACTGAGACTGTCACATCTATCTTTATATATTACTCTTTTAAGGCATGGAGTATTGATTCACTGTTACTACAATCCATTTATATACTATAGATAGTCGATGGTACTGCCATAATACCCACTAAAACCGAGCCGGACCCGCATCATCCATAGAGTTAAGCACCAGAAGCTCCCTTTGTGAGTATTCTACTCTGGTGCGTTGGATGCATTTCTAACTGATTTTCAAAGCGGGAAGAGGAGACGCGAAAATTGTCTTCTCCTTCCAGTAAGGGTCAATTCAGACACCCTCAAACGCTCTCTCTCTTCCATTTGCCTCCTGCAGTGACATGACGCTATCACTGAAGGAAACAGCCGCTTGCCACCCTGCCTCACTGGACATCATTGTAGCAATAAGACTCGCCAGTGAGAGGCCTCCGCCAACACTCCGGTTGGGTGCTATATGCTAGAAATTCTTCCAGAGTGAGATGCGCCATGCCTACGGGCGCCCCACAATCATGTGACGACGACTTTCTTATGTTTTATTATTATAATAAAGTATTGCAAAGAGTATTGTTAAGTGCCGAGACAAAATATTTACGCGGTTTAATGGTACTTATGTAATATACATGTTAAAAATATTTAGTAAAGAGGAATGTGGACCGAGAAGGGGGTTGCCTTTGCCCAGCGGCGGGACACAATAGGCTATATATAATTAAAATATTTATACAATAAATAATAAAATTTATAATTTATGCTTGTGTGAATGAGGTATATGTTGTATAAACAAAATACAATTTCTTTGCATATAATAAAACCACTAATAAAAAGAGAAAATTAGTTAGTGGGGCTGATATAGACATCCGGTCATGACATTCTTGATGTGACCACGCGTATATCTCGATTTGGACGCGATGGTCCTATTTTCGGATTATACATCCCGTCGTCCCCAGCGAAGGCAAAAGTCCCCCCTTCGTAAATACTTAGTTCAGATGGTGTTTTAATTTGAGTACTCGCACGTAACGCATTTGTGCAGGGGCAGAATTTTTAGCCGAAAAATACAAAAATGCTACCTAGAATTAACGCTATACAGTACCATCCATAATTTCCCCTATTTTCGTGGATTTATGTAATAGCAGATTGTGGGAGGATTCTAGAAACGTAAAATCCTGAGCGCAGCGAGCGATTTAAAGTATGTACATCGCCCGAGGTAAAAATAATTTACTCTCGATTTATATTATTTACTTTTCATTCATCCCCTTGCTATGAGAAAATAAATAAATGAATGTATATACTCTACACCTTTGGAGTATTCCAAAGGGTTGTTTACTTTTGGCCAATCCTTGAAAATAAGTTAAAAACACATTTTTCGAAAACGTTTCCGTTCCTTTCGTAGAATTTTCGTACTGCCATTGGCCTTTAAATAATTCTCCTGGGAATTCGTGAGTTTTGTATGACATTTTTAGTTTCTATAGTTATTGTTTCAGGAGTTAATGCATTGTCAATTTCATAACTCGACGAAGAACTCATTTTTTTTTGCAAAATACAACAAAATATATACTGATTACAAGAACCTTATTCGCGTGTATTCGCTTTTTTTTTAGTTAGCGTCGTGACCACCGCCGTGCTGTCAATACGTACCAGCCCGTAATTCATACAATTTACGTCCGATTTCCATGAATACATACAACACAATACAAGTTCTAAATTCAAATCTCATTTCCTTCCGCTAAAAAGTTCTTAACGGATAAGAGCAATTTTGCTCCCACTTATAGAGGAACAAAGCGACACTTTTCAAATAAAAGGGAAGAACAGTAATTAATTTTTATCTGCATGTCACACAAAAACTCTCACTTACCCTAACTTTTTGTTACTAACGCCTTAGCTTGAGTAGAACTCGCATAAGGCAAGGGTGAATAGGTTCATTCTACGCAAGCGCGTTCCACCGTAAACCGCATCTACACTTTATTAAGTGTGACTGCGGTCAAGCGCTTGCCTATCTCCAATAAAAAAAAAGAACATAAACAGCCGAAGTTCTAACTAAATACTCTGTATAAACATAAATACACGTTGTATATTTTGTCAGCCCTTAAACAGATTTAATTAAGTTTAGAATGCCTAACAGACGTTTTATTTTAATAAAGCAAAAAGTTCATTAAAATTCGTCAGTAAACAATTTCGTATACCGGCGAAAGGAAGTTTAACGCCGGTGGAAACTTTTAATTGGATATATTGGCAGATTAGCGTCTAAGTCTTTCTGACAAATGTTAAGTCCTTTACTTAGGTTCTAAAACTTTACTAATATATAAAGCTGAAGAGTTTTTTTATTTACTTGAACGCGCTAATCTCAGGAATTACTGTTCCGATTTGAAAAAATATTTTAGTATTAGATAGTCGTTATTCGAGGAAGGTCATTTATCGAGGAAGGCTATAGGCTATATATATGTATATATCATCACACCAAAATTTTTCACCTAATTTTACGTAGACAAAGTCGCGAGTAACAACTAGTGTAAACATACTTAAATTGAACGCCCCTAAAAACGGAAAGAGAAAATATATTTTATCTTTTTGACCGACTTCAAAAATGGAAGAGGATCTGAATTCTTATATATTTATTATTTTTTTGCATGCATCTTACACGATTAGTTCACCATTTATGAACCGATTTTGATGATCCTTTTTGTTTGGTAGACCATACTTCGGATGTGGTCCCATATAAATTTTATCAAAATCGGTCTAGCGATTTCTAAGAAT
>JANCMC010033613.1:50009825-50027784 GCA_024363005.1 Charaxes varanes | reverse complement strand
TTTTTGTTTGGTAGACCATACTTCGGATGTGGTCCCATATAAATTTTATCAAAATCGGTCTAGCGATTTCTAAGAATTCAACAAAAGTCGTAAAATGTATATACATATTTCCATCGTCATAAATCGATGATGTGTTCATTTACTCCGAAACCTGACCTCTCATTAAAGCAGTGTGTTTATTTAGCCTCCCCATATCATTTATCAAATTTAAAAAATATATATTTTTAAATAAAAAGAAAACCGCCTTCAAAAAACATCGAGGAACTAAAAAGCAAAAAATAATTAGTACTTTCATACGATTTAATAAACACCTACCGTGCGATGTGTTGAAGTAGGTGCCATCTATTTAGCGGGGAATCTATTTAACTTGGCACGGACTGAACACATCAATAGGTGTTGAAGTCGGTAGTTGGCGGAAAATACTAGCGATTCTTTGCATTTTAGTCTTATTTGAAAATAATTTATTATACACACGTTTTTTCGATTAGAATAAACATGGTAATGATTCAAAATTACATTTTGATTACAACCCAGCTACGATCTTGTCATTGAACAGTATCACTGGATACGAAAATCGTCTATCGATCGCGTCAAGATCGCGGTCAGGTACCTTTCTCCACCAGTCGTTATCTGTCTATTGGCTTGGCCTACACCAGACGGTATTCTAAATACCTCCAATATATAAAGAGGTAGCTTTAATCCGCGACTTTCTCCGCTTTCTTTTTCGTCGACATTCATACAAACTTTCAACCTATATATTAACCCTTTCAATTCTCATTTTCGCGCCATTTCGTAGCCTATGTCGTTCTCCAACATCCAATCTATCTCTATACCAAAGTTCATCTGAATTTGTTCAGCGGTTTAGGCGTGAAAACGTAAAAGAAAGACTTACATACAAATTTATAATGTTCGTAAGGATTCTAATAATAATTATTATTGTATGATTCAAAATGCAAAGGAAACGAAATTATTTGTTTTGCTTCCATTTCCGCGCTTATTTTTTGCTACGTCATACTTTTTTCAATTATTATTTAATATGTTAAAAAATAATTTACGTACAGTAGTCGTTTCAGCCATCGCATCCACATACCCGAATTGAGGCGCCGATGTCTATTTTTAGTATTAAATAATCACTATAAATAATGAAGATATATGTAGTTTCAAAGCGTGTTACTTTTTTAGGATTTTTTCTCCCCTTTTTGAATCTTTTTTACATTTAACAGTTTTTGAGAAATAAGCAAAAAAATTAAACCTCTTTTTAAAATTGTTTAATAAATAAGCAACACCGGGCAAAAAAAAATCTTAAGTTTTTTTTTCTTCTTAGCAATGCATTACATAAACAGTTTTTATGATAGTCATTGACAGTCCCTGGATTCCTAGGGTTTGCTATTTTTGTGTCTGTCGTCACTCCACTAATTATGTTAAAAATCTATACTAATATATAAAGTTGAAGAGTTTGTTTGTTTGTTTGCTGGAACGCGCTAATCTCAGGAACCACTGGTCCGATTCTTCAGGGTTATATAGCCCATCTATCGAGAAAGTATATTATAGGCTATATAGAATCGAGCTATGATTAAATCAATTTTTTTTACCAAATTTTACGCGGACAAAGTCGCGAGAACAACTAGTAATTTATAAGAAATACTTTCAAGGAATCCCTTATTTATTCAGAGAGACAGGCTTGGGTCAAAAAAAAAAAAACGAATATAAAGGTATCTTAAATAATATGTCAGTACTACTTTTTAATAGAATTTAATTAAATTTATGCCAACCAAAATACCAGCCTCGGGTAAATTCATTAAACCTGCATATTAGTTTATATGAAAGGAAACGGTAGTATGTGAACAACGCAGCGCCTAAAACTTTAATTCTACCAAATTGTAAAATTTAAAGGGTTTCCCGCATATATGCGTTCTGCGCATTGAGGTTTTACTTTCAAAGTTTTGATATGAATAATATATACAACACGAAATTACTGTAATTGCGAAATGCGGGCTTCATTTATGAATTATATAATATGATGTACGTACACGCAATAAGGATATTTGAAAACAAATGTTAAATGTGCATGGTAATAAATCAAGATAAAAATGCGTTTAAACACGGTATACGTATTCCTATACCAAATGACATGTCATTTTAAGTATTTTTTGAGCAGTTTATACCGTCATTGCTACTATTTCTTCTTCTTGTTTGGATATGAATTGGAGAAGTAATGCTTCTCCAATTATTCTTCTTCTTCGTGTCTCGTCATAATGGTAGTTCACTGGCCCTTTGGCGCAGTGGGCAGTGACCCTGCCTTCTGCTCCGGGGTCGAGGGTTCGATTCCCGCCTCAAGTCTGGGTGTATATATATGTTGTCTACCTTAGGAAAGGACGTCCGTGTGTCATATAGTCCTATATATTTATTATTATTTATTTATGTTACTCGCAGGTTGCGACGCCCACTTCTAGGCTTTCGTGTTGTATTTATCGATATACCTATGTAGAAATCAATCGCTGTTCGTTAGTCTCGCGAAAACTCAAAAACCAATCGACAGGTTAAATTGTTTGTTTTGTTGAAAAAAAAATACCCTTATTTCTGGGAAGGATTTAAAGAAAACAAAAACGGCAAAGTCGAAAGATTATTTGAACATACAAAAAAAATGAAGATTTGGTCGCTACTTAAGAATAGTTCAAGCAGATGAAATTCATACTAGGCGTAATTGTTATTTCAAAAGAGATAAAGGCGATTGGTTATCTGGCTAATAGCAGACAAGCCAAAATTCGAGCAAGGAACGTCTGCCGGCGCGCTGTTGCTGTAATGTAATTCGTCATCAATACAGTAAAGTAAAGAAACGGCCCGGAAACTGAGAAGTGCCTATTCAAAGGAATTTTTAATAGTGCCCTGCTCCATCTTCTGCCCTCCGGATTTGTCCTAAAGATATTATTTCGAATCATATCTTATCGCGAGCAACAACGCAAATAAGCTTCATCCCCACATATACGAATATATTCGTAACATATACATACGCCGTTGACACCGTTAACAGCAGATATCTCATGTTAAATATTTGACTCTACTTCTAGAGCAGCAAACATTGTGATAGAATATGTACACAAACGCTCAGTTTTTGGTCTCAGTTTGCAATGCTGTCAGTAACACTTCAATATATGAAGCTAGTTGAAGTCGGGGGAACATTTTTTAGGGTCGCACACTATATGTGCCTACGTAGAAACAGTACAATAATCACATACGTCTCTGATGTCACGTGACCCAGTCGTCGGGATCGCAGTTGTGTCGCCCGGTATCGATTCTGTCGGGCGCGCTCCTTGGAGCGGTCTACGTCAGGGGAACCTTCATCACTGTCGCGTGTTATATGTACCTATCTGTAGCTTAAGATAATCTAAACATATAAAAACCAAGGATCACCTATCACGAAAGCCGCGTGACGCAAAGATGAGATTTGCTGGGTAGAATTATATTATATAGAACTAGATTATATACTATTAGTCCATCGTTTGGTAGTTTTGCCCGGGAAGTTTTGAAAATTATCAATTTTATAGATTTTGATGTGCTCTTACCGAATTCTAAGCTTAACCCTTCCATATGTCCTTTCCGAATCCTTTCACTATAAAAACAGTTACATACAAAATGAAACTAAAGACAATTACATACAATTTATGTGTCTACTTTTTCTCATAAAGTAAAAATAGTTTATCTGGCATAATCCAATCCCAAGTAGAAGTACTAAAAAACGCTGAAGCTTATTGAGAAAAGGTAGTTAAGTAGTGCCCTCGCAATTCGTTTCCCTCAGGGTGGGGGTCATTGCGGTGGACCCAGATTTATAGTTACTATAGTTAAGATATAAATTAATTTTATAATATAGAAATATGATGGCCAAAACGCGTTTTGTATTACACTTTGCGGAAGTCGTGCGCGAAAATATATACTTTATGAAAAAAAAGTAGAAACATAAACTGTAGGCAATTGTCTCTAGTTTCATTTTGTATATAATTGTGTTTATTGTAAAATGAGTCGGAAAGATTTTGTCAAAAACTGTTTTTAAGCAGCATTTTTAGGCAGAAATACGAGATGACAGTCGAAATTTGGAAAAAGCACATCAAAATCTATAAGATTGCCAATTTTCTAAAGTCCAAAGTCCAAGAACCAAATGATTGGACTATAAGGAATCTCGCAAAATTTTATGTGGACGAAGTCTCGGAAATCAGCTAATAATTATATAGATACATGAGGTAGCTATCGCCTGTAGGAATACTTATATTTCTGCTACCCCTCCTACCCTTATCGCTCCCCGTTTTACCTTTGAGCTATTATGATTTTGTTAACATTTGAGGGATTTCATTTGTTTAGTGCTGAATCGTAATTAATTTTATAAAAATATAGTAGCCTATGTTATACCTTGTAATGTGAGCCATCAGCCAGTAAAAATCCTGGCGATATTGGTAGGACCGTTTCAGAGTTTACTCTGCCTGTACAACAATGCTTTTCACGTTAATTCTCAACAGTTGTAAGTTAGACAAAACATTAATTTTACATTGAGTTTTTAAAAACATTTAACTGATGATAAATGAGAGTTTGCAAAAACATTAAAAATTATCATGTTGCTGTTAAATAATATTGTTACTAGTAATAGCAAGGAAGCTGGGGCTTTACGCAAAGTCTATATTGTAATTAGTTAAAGACAATGTTAATAGTTTTATTTATGATGGATATAACAATAATCATATTGTAATATCCATCCAAAATAACATTTTCTTGTAAACCTTTCTTAAGTTCCATAGCCCTACAAGGAACCTGCTCCACAAGGAGTTTCGCTCTGTCCATCCGTCCGTTTGTCCGCCCACAAGGTTGCCCCTATAGGATTTCCAAACTATAAGATGTAGAGACCTGAAATTGTCATGTTCATGTTGATAGGGCATATGAAAAAATGTATATTTCACGTACGCAAATGAGTGTTTTAGTGGGGAAAGCAGACAAATAAGACCAAACTGGAACTAAGGAAATGGACATAAATGAATGATGTTCATTGGATTGTTAAATATTGTGTATTCGTCACATCTCAAGATTTATCATATGTTTTAAATACATTAACTCACCACCAAATCACTTTTTTTTTCAAGCTAAACATATTAAAATGTCCTCCTCCTGATGGGACATGCCTGGAACACAAGATATTTTTTTTTACTTCTGGAATAAGCCAAGCGCCGCCGCGAGCGCGATGATCCCGACGGCTGTGGCGAGGATCAGGGGTAGCCACCGGAAGAGCGCGCGGACCGCGAGGACGAAGAATCGAGCGAGCGAACCGCCACCGCCGCCCATCGCACTGGAATCGAGGCCGAAGAGCAGTTGCAACAGCCACTGGACGAGCAGAAGCAAAAGCGCGTACAACGACGGACCGCCATCGGCGCTCGCCGCGGGCGGTTCGTAGGGCGCGACCGGCAGCGAGGAGGGGAGCGCCGGGGCGGCCAGACCAAATAGACGAGAAGAGCCATCCGAACTCGCCGTCTCGCTCCCGTTATGACTCGCGGTCCGTCGCAGCCGCCTACCGCTTGGGACGTCTTCGCGGCGCTGACCGATGCGACTGTTGCTGGCGATCTCAATGACGCTGGCGGCGGTGTTGCGCCTGAGACACTGGCGAGCGCGTCCTATCTCGATTGCTCGCCAGCTCTCGTTCGCCGGCATCTGATCGATCTTCTGGCTATCGGTTGTGTCGAAGGCTGCGGTGGGAAATGCCCTGAGACTGGCCATTTCTATCTGTGGTCATTTTACTCAAAACTTCAAAAGATTTTAGTCTAGTTTTGGTCAAGGAGAATTCATAATAGTGGGAGCAGCATTGCTTTGACAGACAGATTACACACACAATAGGCTGCCTAAATATTGTGCATATATTGTGGCATGGGACAGATGCCCCTTCTCTTGTGTTCAGAAGAGAAAATAAGTTTGTGCTTGGATTCTGAACAAGAAAACACAAAAATAACACTGTGAAAATAGTTCATATGGAACTTTGCTCACTTTGTAACAAAGATTCTTTCGAATCGGTTAAATAGTTTTAGAGATTACCCTGTATAAACAAAACCCTGTACAAATACAAATATTCGTCCCGAGCGAGATCGAACCCGCAATCGCCGGCATTTAAGGCGTACCACTACACCAGAACGATCGTATACAAACTGCGTTACTGTCAGTTGCGACTACAAGTCGAGTCGGATAATCGAATATAATAAATCTGTCAGGTTTTACCTAGAATCTCTTGCTGGTGGCGTAAGGTATGCTCCGATACCGGTCGACGCCAGATGGGGAGCGCGAGAAGTTCCTGGACGAACCATCCTTCGATTACTCGCGCTCGTGGTCCGATGAGCACCACGAGAACAAGTACTGTGACCTGCAGTGTAGCCACACCTGCAACTACAAGGCTCTGTCCCCCTCCTACCTGGACAACCTGGTGTGGAGGGACAGTGAGGTCAACCACTACTACGAGCCCAAACTCATCATGGACCTGTCCAACTGGAAGGAGCAGAGCAAAGAGAAGACCAAGTCCAAGAGCAAGTGTGAGAAGAACGGGCTAATTCTTGCCGATGCAATAAACCTTGGACTAACTAATATGGCTGAATCTTGTCCAGGCACAAGTTACTCAAAACTATCATCTATACAAGCTTGGCATATACGTGAAGAAGCTTATAAAGCAGCAACTGCTACGATCATTAATACACAACATGTACAAAAGATTACTAAATATTGGGGTGAAGGTACAAGCTCATCATATGATGGACAACGCTTTAAAGTAGGAGACAGAAACGCAAAAGCAGGTAATATAAACCCTAAATATGGAAGTGAGCCGAAGCTGAGAGATTAATTATGGAAGATTATCATATTATGTTATTTAAGGAAACAACACAAAACATGTGCGGAAACAGTGAAACATGAGGAGGGTTAAAATAACGATACCCAATTGATGTGTTAACTGAGTATAACCACACTTTCATTGGAAATATGAATAGATAATATTAAGAAGTGGAATGCACGCTTTTATCTACAAATCTACATAACATTTAACCCTATTAAATTATAGAAAGGTGGAAAGGAAGTTTACTGTTTCTACTGTTTTCATAACTAAATAGGTTATTCGACATCACAGGTGACTGAAGAATTGGCAGCTATCTCGGACAAAGAATCAGCTCAGCTATTTGAAAGGGGAACGCTGCCAATATATTCGAAACCTTGCCTAAAGGGACTCCTTTTGATAGTCCTTATGCGATTTACGATACTATGTCAAATGTTGGCACCTTGTTAGAGATCCCTCGATTGTACTAGATTATTGATTTTATTTACGTGAGAATGAACTAAAAATGTAATTGCCATTATTGCTGCTATTAGCTATTGATAAGCAAAAGGCAGAAGTCTCAAAGGGAGTTAGTTCATTGTGAAACAGAAGCAGCAGTGCTCACCCTTCCAAACAGCTCCATGACTTGCATGCTCCCCTTAAATAGGGAGATCTCATCTCCTACTTCACTGGATTTAAACCATTGCTTCACTCCTCACAGAGGAGGGTCTGATTCCCTGGGCTATCCTAAACCCAAAGACAGGCGTGCCCTCTTAAAACTGAATTGGGAACACAGACAGTTCAGAGCAACTGCAATCCAGCAGCATAGGAACTCCGTATCTTTAAAATGCTTCATATTTCATAGTATTTCCTCAGTAACCCAACAGCATTACAAAAATAACTTAAATTAAGTATTAAAAAAATATTATTCCATTAAATTATTTAAAAAAAAAAGACAAATAAAACTCATATTTGCGTGTTAATTGTGTACAAAATACAAATTAAAAAAGAATTAACTCATACTATTTTGAATACAAATTGAATTTTTTTTATACCTACAGAAGAACTTTCACTAGTAAGTAAGAGTTAATTACTAATTAAATATAAAAATTCTTAACAGCCACTTGGAAAAGCGAATATATAAATAAGACTGAGCGCACATAATAGAAAAAAAAAAACAAAAAATCTATGGAAATTGGGATGTGTACATATAGCTTAAGCATTTTTGGCTACGTTTTTATATTGACTGAAATCGCTGTAAAAAAAGTTTAAAAGAAATAAATAACACCATTTGGATGATGAAGCAAAGTTGTACATTATAAACAACAATTAAAAAAATTAATGCTTATTATTCTTTAAAAAAATACAGTTTCTTTCATGTTTATTACTTAAAAGGTTAATAAATATATTGTGATGTATCATTTCATTATTTAAAAGGGGGCCATTCATAAATGACGTCACATGATTATTACGATTTTTTTAGAAAAAAAAACAGTTTAAAAATCTCTTTCCTGTTATTAATTTTGACATGTGACGTCACAGAGATTTCGACGCCCCTGTCCGATGTCATACAACGTCATGTCATATTTTTGTAATAACCCCTTTGAAATGTGACGTAATTTACGATCGACCCCCCCAACATGGATGGTGCAACGGGAGAAAAATCTTCAATACAATAACTTAAGTACTATTTAAAAAATCTTAGTAGCATTCTAAAACAACTATTATAGTTAATATTATTATCATTAAAAAAAACACATTGAATATAAAATAATGAAATAGACACAAATAACCTCACCATTATTTTGTACAACGCATATAAATAGATTAGAGACATGAAACGTGTCATTGTGTATAAGAAAATGTCATACAATATACTATTATATGAAGAGGCATGATAACAAATTTGAAAAATAGGTTTAGAATGTTCTCAAATATCTACTGTTGCCAAAAAATACAACATTTCTGCAGAAATTGACGTTTTATAGCGAAAAAAAAAATTTAAACATTAAAATTCACTCAAAAACACTCAGATGTTATGACGTCACGTTATGTTAACAGTGCGTTCCACTAAGCATCACCTCGAAATTTACGCCGTGACAGTAACGATCGCAGATGTCAAATGTCCAATATCTAAAGAGCGCTTTAAAACGTTGCGATTGCTTATTGGAACGCACCTTTAATATACGGTAACGTCATACGCTCTGCTGGTGTGTTAGCTTTCATGGCGGATTGTTGTATTTTGTAGTTTCCTTTTTTGTTAATCCTCATTAACCTCGCAATATAAAAATAAATACATTAGTTAAGCTTTATGCATCTTATTTTATCCGACAAATACATAATTTAAATTATTTTTGATTAATGTCGTCATGCCTATTATAATGTGCAAAAGTGTAGTAAAATTTTTAAGAGGATAATCTTTTGTATAGAAAAAATGTTTAAATAACATGAATAAATACATTATTATGATAAAATGTAAACGGACGTTTTTACATTCCTCACAGAAAACAGTAACATATTGTAAAGCGTGTAAACGGACTTCTTTTTATATAGAACACTAGCTGTTCCCCGCGTTTCTTTGCACGCGTAAAATTGCGAGAATCCTAAGACCTCATTAATGTGGCCCTATCTAAAAATCTTTATTTGGCGCGTGTATATTAACTATAAAATACGTCTTTGCCAAATTTCATATTTGTACGTCCCGCGGTTTACGAGATTTCGTGTTAGGTGACTTTCCGCTTTTATACATACGTATAGAAACTTTCAGTAGCGTAAAATTTAAAACAAGGGACACCCTACTTACGTACTTACTACGTACACAAGCAAGCTTTGTAAGTTTAGTAGAGGGGCGTTCATTTTTAGACTAAACGCACTATAAAAGACGCGTGTGCTTGTTTTTCTATATGTCAGGTCGTAGTAAAGTTTTTAGTAATAAAAAGGGTCTAGAATTCTAGAAAAGCGAATATTTCTCTTTAAAGGGTCTTTTAGTAGTCTTATAATACGTAATAGTTTAAATTTACTTTCGGTATCTTTTATTTGGAGTTTTATGTGTGTATGTAAGCGTGGGCAGGCGTGGATCCAACCTTCATAAAAGGTGGGTAGTCATTCAGTTTTCGGCCAAATGCGAGCCGGCGTATGGACTTATGATCAAAATAGTGCACTCCTACTTACGATATGCCTAAAATATATGCTTTTGATATATTGTTTTTTGTAAGTAAAGTGATGGATATACTATTTATTAACATGCTTTCGATTTCAATGGACCGTGAAAGTGTGACGTCACAACTCTATTACAGTGCCCATGGTGCTCGTACGGTAAATCCGCGCCTGGGTGTAAGTTTTTATAGTTACGCTCTCGCAGACGCCGGATGGTAAGTGATGACATTGTGGGCGTGCGTAAAGGGGGCCGCGGGTTCGTGCTGGGGCGTGCTGGTGGGGGATGGGGCGGGCAGCTGCAGCGCTCGGTGCTTGCCCCCGAGGGTGCAGCGGGTCGTGGCCCCGCTTTCCACCTCCACCGGCAGTTCGGATCCCGTCAACCTGTGTAGGAAGATTTCATACAGTTACGAATCGTAAGAAAGTGGCAATTTTTAATATGAGTGACTATCGATGGACAATTCCAGAGCCTCAATAGCTCAACGGTATAGGCTATGGACTGAAATCCGCAAGGTACCCGTTTCAAACCCCACTTTTAAGCTTAGTAGGAGGGGAAAAAGGGTTTTTTTTAAAGAATATTAGGAATACTTTTTAGGTATGTCTAATATATATATCTAAAAAATAAATATTTGTGTATAACAGGCGTCTGTTACCAATATTAAAGGCATTAAGTTGTCTACCTTAGGAGCAGAATTTTTCACCATCAAATTCAAATGTTTTCATATTCGTCACCATACTTTTAATTTTATCAGTTAATTATACAATGGAAACCATATAATTACAATTTAAAAAAACAGCTCCCGCTTGATGTGTGAGCTGTTTTTTTACATATTCGTGTAAAGTACGGAAAACGCTAATATCAGTCTGACAGAAGTGGATATGTGGGTACAAGTTAAGTGCTAGTACTTTTTAGCGTAGCAACAACTAATTCAGGCCGGTTATTTACTCGCATAGGAAAAAGAGCGCTTTGGTCACTCCTACCTTGCTAAGAGCAAGGAAGAAGCTTCTACGATAAGAAGCAAAACCTCCTCTACTCAACCAACCTTGTCCAGTTGAAAATTGAAGTTTTTCTACAATTAGATTAGTGGATTAGTAGTAAATTAGAAGTGGGTGAAAGTTTTGTTTTAACACGGTGAGAGCCAAAATGAGTATTGGTTTAGTATTGGCTATTTGGAACCGATAACCGATACCGTATTTTTCTCAGTGTCAGCTCCAATATCCGATACAAGTTTTGGATCACGGCCCTGATGGAGGAACGTGTGTTTATTTTGGCCTGGACCTGACGCCTCGTGTTGTCACAGCTCCAAAAACCTGTCTGAGCAGAGTCACGACCAGTGCTCCTCAAACAGACTCCTTCAGGTGGGCTTCAGGTGAGGGTTAAGTACATTTACTGTGTTACTGATGAGGTTCAGCTGCTAGACTTTATTAATTTTAACTAGAAATAATATAATATGCTATAGTATAGTGTACACAGTGTAGATATTATTTAGTCCACTTTAGGCATGTTTTTGAAAGCTTGCAAACACTATGCAATGTAAAATTCAAAAGAAACATTATGTCCTTCCGCACTATAAGAGGCAGGTCTAGAAGTGCATCTCCTTCTTTCTAATGAAATTACGTAAGTACTTCTATCGATCCCTTGCTATTACAGAAGTTCATGAAACAATGTGCTTCGAGCGTCTTTTAGGACACACCTCAAACATTCGAGCACGAGTTTGTCTGGCCTACATGAGCTGATCCACAATCAGAGCCCACTTTCTAATATTAGCCCCGTCTCTCTTTCTAGAAAAAGAACTAGGTCCCTTTAGAATGATATAACAGAGCATAAATAATAGATAACTCATCTGATTAAAAAAAGTAATGGGAAATGCTAGGTATCACACGAACCATGTCAGCATTTCCAAGAAATAATAATTACTCTGATATATCTGAAGATCGTAAGAGAAGCAACGTTATAAAAGCAGGAACCAAAAGGTCACGTTTGCCGGAAGAAGATCACAGTCTGAAGGGAGAACGCAGATAGAGGACGAAGAGACTTCAAGAGAGACCGAAGGTGGGCCATGGCGAAAGATGGTGGATCAGCAATAATTAACTTTGTTTACTAATTATTGGCTGCAGATGTCACTATATCCTGTTTGCTAGATCTCTGCTCAAAGTTTTCCTCCCTTCTCTTTTTCTCCATTGTTGTCTCTGTTGAACCCAGGGTTACTTTCAACAGAAGTTGGAGAGCAGATGAACAGTTTGAGTCTTTCCGCAATCAGTGTTTCCTTCAGACGCTAAATGTGTGAAAGTGTCTCAGTGTGTCTTGGTCAAAGTTGCCATTATAATCAAGCACTCTCCATCACAGTATCCCTGACTGCTTTATGTCCAATAGTATATAAATACAATGCACTCCAACAATCACAACTCCATTTATTCTCCTTTCAACTTTTCCAGTCAATCCTCCATCTCCAAAAACATAGTGCAGTCCCTAATCTGTCCCTCTCAAACCTACAGTGGCTACAGAGCAGGCGTCTTTTGAAGTTACACTTGGAGCTCTCATGGGACGTGATGCTAAAGGAGGAGAGGCTCCTCGGCAGCAAATCAAAGGAAAATAAAGAGAAAAGACATAAGGCATCCCTAGTACCATACAGCAGGCCACTGTTTGCTATGAGCCACTATCTAACACCTGTGCACCGGAATAATCCCGGTACCCAAAGGACTTCCAGCGAAATCTTTCCTTCTTCTCCACTCTCCGTGCATAATCCCTCTCTCTTTTTCATTCTCAGTCTAACTCTGTCCCTCATTGTCTTCCTGTGTCCCCTATAGGCCATGATTGACAGGCACAGATGGACGGTCTCGTGTATCATGGACATTTGCTACATTACAATGAACAAAAAATGTATAATAGCCATGATTTTTTTTCAAGTAGAATATCCATTTTAACTTTAATACCAATGTAGTTTTAATAGATTGAATTTCTAATGAAGTTTCCTTAAGTATGGAAGTAGATACGTTGTATAGAGAACTCTCAACTCTTTGGGCTGTAAAATCTATCCTCTTGTGCTTAGACAGAATTGACTTCTTGTGCTTAGATTGAATTGACTATATTAAAGCTACTTACTGGTGTATATAAGAACGAATAATCATTGCTAACCAGGGGCGGACTGGACATTTAATAATAAATAAAATAATAAAATATGTATTATTAATAAGTTAAGATAAAGTATATATAGCAGTGTTATATGTTTTAAGTTTACACTTCTGTTTGCAGTTGGCGTTAGTGGCGGTGGCGGCTTGCGCTGCGCTAGTCAGCGGAGCACGCCTTGACAACACTTATCTGCCCCCAGCAGGTGCCCCGGGATCAGGTGGCCCCAACTTGATAACACCCCCTGGAGCCGGCCCTTCTTTCCCTGGTGAGTCTGACGGAAATCGCTAATGAACATACATATTGTACTTTTATTGCAAGTTTCATGATTCCACACAATTATAACCTCAAAAACTCATATTATACTGTGAGAAAGAGCTGGAAATAGAGTTCTAAGCCTAAATAAAGATATGGCACATGGGTTAAACCTTTAGTTGAAACTTTCTCTGGACTGACCCCTGATCTATGCCCTTATAAACCCTGGTGAAAAAGTCTGCACACCCCTGCTTTGTAGACCTGGCTCCCGTGAACTGTTTTTCCACAGAATCACCTGAAAAGTGAGAGACGCACCTACTGGAGACACCGGCGCTACTGGGACGACTGGGGCTCCCGGCGGGACCGGGGGCAGTGGCGGGAGGGGGGCCACTGGTGCTACTGGCGCATCTGGAGACACTGGCCCTACTGGGGCCACGGGTGCCTCTGGGGAAATTGGCCCTACTGGGGCTACCGGAGCTACCGGGCCTACAGGTGATACCGGAGTTATAGGGGCTACGGGCTACACTGGATCTACTGGAGACACCGGCGCTACTGGGACGACTGGGGCTCCCGGCGGGACCGGGGGAAATTAAAGCTTTTCAAATATCAGTTTGTATTTAAACCAAAAATAATATTAGCAAATTACCATTTAATAATTATTTAATTAGTAAAAACGTAATTTAAAAAAAATCTAAAATCTTCATTAAAATAAATAGGAAAATCAATTTTTTTATTATAATAGTCACTCATGTATATATATATAAATATTTAAGAATAAAGATAAATGATAAAGGCTTTAGTAAACATTTATAAAAATATAGAATAAAATTTATTATTAAGAAGTAAAAAATACAAACTCCGGGAGTGATGCTGCTGATTCGCTTGGAAATGCCAGCAAAGCTGCAAAAGAGCTAAAGAAAACGATACTTGGATTTGACCAGTTGAACGTTCTCAATGCGCAGGATGATGATACTGATAGTTCCACTAGTTCCGGAAGTGGTGATACCGGCAGTGGAGGTATTGATGTTGGCGACGTGTCGATCGATGACATGTTTGAAACTGTCGACGTTGACGGAGCAGTAGCAGATTTTGCTAAAAAACTACGTGCAGCATTTTTAGCTGAAGACTGGGACAGGTCAACGTATCGGCGAATATGTCCCAAACTTCGGAAATCTGATTGAAGTAGACACAGAACACCGACTTAGGAGGTGTTGCTAAAACATTAATCCTATTCGCGTCAATGTAAAAAGTTGACAAACATCTAGAATTAGTTCTAAGTACATGAAAATTAACTCTGTTGAAGAGTGTGCGTGAGACCTGGGAGTTGCATGCACGTGTTCTCGTTGCTCTTCTGGAGATTGAAAGATCTGAAAAGTAGTGTTTTAATTTCTATTGTGTTGATTCGGACGGGGGCTTAATTAAACGCCAGTGTCAAAATTGGTTTGTTCTTTTTCGGTCTGGAAATTTTAAGGTTAAAGATCAACCTTACACTGGCTTGCTAATCGTTTAAAACATCGAGATAGACGAACATATTTCATCTTGCAACATCTACATAACTAAATATCGACTATACAACAGTTATGAACCATTTATATAAGATTGAATACTAAAAGAAGCTCGATACTTGAGTTCTACATGAGGTAACAGTGAACAATTTAATGTAATAGACAGAGTTTCCTGCCCCTTGTTCCCCTCTTCTTGGTCGGTGTCATTTGGTTTGAATCCAGAGAGAGACAAGAGAGTAGGCAATTACATCCTTTTAGTCACTATAATATGGTTTACGTTTAGGGTTCAGAGTCCCACAAAGTCTACAGGTCCATACATATTGGGGCTGCAAAAGGCATGCCAAGGTGATTGTGGCACGGCACCAGCATGGGTCCATACACACCATTCTCATCATGATTTCTCATCCATGGTGGTGGAGACATGAGCCTCAGTCTAATGCTGTCAAATTTAAAATTATCAGTCTCATATATGGGATTGTTTTTTTAGCGAATGCAACAGCGCTCGGTCGTTTTAGAGTGAGACGTTTAGGAATACTATATGTTTGTCTCGCTCTTACGCGACTGCCGGGCGTCGTTCGTACGATTCTGGCTTAAGACTAAGCGCAGGGTTTAAAGATATTTTTAGTAAGTCTGCATAGGTTTGGATTAAAATCTGTTCGGATATAATCCACTGGCTTGAATAATGTTTTTATATTTTTATTATTCCGCGCAGACAAATACTCTAACTCGGAGATGATTTCTAATAGATTAGGATCGTCCCTCTGACTAGAACCAATCCGCTCTATCAAAGTGGGTCTGATCGTCAAACTAGCTAGCATGACTGGATCCAATTCGCACTTTGGTCTGAAATCAAACCCCGCGATATACTCCAGTTGCTTCCATTCAAGAAACATTGCCCCTAAGCTGGCATGTCTCCTACTCAAGGCATCAACTACCGCATTACCTTTCCCAGGTGTGTATGCGATATCAAAATCATACGAAGCCAAGAACTCATATCTTATTTAGTTTAAACTTATTGTTTGTTATCTTTGATGATATTTGCAGATTTTTGCCGCCTGGTTCTTATATCGATGCAATAATATTAGATCCGAAAGAAGTGGTAGCATTAATGGTTAATGCTATAAAGAATCCTGATATTTACAACGACTATTTCAGGTATGTATAAATTCTTTAACCAAAATAAATAAACTGGCTAAAAGCGAGTCGGACTCGGGTACCGACCGTTCTATACCAATCAATTTGTTAGAATACCTTTTATAATAACATCACTAGTTTTAAACGCTTTATGGCTACCCACGACACAGGAGTACCTAGTGTGGGTTCCTTTGGATATATTTTTATGCCTATTATATTTCTTTAAGTTAAATAAAGATTTTTGAATTTTTGAACATAAATTGGTTGCTAAATGGACACTAACACGAACATTTCCAAGTCGAAGAGTAGACTTTATTTAGTATGAAAATGGTTGTGTTAGCCTCACAGAAGACAAGTCTATATCGTGTCAAGCTTTTAATCAATGCTAAGGAAACCGAGTTGAAACTAGGAAAGGTAAGCTGGGGCCTAGTACAAATATTAGCAAAGTCGACTTGTCGACTTCGAACGGTTCGGAACGGACGGATGTAACTCTGTCGAAACGTCGGTAACTTTATAAACAAGGTTGGTATGATCACGAAATGAAACGAGTCCTAAATAATTATGCATAGTGAAGATAATCACGTAAGTTAAACGTGTTAATTGGATGACCAACAAAAAATTCGTATACGCAATGGCACACAAATGATACACAGGAATGAACCATCACGTCATCTATGACGCATTGTCTGAAGACCTTTCTCCGTTGAATCGTAAGGTAAACCGAAGGCTATCGTCGTGTCGATATTTAGTACAAGTTTTTAAACTTTATCGGATGGTTATTACTAAGCTTAAATAAAGAAATACCTACGTGAATTGCCTAGTGCTTTAAATTATTTAATATTTTAAATTATTTATTTCAAATCAGATATTATTATATTTTAAAATAATTTATTTTAATTTCATCAGTAGATTTAATTGTTTTATTTAATGAATTTTATTTCTTTTTAAACATTATTAATATTATATATTGTAATATGTAGGCTCCAAATTCCTATTAATAAAAGATTATTTTTGCATTGGCATTGTACTAGCGAATCACATTTTGTTTGTTTTTGTTATACTTTACTACCTTCCAGAGGAAATTTAAAGATCGGCATGAAGTGGCAGCAATGCTGTCAAGTCTAGTGATGGTATTGTTGTCGCGTTTCGTATGGTTTGTAAGACTTCCAGATGGCCCAAATACCCTCTTCCTCCCTAAAGGCCGGCAACGCATTTGCGATCTTCCTGGCGTTGCTGATATCCATAGGCGTCAATAGTCTCGATGGCCTAAACCTCTTTTTAAAGTCCGGCAACAAATATACGAACTTTATTGACGTGCAAATGATCATGTGCCTAGGTAGTCACTTAGCTGAACCGCCTGCCCGTTGGCCCCTTGTAATATATAAAGAAAGTACTTTTCTCGAGTGACAGAAAAATAGCGCGAGTGAAGTCGCAGGTAGAAGATTGTAGATTTTACAAATTTAGTACGTAACTCTACAAGTATGGCAAACATTGTTTTGCAATTCACTTAATTAAATCCCATAGAGGCGTTCAAGGGAAAAATCTGTAATTACGGTTTACTTAAATTTCCATACATGTAACAAGACATGTAGAGTATTATTATTAGTATTAAAGTGATAAAAGATGATTTTCTATCGCGACCCATTAACAGATTTTTTAGTTTTTCATTTGATAGTTTTTCATTTGTTTTTATTTGAGATTTTCTTTGTGAATGCGAAAAGAATGCAAAATTTGACCATATATGAAGACCCGGTACCTGAGTTGAATTTGAAGTATAAGGAAGCGGTAGTGGATGGTAATATTTATAATTTAATATTATTTGATATTCAATAGCTCAGTGGTGAAAGGGATGGACTGGAATAGGTACGCGTAAGGTATGCGGTTCCAACCCCGACGCCGCTGAGTTAATGTCGCAAAAGTTTTAATCATAATCATTTTATTTGGTATTACTTGGTCTTTGAC
>JANCMC010033613.1:49710693-50009725 GCA_024363005.1 Charaxes varanes | reverse complement strand
AGAATAACGGAAAAGAAACAGAATTCAAAATGGTTTAGCCGTTTCTGAATTTTAGCGAGAGTAACGAACAACGATTGATTTTTATATACTATATATAGATATAGATTTTTTACCAGAATGAGCCTTGCGAACAGAAATAGAAAATGAATATAAACCGCGCTTTGGATGTTTCAAAGTATTTAATATACAACAGCCATTAGACTCCGGAAATTAAACATAACAAAACAAATCGTGGTTAATTTCTTAACACAATGTACGCAATATAATTGTTTTAATTACAGATAGTCACAACGCATCCCTCCGACGTTTGCTTAAACGCAATGAGAATTACGAGATACACGTGAAAAAGCTTAAAGAAGTCAACGGTTTCAAAAAACATAACCTCATGATCAAAGAAAACCTTCGAACAAACGATCAACATAAGAATCCCATCATTTACATTAATAACCCTGTCGAATCTAAGATTCCTAAAGCTTTCTTAACTTTAGAAGAATTTAAAGAAGTACTTACTAACCGTGTTAAGGCGCAAAGAAAGATATTCACAACGACCTCTTCAAGAATTATAACTATAGTATTAAATAGTAAAACAGTTAAAAGCAATGTCCCGAAAGCTAAATCAGTTGACAAAAATGACACAAAATCTGCCTTTAATCAGTTAAATATCACAAAATATACAACAAAATTTAAAGCACATAGGCACGGACTGACATCGAAGAGAAAAAGTAGAGTATCGAATCGTAAAAAAGTCGTAGTTAGAAACAAAATACCGAAAGATAAATCGGATGAATTTAAAATTATTAGTAACCCAGTTAAGTTAAATGCAACAGAATCTACAACACAAACTGTTGCAATCCAATATACGACTGAGAACAAAACTGAGAAACCAATTATCTTGGGTGAAACGACTTATTTGTCTAATATAACAAAATTTGACACTTCTGTAACAGAACCTGTTATTACATCGATTGATAACGGAACAACATCCTTTGTCAAAATAAAAATAGATGACATATCTAATGATAACGAAACAGAATTAAAAAATACAATATCAAACGCGACGAATATAACAATATCTGCACCTTATACTTACATGGTCGGTAGTCGGCAATACAGGAAAATAAGTGAAGTACATTGTGATGATAGTGTACTGTATTCAAGCCTTTCTTCCTACTAATTACAAGAATGGATCTTTGTACTCATAACATGATTGTTTATGGTAAAATGTATGAGAATGATCAGCTGATATATCTTGAAGGTGGAGCATAATATAAATAAGGCTTTCAAAGCCAACAATAACATAAAGTCAAAATCGCTAAAGAATAATAAAAGATAAAAAAGATAAGTGGAATACATGAGAGACTAACTTATTGATTTAAACACACAAATATATTTTACCTCTTTATATAATATCACTTCATATTTACTTCTCAATTTATAAAAATAACTTAAGACACTGTGTTGTACACTGAATTTTAAATTCACAAAAACAATCTGGGTTTTGCTTTCAAAAGCCTAGCCAAAACAGTAACCACAGTTTAGTATGCAAAGCAGATAAATTATGTTACACTTTCTTTTACTGTATTTTGAGATAAAACACACAAATATGGTTTAAACTATATTTAATAGAAATACGATCATTCGTTCGGCATTTCTTCATTATTTTGCGAAATATCTTCTGAATCTTCTGACGGTGTTCCGGAACGAGAATGCTCGGAGCCATAAATATTATGTAATTCCTGTAACTTGTAATGTATTTTCACACCTTTAGTTGCAGTTTTATTTACTTTGTTAACTAGTGATTTCGTTTGCTCTTCCAATCGCTTTAAGCGTAGATCTCGTGCGGCAAATCTAGCTTCATGATCCATGTCCCTGGACGATGACGGTTCTTCCAAATCTGCCTGTTTCCTAAATGAATATCATTATCCTTTTTCAATAGTTTCATCTTTTCTAACGCATCGAAGCAATTGCTATTCCTAATCTACCTATCATCCCATTTTATTCTGTTCTCAGGTGCGGCCTAATTGTTCGGTGTATCTCATATTTTTCCCAGTTTATGTTAATGTCATGGGTTTCAAACCCCATCTAAGATCCAATAGCAATATTCCTATCCCATACCTAAGTAACCAACCTGTCTCATTCTGCTCACTCTGAAATTTGAGGCCGATCGTACGCGGACGCGGTGGTATCAGAAATGAGGCAGTTACTTGATGAAACCAATCAAGTGCACCATCTGCTACTGACGAATACATTAGCACGATGGCAGCAGGCGGATATTCAAAAATTCCTACAGCGTCATTGACCGCGTTTAGCTAAGTAACTGATCAAAAGATCAGTAAACATGCTTGACGTGAGCACCTGAGCTACATATAATTTGCCCATGCTGCGGCAAAAGCGCGCAGGACATGAAGCCTCAACTTTGGTTGGGGCTTTTTGCTATCTGGCAACCTGGCATATTTCTTGTAGACAAAACCAAATGATGAGCCATCAAGATATAGAAGAAACCTATGATGGTGAGGGGTATCGCGTAATATACAAGGAATTTAGCCATAACAATAGATCTCGGGTAGAGAGGCCCCCATTCTTCAGGGAAGGGGTAGCATGTCTCGAAAAATGTGACATTGCTGTTCGGTTTCTTGAAGACGCGGATGTAGGATCCGACGGCTGCTGGAGAAGCGCAGAACATGGCGAGGAGCCATATCGCAATTGCTATCATTATGGTTACGTTTACCTTTGCGGCGGATGCAGCTTTTGACATTTTCTGAAAACAGTTATTCAAGCATTGTTTTAGCTGTAGTACAAGACAACGAATGTACAAAACAATAATTCCCTTTCGGCTAATTTTATTTCGATTATAGTTACCGATATTTTCGGAATTTTGAAAGGAAATTACTGCCATTTTAATGAGAGAAACACGTTAGATGATTAGAGAAAAATAAGCAGAAGAATTATGTAGTTTCGTATGGGAAGCTGGTGTAAGCGAAATTAGCTAACCTTCAACAAACTCTCTCCTAATTGGCTCTGCATTTGCCATAAGAACGCACTCGGTAATTCTACAAATATGGAAGTATGCTCAAACTAGCAGTGGGTCAAATGGCTGTACTGCTAACCTGAAAGAGCTTCATTTGGCCTGCACTGAACCCTATGGGTGGCTCTACCGCTCATGCCATCCATTTCCTTGTCATGGTCTGTGGTTTCTGCAGAGCATTAGCAGAGAAGGAAGGAGATCCAGCTTCCTGATAGCCTGGAAGAAAAAAGTGAGATCACAAAAAGATCCTTACCATTGATGATTACCTATCACTGAGAACAATAATGATTGAAGTGGTTGTATTCAGCGGCTCACACTTATTGTCAACATTCATGATAATAATCCAGTTAGTGAAGCACTCGACTTCATGTTGTGTGATGGTGATTTAAATTATATTACACTAACATTATCATTTACATAATAGTGTTTGCTTTACATTTGTTAGTAAGTATCGTAAATTCATTTTAAATACAGATCGATTATAAATATTCATATAATTGTAGTGTCGATGAGGGGATATGATTTGTGATCGTTTGAATTTACGATCAGTAAATACCGCATTGAATAAACATTAGAAATTTGATTTTAACTGGACCGGTTCAGAAGAAAGTCGCAAGCGAATCTAATCAGGTTGCTAATATAATTTTCAGCTTAAAGGATTATTTTAATCAAAATAGCAACTTTAATAGCTAATAATAGAGATAGCACCAATTGAAATTGTCATTGCTCTTTTTGAGCAACAAATAAAAATTAGTGATGACTATCTGCTAGGACTTCAGTGAATTATTGTATTGTAAATATTGCTTAATTTAAATAGACAATATTGATTTTCAATCAGGATTTCCCCGTATATATTAGTGTCGTCTCTGTTGATAGTTATTTGCGTTGGATTAATATTGGTGAACTAGCAGAGTCGATCTAGCTTCGCTTGGTTAAACTTACTGAGATCTCTTAGAAAAGCCAAAGCACTGAAATCTGTCTACGTTTCTCATGAAATCAGAGGAATTAAAAACATCCATCGTGTTGTTGAGTGTAATTTAAATCCAGCAAACCATCAGTTAAGGGGTAATGTTAAGACAAACAGATCAGCGGACCAAATCACATCTGCGAGGTCAACTGTGCTCAGTAACGTAACGATTGCGTAACACACCTGTATCGCGTGCGTCATCGTTTTGTTCACAGTGCTTTGTTATACAACCGCTTCACATATAACAACACAAACCAAACTTAAGACAACTAGTCATTTCGATATAGAAAGATCAGAAGAACATATCAAATTCAAGAAGGCAGCTGCTAATTTTGTCAGAAATTCTCATATGACTTTATCTATAAGGATTACTTAATAGCAGGAAAATAGAACCAGGCAGCTAATAAACAGACTAAGTAAAAGCAGTCAGTATTGTATTTTAATATGTACATAACATCAGCCTAAAATGACTACATAACATAATATTATTGCATGCGTCATCTTTTATTCGCTGAGTTAATTTACACAGCCGCTTAACATATAACAACACACATGGAATGAGTAGTAAGCGCTTTATGCCTTAAATCAACTACTATCAAAAGGATTTCAATAATAATTATTGTAATCACAAATCTAAGCTTCTTTTAGATTTTACTGCTAAATTAGTAAGCTAAAATGAATTAAAGTCTAACCAAGTGCACTGGTTATGAGAAAATAATAGCCTCAAAAAGCCGTATCAGATCAACGAGGTCAGCTGTAGAGACAAACAGCAATTTCGTAAGTACAGCATGCATTTTATTGGTTTTTTTTTAATAAAAGCATTATAGTACATGTACTGAAGCACATTCTGATTAAAGTTTAATGTGCAATAAAAAACGGTAACTATAAATGCTTAACAGGGTAATCAGCAAAGCGTATACGACAATTCTCGTGAGCCGCTCAATCGCTCACGTGTTAGTCGTGCAGCAAAAACGTGCAGAACATTAGTCATCACAATATTTATAGAGTTAACAATCATATAACCGCTTAGTGTAAAATATTACTACAACCGCAGAAACCTAACAACAAAAAGGCTCAACTTGGAACTGGATTCATAATAGTTAGGTGGCCACGAGCAGTAAAATTAAGAATTGAAATGATTTTGTTTTTATCAATGAACAGTAGATTCTAGGACTAAAACGTTCGCAAATAGGTCAGCCAGTCGGGTTTCTTTGAAAATGCAAACTGCTGCTTTTTTATAAATATTAATTAGATTCTTTTTGCTTCCCATCGATCTACATATGTAATACCTGAATCAACTAACTAAGTATGGGGTTGTCTTGTATGGTTCATAAATATTTTGTTTATTACCTTGGATTACTCTATTATTAAACCTAACTGAAGCGCTTCACCTCGCCGAGACCAGTTCTCTGTAACACGTAAGAGTTGCGCAACCATAACCTGCCGCACCGAAACCTGCCCCTTCGTCATCATCGCTGGACGCATAATCCTTACTACTATGCCCATGTAAATTTGTTTGTTTATAATAATGTTTTTACAACTTAACCGATCACAGTATTTGTCAGGGGTACTAAAAATGATAATATTCAGATATTCCACAAAACAATACAAAAAGTTACCACTCGAGGAATTAATTATATTGATGCCGGCTGCTGAATTTTATTCACGAATGTCGCATCTGAACTTGAAAGTTCACTCGATGTCCAAAACCATGTAATTTCATGGTAATTTTTGGCGTCGCACAACTTCTGTGGGGTCAGTTGCTCCGATGCTTCCGTGTGCCGTCAACGCACTTGCATACCTTCTGGTAGTGCAATTGTAGAAGGGCGTAGGAAGTCACTCAAGTAAACCGCCTCCCCGTTTTTCCTTCCTTATATATTATATAAAATATATTCTATTTTATTATATAAATAAAAAATATAATTAAACTTAACTACATCGGGTGCTATTTATATAATATAATTACTTTAAGGCCTTAAACGTGTTTTATCTTAGTTTCACGGCAATTTTACATAATAAATAATCAATAGCTTCGCCATCGTCATCTCTGTTACGGCTTAAAATTACTTAAAACCAGCCGATCAGACTCTGTCTGGTCTGTGCAGGCAATTAGATGAAACAAGTCGAGTGTATCGCTTGTTTTGCAAGCTTTGCGAACTTTAGATTTCATAACGCGGCCTTTACGATCTTCACAGTGTATAAATCATATTTAACGGTGTTACGACATAATAACATAATTATATGCGTCCGGGTCGATATAAAATGAAAGAGTATTTACTAATATACGAAATATTAGTAAATACTCTTTCAAATTATTACAAAACTATTAATAATATTGGCCAACCAAGAAATTTATTGAAGGCTTATTAAATAGGTACCTATTTGAAGAATCCGAAAGTGTACGTCTAAAGGCGTTTGAGTTAATTATTATTTATTAAAATAAAAATTAATGTTACGTATTAAGAGAATAAATTTATAACACTGGAATGCCATTTTTAGGAATAAAAAACCAATCAATACTAAAGAAATCTGATAGGACTGTACAAAATTGAAAAATTGACCAATAAATAACTTTAAAAAATTAGAAACATAAGTTACTTTTTTTAATTTTATAGAATTTTACTTACATGTATATAAATATTAAATATGAAAAATGTTTGTTGGGTTTCAAATTAAATTTTATAATCTATACGCACTTGTCAATAGGCTCCTCCCCTTAATACATCCCTGTCCCTACGCACTACCGCTATGTGGCTGCCTTTGACAGTTTGTTGTCAAGGCAGTGTACCACTGCATTCGGAGGCCATCGCCCCATTTCGATCAAGAGCTGTGGGAATAAAAAATATTAGCATTTTTTTGGTAAAAATAAATTCATTGGTTCGGCGAAAAGTTTTGCTCAAATCACCATTCTTACATATGGAGTTTGTGTGGAAAAAAATAATGAATGAGTAAGATTAAATGTTCTAGTTTGTTAGAATCTCTCGACTTATTTTCCCGTAAATTAACTTTACATTCTGAGACATCAGAAGAACTCTAAAGAAGGCGCTCAGAAATTTCCCATAATGAGGGAAAAGCCTAACATTACTCCATTAGGAGCGAAGCATCGGCGTTGTTTAAAAGCATGTGTGTTGTCAACTATCGTTTTAGGTAACTATCGTTCTTTACGTTATTTCAATAACAAATGAAATGAAAACATCCTCATCATGATTTCGATCACTTTATAACGTTCATTGTACCGAGACACTTTTAATTAATGATTAAGCAAAATATTGATGTTTACTAGTTTAGAAATTTTAAAAAATATTGTGCATTGTGTTATTTAGAAATTTTAAAAAATATTGTGCATTGTGTTATTTATTACTCAATATCGACCCCTTTATTAGCCATTGCCACCTAACGAACAACTATAGAAACTACTCTTAACGAAGCTTTGCTAAAACTGGGAACCTACCTTCGTAAATGGCGACTAACACCAAGCACTTCTAAAACCGTAGCCGCTGTTTCCACCTTAACAACAGGCTGGCTAATATACCCTTGAAGGTCACTTTTAATGAAGCAACCCTTCCATATGAAACCTGCCCAAAATATGTACCTCGGAATCACACTTGACAGAACCCTGACTTACAATAATCAACTGTCTAAACGCAATCCCTGCAAGCTCTGTATAAAGATACAGCGCATTAAACATGAGCTTGCATCAGCAGAATTTTGAATAGTAGTGGAGCACATTTATGCATACTTCCAAAATCTTCCATTTCCCTTCCCAACTGTTTTCCTCCAGGATTTATCCACTGCCACATTAAGCTACCTCCCTGCAACTTTGCTCCATTAGCCTGTAGCCCACTTTGTGCTCAATTAAAGCTGTTTAATGGATAATCAATATTGAAGGGGTTAAGTAGGATTTCAAGTCAAGGACAGTATCCTCAGAAAGTCTTCGCGAGCTAATGTACCGCAGTCATTCTTATCCAATGATGTAAAACGAGAGTATAAACGTTCTATCTGATTTGGTGTGACTGAAAATGAAGCAATAATTTATTTATTACATGAAGAATTTCACATATAACGCTAGATGTAGGAAACTTCTTCAATGGAGGTGATAAGAAATCAGGATCCTAGGGTGTTTTTCATCCTGGTGGAGTGACAACTTGGTGCACAAGACGGGAAGTCATTGCATGCTGATGACGAGAACAGCCGAAAGTAAACCGAATAGCTAGATTTTGTAATAGCTCAAAATAACTATTCACAACCGAGGACCAACTTAATTAAGTTGGTCCTCGGTTAGATTAAGATAGCTTGCGTCCGCGTAATCGAATATTGAAAGAAGGAGAGAATTTGCAAGCATAGTTTTGGTGGGAATTGGCAGTACAATTTGAAGTCGTCCCAAAAAACTTAAGGAAGCGTATTTTTTTTCCAATTTGCTTTAAATGCTCCGACCAGAAAAGAGTACTAACAAGGTGTATACCCAGTCGAACCTGACTAATCCGACCCTTCGGTAACCGACTCTCTCTGAAATCCGACCTCTTTTTTTCAGATGATGGATGTATAGAAACACCTCCCTTTACAATCTTTCAGTTTAAATTTAAAGGTCAGCAATCTCAGCTTTGTTTACATTTTTCAGTATGTGACTTTTAAACTCAAGACTCCTGTAAAAAGAAAACACAAATTTATTTCCATTTATGAAGGCGAAAACTTATGAATATAAAAAGCGATTTTGTAGTCGGTTTAATCATCATGAAAGTAAGGCACTGAATCTGGTAAAATCATTAAAGAGTTAAAGTGCAAATGACACATTAGGCAACATTTCGAAACCTATTTAACACAATTATACTTACGATTTTACTCAAATGTTTACCTAGTTTTCTCTGGTTTGACTATTTTAATGATGTTTATTATGTTTGGAAATAGAACAACCATGTTATATCAATGAGAAATCAATATTCTCTTCACTAAACTGGCATTTTACTGAATTAAAATCACGATTAATACAAGGTAATGCTTCGGGGTTTGCCCTGAGCACATAATAAGGGATCTTAATTGTTCATAAATAATTTTCTTAAAGCTAATGAAATCCTTAATACTTCTGGATATGGTGAAAATCCTCCCACTCCTAGCTATTAGCACCTTCATCATTTACGTTGACTTACTTCATTAGCCGCAATCTCAACACACCTTACAAGTTGTTAATACAGCTCCGCCGGTTTTACGCAGCTTTATAGCTGATGATACCTTCGACCATCAGCTGCTAAGTCGTTATACCTCTTCTACTAATACTTCCCTCCCTCAGGAGGAGTAAATTGAAAGCTAATATTAGAGTTTAAACAGATACGCAACCTCTGTATTAAAAGCTAACATTGATGTATTGCTACTTCGGGCGGTATTAGATTGAGGGAGTACTGCAAGAGGCAGAAATTTTGTATATCATTAGCGTGAATTAAAGACCCCATCAGCAATTTGAGAGAAGGTAGAACAGAGCAGAAAACTATAAATCAGAGAATTCGGCATTTTTTTTTCAAACTGCTCGCATTTAAATAATCTAAAATAAATAGTAGATAACCTTAACTGTCGTGCTATGAATTTTACATTTATCTAATGTCAAATTTTAATAATATATAATTTTTCTTGTATAAAGACACTACTTGTTTTTTATTTATTTAATCATTTATATATATGTATGATATAGTATGTTTACCTATTCACTCATTAAAGATGGCCAGGTTTGTAGTGATATATATCGACATCTCCCACGTAAGTTGTTGTAATTCCAAATTCCCAACTTCACAGTAGAGCAGTACTAACACGTAAATTGAAATAAAAATCTCATTGTGTAACACATTTGTGTATACAATTATATATTCAATAATGAAGATTATATTATTGTATACAGTAATGTTGAAATTTAAGAGCATGAAAGTTATTAATAATTCTGTTTCAGCTTTTATATAACATTTAGTTTTAACAAGTACTCGATTTTCAAGGAGTTAAGTTCCGAGTTGATGCTTAAAGTTTCGAAGAGATGGATTACATTTCATCTTTAGTTAGAGAAAGTTTCATCTTTAGTTATATAAAGGGATAGTGGATGAGATTCTAGGATTAAGATAGTATTTTCAATAACTCTATTACGAGTTTTAAAAGTAGTTTTCCATACTTTGTGACTGATGTTTTAACGCTAATGATGTTCTTTTACTTTTTTGACGTCATAAGGTCTTATAAATCGGTGAACGCCGGCTGCACGCACGAAAGAGTGTCACGTTCCGCCTGTGTCGCGCGTGCTAGTGAGAGCGCGGAACTAGCAATAGAGAGGCACGATCTGTTTAAGCGTTCGGCGTTATCACGTAAAATTGTCGCCAGTAAACCGACTTTATAAACAAACATTGTTTTTTCCTCCCTCCCGACTCGAAAGTTCCACCATCCATAGTGACTAGTGGAGGTTCTTCCAGATGACTCGCAAATGCGTTGTGGGTTCTACAAATCAACGTACTCTTTACCATAAAGTCTATGCTTTAAGAATTTAACTTATACTGATTTGACATAGACGGGATGGCAGTTGAGAGATGTTATGAGGCGAGATATGTTTATATGAGGTTGGGAAGTTGATTTAAATATTATATTATGCTACAAGGCCTACGCGTTGCTACGGCTAAGTGATTTAGGATTAAATAAAGAAAAAAGCTATCCTATTAGTAAATGCTAACATTCATGAATATCGTTTGACTTGATAAAGAGTTGACTGGGAACATACATAATGACACTGGATTTTTATATATTTATTATGTAGATTTTGTTTTAAATCACTGGGCTAATGGATGTGGGGGAAAAGGCATAGCTTAAATGGGAATAGGCTGGGCAAGTGGCTTGAATGTACCCGGAAAGTTGGACCAATGTTGTGACTATATGCACTCCCACCAATGGCCACCGAAGATCAGGTACGCCGAGGAAGAGGTGGCGTGACGACTTGGGTGCCTTTGCGGAAAAGGAGTGGATTGTGATGGCTCATGATAGAGGAGAAAGGTCTAGAAGGGGGCGGCCTTTGCCCAGGAGTGGGATATTACTGACTGAATTAAAAAAAGATTTTGTTGAGTTTTGGAAAAGATTACAAAAGACAATGAAAAATACAAAATTATATTATAAGTTAGTATAAAATAATGTAATTTCGATCTACACATTCTTATACTGAAAAATGTTTATTTTAAAATAAATAAATGTTAGTCTACCGCTGTATTGTCAACAGTAGAAAAATATGCGTGTCTAAACTGTAAACTGTGACCAAAAATACTGCTTATGAGAGGCGTGCCATTTACAAAACACCCCCGGGGACTCGACGCACGAAAGTTTTTACTTTTTTTTTTATAAAATACGATGAACAAGCAAGACAAAGGACTTTACAAATGCGTGTGTACTTGTTAAGTTTACAATTTTGTCGGCGAGTTTTTGTATATTTGCAACGTATGAATTCAGATGTGTTACTATTTTTTTATTCTTTTTTAAGAACAGATGTGTTAACTAATTTTTTTTTAAAGAGTATGAGGACTATTTTTAAAGTTTACTGCTATCATGAGCAGTTTTTTTATGAAACCGGGACACAAAACAAATTGGTGTCTTACATAGTTCCTTTTGATTTAGACATTTTTCAAATTAAATAAGACTAATATATAACAATAGAATCAAAGCCCTAATCTATATATAAATACGTGAAGCGAAAACTTAAAGTACCATTTTGCGAAATTGCGCTCACGGTGGAGTATGAAATTTGGCACAATTTTAGTTCATATAGAAAAGGTGTGCGAATGTTAATATTTTTTTTATAATATGCAATATTCGTATATTAAATTATTAAAATAAAACCACACGCACACCATCAATGATTACGAGTAATATTTTCTTTTTGTTTGAAGAAAATTAGAATTATTTTTTAATCATGCCTAGTATTCCCGTTTACCTTTGGACAGCCGTTTAGTCGTATTATCTATGCATGCTGTGATGTCCTGTAATTCAAGAAGCAGAAGGGTATTCTATGTGTGTTTATAAAACTCGTAGAAATATAATGTGCAGATCCTCAAAAAAAAAAAAAAAAACTTCTTCGGAATCATAATACAACATTATAAACACGTTTTCCAAGTTTTCCAAGAACCCTTTGATACAATATATCTCAACTAAGTTAAAGCACCAAGACTTAGAAGTATTTAAACTTCCGCGAGCAAAGTTTCAAGCCTTCAAAATAATGACATCTCTTCGAGGTTCTTGCTTGCGTAAAGTTCCTTCACGGTGTTTAGAATAAGCCACCTTGACGCTTGAAAATATTGAATCAAAGATGGCGGATTTCTTTTTATATAAAAATACTTTATACTTAAATTTTAGTGGAGAGTAAATGTATTTTGTCTATATCGTTGTGGAACGATCTTCCCCCAGAGGCTTTTCCTGCGTCCCATAATATCGACGCCTTTAAAAACTGTGTGTACAGGCTTCTTCGAAGCAGGCAACGCTTCAGCGCCCCTTATGCTGCAGATGTCCATGGGCGACGGTAGCCACTTACGATCAGGTGGACTGTCTGCCCGTTTGTCCCCTTTGAAGAGGGCAGTGCAGAGGCAGCTCAGCAGCCTACACCGTCTCGGAGCATTCGTGAAGGGATTCTGTTATTGCACCGGGGCGGGCTGGCCTCCTTCAGATGGGTCAGGTACAGACACTACTGCTTTAAACAGATACTACCTTTTCCATTGTCTTCCTCGTTAAAGATTTAATTGTTTCATTTCACAGACACATTTTTAGATTTAACTTTTTTCCTATTGTGTATAAATAGGAAGCACCTAAATCAATAAATTATGATTAGATGCAACTTGCACCAGTTTCGCAGAAGTCGGCCTTCTCTCTCAACCACTTGCAATTTCGAACCGTCCTATCTTGATCAAGTCTGCTTCTTCTGAAAGATGCCTGACAGGAGGGATGAACCCACTGAGTGTTCATGAACTGCCAGTCGGTCATGTAGTGGTTCATTGTCCTTCGGCCTAGTGGTCGGTCTCCGATAGGCCCTCTAATCGTAACGTCAGTCACTGCCATGACAGAGATGGGTTGTATCAGGGTAGAAGGATCAAATTTAGGAGTGTCATCAGTAGTGAAAAACGAAATAATCATTTGATGCAAAAATAAACTACTAACTATGTAATGATGTCTTATTACCGGTCCTACTTAGCATAGTTTATAAGAATTATGGATTCAATTAAAGTATAGCCTAGCCTACGTTTATTGACTATCATATTTTTTTCCGTTTCAGAATAGTTTTTCAAGCACAGTCAGTTGTTTTCGAGTTAGAGGACATAGTGTGTATATGGCGTCAAATTAAGACATAACTTGTAAAAGTATAAACATTGTTGTTAACGGAAAGTGTACGTATATTATTCTGCCACTTTGTCTAATTATTACTCGTTGCTCCTGGGAGAGTGGGGTTGGTTGGCAATACTTTTCATGTTTTGATCTTTCATGATTACTAGTTAACATGTGCAAAGCACTTGGTTTCTTTGAATATTATATCAATGAGGCAATGTCATTATGTTGTTTTCAGATTTTCAAGTGAATTGCTGGGTTCTCAGGAGAACCTCAAAATCAAAAAATCTATGTGTACCAATCAACCCCTCGGTTGAGACAGTTCGGAAAAGTTCTCTTAAATCGAATCTAATTACATTTTCGGTTATAAAAACAAATTATAACATCAAAACATCACAAGTCCCGTTTATTGACGCCGTAGAATTTATGCAAACTTCTTTAATGATGAAAGTTAATTGAAATTTTCATGTTCACTTTTAGGTAACACTTCAGAAGGCTATTTTCGTCTAAATTAATAGCTTATAAATGTTCCACCGGAGGATAATTTTATTATGTCAGACGTTTTTACATTGGCTTTCGGAACTTAGATCAATACTACTCAGTCAAAATTGAAAATACGTCGAAGTAAAAACAGAATAAAAGCAAGAATAACCGTCAAAAGAAGTCGCTGAACTAAAACAGAAATGCTACCTAACATTTAATAGCATACCGTGGGAAGAAACTCAAGCGGAATACGTCGAAGTAACAAATAGAGTAAACGCAAGAATAACCATCAAAAGAACTCGATGAACTGAAACAGAAATACTACCTAACATTTAATAGCACATCGTCGGAAGAAATTCTAGCGGAATACGTCGAAGTAAAGACAGAGTAAACGCTAGAATAACCAAATAAAGTGTGGCCGAAAAAGTCATTAGATAAATTAAAGGGTTTACGAAACACGATGATAGTCGCAGCGTTTCGAAGTCGAAGTGATCGATCGATTCTCAGGGCATCGAGAACATCTTTACTTATGTTCGATATAAATCAAGAAATATTGATACATATCGCGTACTTTATTAACCACCTTTGCCACTGCGAGCGCTACTTATATTTCAACAAACAATCCATCATCGATCTATCATTTCTATGATCGATTGAACAAGTCCTAACTACTGCTACCCCTACATGGCTCCTCCCTCTGGGCAGTACCAGGCTCCCAGTGCTCCCAGTGCTGCCACTACAGCCCCCAGCTATCCCATAGCAGCCAGGCCCGAGTCCGTGTCAGCTGCTAACCCCGCGACTGCCCCTAAACCTAAATTTACTGCTAAAAAGAGTTCAGCTCAGGTGTGGAAGCCATCAGTTGGTGACAAAGAGTGAATCGTGCGCAAACCATACATTCTCATTGATGCCGGCGCATAGAATTTCTAGTAGCATTAAACATTTGAGCACAGACCAATTAACTTATATTTTTAATAATATATTGCACGCTGCATTTATTCTTGATCTACAGAAATATTGAGGACAAGGGCATATTCGAATAAAATCTAAAGAAAGAACGGATAGTCTTTCCCAGATTGCTAGAAATTAACAGAACCATTGCAGCCAGCTTCTATATCAAAGGTGGTTCAACAAAAAATTGATAATGAGGCTTGTCCGGTTTGTAGTTACCTGTATAGTCATCTCTAAGTTTCAATAGTGTGCACTTAAAACAGGGAATGTTGTAAAAAGGTTTTATTTAAATGCGACAATCTTTTAAAAACTGGCTTGATTTGTGTAATTATATTGTCATTAGATGACAATATAATTACACAAAACGAAACGTGAATTAATCACGAAACATTAATTAAAAGGTAAAAGGCACGGATTATCAAAAATTATAAAACAATTACAGTTCGTTGTTTTTTTTATTAAGTTCCTGCGTATTTAGACTAGGAATAGTTGGAAAGAGCGGGATTAAAAACGATCAAGGTAAATGGTTTCATACGTGGTATTTAAAGAAACTAAACTCAATCGTACATTAATCTGTTCGGCGGTACTCTGCGACGCGCAGGTCTGCAGGGCTGTCGATCGTCAGAAGTAGATGGGGCAGATTGTGCTAAAGCAGTTGCTGAAGCACTATTTGAATTAGGTTCTTCCGAACCTGCCCCCTCTTCTCCTGAAGTTTGATTACCTTCTGGTATGTTGGTTACATTTTCAGCGGCACTGTCCTTATTTATACTCTCAATCTCTTTAATAAGATCATGCTCGAGTGAATTATCCATGATTTGGTTATACCAATGAACTAATGAAAGTAGACAGTTGTGTCCAAACTGTACCAAGGTAAATATAATCCAATTCTATATCCACTATTGGCTTCAACGCTTACCTGCGCTTCCAGAACTTTGTCCAATTCCTATTACCCCCCTTTTCCTGAACAACATCTATAACTCATTCCTAACATCATTCAAAACCCTTGGGGTCACTTTTGGCTGTAAAGCTCAGTACACCTTATCTATTCTAAAGCAATTTAATTGTTTCTATCATCATATTCCACTAAAAACTACACGAGGTTTCTTAAATATAGTGTTATTTTGATTTACAGAGGGTGGAGCTGATCCAAAGTCACCTGTAGGAACAGCTGCTTCGTTTTCGAAAGCCAACAAATACGCTTTGAAACTTGCCAATACATCTCTGTTCTTTGAATTTGCAACGAATGAACTTCTTAATTCTGTTAATGGGTAAGAAAATTATTAAGGGCTTTCCTTTTTTCAAGTTTTATTCTGCATAACATAAATTAACATAAAATTTCTTGGACATTTCAGGCGCCGTCGCAAACGCAATAGCACTGTTTGCTCATATCATGGGTCACATTTCAACATGTTTGCAACTATTTGTAAAAGACTCATATTTCCGCCTGTCATTGTTGCAGTGTGTGACTCAGAAAGCGCTTATATTGCTATATCAGTAATAGATATGAGATTACTTACATTTTTCCACAAGATGCATTGGATTTGCATCGTCAGGGCCGTCAGGGCTGTACACACGAGATCCTCTCCTCAGAAGCCGCAGGATCAGGTTTTCAGATTGATTTTCTCCTGTGCAAGAGATGAACCTTCGAAGGTGTACCAGGCTGGTCCGGTTTCCGTCAGTTCTTCGACGCCATTCTCGGCTAACTGATTATGCAATTCCTGGTCAAATAACAAAGCCATTACTTAACCTCCGCAACAAAGGGCTTACCGCCCACCGATACCGGTCGCTGCGCTTTAATATTGACTAAAAGTATATTCCCTGAATCATCCGGTGTAAACGTGAAGATACCTGCCTTCAAGTTATGTTTAACGGTACGCGCTAGGCGTTCTGGCAACCGGTTAATTTGCGTGGTCAATTTTAATAGCCCTATTTGGATTTTGTAGAAAAACACACATCGAATATGGCGCTGCATTAAAGAAAATGCGTCTGGATTAAAGCATTGTTGTAACTAAGAAGTTTTATGTAATTGGCGTTGAGTCTTATTTCGCAACAGTGGTGCAATTTACAAAGAATTGGCAAAAAATCTAAATTATCTTATGCAGCTGAAATTTTTAATATTGGCCAAAAATTGTATTTAGAAAAACTTCTTCTAGTAACTTTTTTCTATATTTTCAGAAATAACCCAAATGAATCCAAAAGTATTTAATATTTTTTTCAAATAATATTACAGCAACATATGCAGCTGCAGTGCTATTCAGAATGTCAGAAGATAAACCTCAAGATTACAAAAAACGATTGTCAATGGAATTAACAAATTCCTTATTCAGAGAGGATCAGAACATGTGGAATGGAGGCGACTTGAGCATGGCTCCTGATTTACAAGTACGTTTGGTTTAATGCTCGTTAATATTTTAAATGCATGCACACTATTTTATTTCCAGTGTTTGTTTGTTTTGTTACACCAGGCTTGATTTAGAACTAAAATATGAGCATTATAAAATGAATTAAATTCGCGCTGCACTATGAATTATACACATAAATATCCTACTAGTCTTATATATTAACATACATAATTTACAGAACTAGCAACATATGCGACCAACGCTTTTGTTACACACTGCAAAGGCTTAAACACTAGACTCCAAAATCCTAAAGCCTCTATATTTCATGCCGAATAAAATCGTCGGATTTCGGAATGGAGAAATAAAACTGTATTCCGAAATTTTTAAATAGATTCAAGTTGGATACTTAAATAAAATGGTAGTGAGTTGTCAACTCGTCTGATTAGCATTCTATAGCCTGGCGACAGTAACTTCGTTCGTCTCTGAGTGACAATATAAGTAAATAAAAGAGTACCTCTCGTTAGCGCTCCGCAGCCGCGGCCGGAGACAGGTGGGGCCCTGAATAGTCAATTAATTTTATGTACGGCCGTCTTGTTTGCGCGTCGCGACGCCGCACAGGGAATTACAAATTCCCTTGAAAAGGTAAAATTCTTAATTTTCCGCAATTCGTTTTGTGACTTCGAAGAAACGAATTTCTCGAGTTGCATTTTGTATTTGTCCATGGTTAAGGTTCGAATTTAAACTGTACACGTCAGTTTGATATTTTGTTTTGGTGTGAACGATTCATATCCAAAGCTCATTTTTATTTTATAAATTCGCTTGCATTTTGGGGTTTGATCGATTCTATACCAACCTCCTTGTATGGTTAGGAGAATTTGTGTTTGTAATTTTACAAGGTCTAACATTTTTATGGAACAATAAGATGAATCCAACGGAGTAATTTAATTTGTATTTCATATTACATAATAGGACTATTAAGTACACGAATTAAGTGGGTATTGGTGAGGCATTTAAATAAAAAATATCAATACAGTAGAATCTTGATATATCCAATGTTATATGCAAAAAAATTCGACTTAACAAGAAGTTCCAGAAGAAGTGTTTGATGGTTAAAATTTCGCCTTAGCAAGGCGTGATTTTTGAGGATATTTTTCAGAGTTCGGTCAAAAAAAGGAAAATCGATTTAAGTTTTATTATAGGTAATATATTCATTGGAATCAATAACACATTTTAAAAAACTGTTAACTTTTGCTGTAAAGAATTTGCAGAAGCTAGGATAGGTAATAGATACAATGGGATAAACGTTTCGGACATTCCTTCTCGTTCTTAATGCATTGAGTTTGGGTAATTTCAACTAAGACTACATTGTGTTTCACTAACTTCGCCTTATGGGATATAATTCTTGAAATTTGAGATATGGAGTATAAATATGTACTAAAATACCTATGCTGCGAAATAACACTTTGTTTGAGTAAAAAAAGTCTAACTTATGGAGGTTTAGTGAAAGGGAACAGCATTTTTTTTTGACTTAGCAAGCTTCTACTTATCGAGATTCCACTGTATAAGCAAATGATTGTAATTATCTGCAATCTTTCTGACCCTTTGTGGGATTAGAGGACCTGAGCTTGAGCTCCATATTCCTTCTGGTAAAGACGGTACCTCACATCACCATTTCCCCAGTATCATCATACATATTTGTAATATAACAAGCACACTCTATGTCAGTACCACTAGACATACTATATATTCGTTTTCATATATTGTTTGCAAACATTATTTAAACTCTAAATTGGAAAAAAAGAAAAAAGCATGTGTACACACAGAGATATGCATAATATCTATTTGTTTATTGTTATACCTAAAATGCGAAACAGGATTATTGCTTAGGTATAGGCATGACGACAGTCATCAGAAATCATTTAAATTATGTATTTATCTGATAAAGTAAGAACTTAACAAACATATTTATTTTGCGAGCGAGATAAATAGGGATTAACAAAAACGAAACTACAAAACATAACAATCCGCTATGATAGCTAAAACACCCAGCAGAGCGTATGACGTTACTGTTTATTATAAGTGCGTTCCAATGTTTTAAAGTGCTCATTCGGATATTCGACATTTGACGACTACGATCGTAACAGTCGCGGCGAAAACGTCGAGGTGACGCTTAGTGGAAAGCACTGTTAACATAAAGTGACGTCATGACAACTTCTGTTTTGGAGCCAATTTTTATCCTTAATTTTTTTTTTTGTTATGAACGATAATTTCTGATATTAAATTTTTTGGCAATAGTAGATACTTGAGAACATTATAAACCTATATTTCAAAATTTGTCGTCATGCCTATCAAGTAGGCTAAGCATTATCATTTTGTATCAGAAGTATTGGAAGCAATATCTTCTAAAATAATAGGACTATGACACAGTCAACAATCCTCTATTATATTTCATGAAACTCTATGGTATCCAGAAAGTATTATACTGACGACATAGCAATTAATAAATGTTGCAAAATAATGCATGTTGCAAAATTACAATACAGATGAGTTTTATATGAAATAATCTTCTTGTACATGCAGTAAAACTTGTGTAGAAACATTAAATGTCTCATATGCATATCTCTTCTAAATTCCTGTTTAACTTTTATCATGGCTGTATAAGAAATTGTTGGAATAAAACTATTTATTCAATTTTTTACACTATTTTTTTAATATTTTCCTATCCCTTATATTGTATACAAATAAAATGTAAAAATAGTTGCAGTTTGCATCAACATCAGTTAAGAAATAAACTTCGAAATATATCAAACAACTGTTCAAACCTTTTAGGGACTTGTCATAAAAATTATATAGAGACTTAAGAATGATTTCTCATTGATTCCCCCCAATTACAGTTGATAAATTACATTACTGAACTTACAATTATTCCAAATTGAACTACCTAGAATATAAAGTATGTGTATAGTCATACAAACCACATTGTCTCTATTGATCCTCAACCAAAAATATTTGATAGTCCATGGAAAAAATATTTTTGTCTCTACGATCTTTGAAAAAAAAGCCAATTTAACAGTGAAAGCAACTTTTACCCTTGACACAATTCAAGATCCATTGTTGTTGATGATGGTAACATGTTAAACAATTTAATTATTTTACACTTTAAATATATTTAGATTTATTTAGCACTTAATAATATTTTTCTATTACATTAATAAATTAAAAATTTATTATTCAGACATTTATGACTAAATGTTGACAAATGCAATCACTAATAGCTATGTCTAAATATGTTTATAAGTGTGAATTTATTGAGTTTTTTCACTGCTTGCAAGCAAATCTGCATCTACACCAGCAAGTGCCCAACGGTGTTCAGTGATCTCCAGAGCCTCCCATTCTGCCTTGAAAGCGGCTTTTGGATCAGGCGGCATTGCCATTGCTGCGCCAGACATCTGCTCCTGCATCATTTTGGACTGGTCCGCAGCTAATAAACATACGTGAAGTTTTAAAAAAAATGTTTAATGGAAAAAAAATACCAAAGTTATTAACTAATAAAAGTAATTAACATATATAAGTTATAGATTAGAAAAAATTAAAAACGAAATTTGAATAAGAATTTACAAATCTCTCAACCTAAATAAAGGGACTCTCAAAATATAGCAGCCAAGAGTGTGTCAATGCACTCTTACATCTGTGTCTAGTACTATCTAGTGATAAAGCTATTTGTTAAGTTTTACTAATGAAGGTTTAGCATGTCTTATCTACACAGAAAATTCCAAGTCCATACATCTATCAGTTAGGAAATTCTAGAGGGGGGGGGGGGGCACCTTGTGAGCAGACAGAACAGACAGTGAAACTATAAAAGTATTTTGTTTTACTACTTTACTCATGCTGAATCAATCAAAATTGCAAAATACACTGGTTAAGCCAACGAGGCACATTTAAATTATGCAACGGATCGAGAGGTTCTGCGGGTCAGGCACCTCGTCCGTGGTCACTACCGTAGGACCGATTGGGCAGAAGTTATCGAATGCTTTGCCCCGCACCCACTGCCCGTCGCCAAGCTGTACCTCGCGCGCGCTGATCTCGTTGGCCGCGGCGTACCCGAAGACGGAGTCTAGGGCATTTTCTTCAGTCAGGGCCTTGGTTCGCCGCCCCACTACCACTGCGAGCTCCGCCTCGTAGTCAACCTGCTGGGTTAGCTTCTCGGGCCATCGGATCAAAATCCCTCAAGAATCGTATCTATCCAACAACCAACCATCCATCCATCACCAACTTACCGCTCGAATCCTCACAATTCGCCGCCACACATCCCGAAGCCCTCTTCTCGATCTTAACAGTATTGTCGCCTGCACACAGGCAGGCTGTGTCGGTGGGGTTGCAGGACGTTGTCTCGACGACGGCTTGCTGGAAGCAGCCGATGGCGCATTGGGGGAGTTCGGTGAGTTGGTGGGTGGCTTGGGCGGCGGCTGTGGCGGCGAGGTAGAGCAGGAGCAGTGAAAGCAAAATGCACCCCAGACCATTACCGTGCCTCCTCCAAAGTTCCGACCCATTGCCACTTCTGTGATTTTTCGTAAATCGTACCAGTAACATTGTCAACCATCAGGATCATCCAAGTTGAATCTTTTCTCGTCTGAGAAAACTACTTTTTCCCATTCATGATCCCAGATCATATGCCTTTGGGCAAACGTCAACCTAGGTTCGATGTTCTTCGCAGGAAGTTTCGGTTTACTTACAGTTAGTCGTTTGCGCCATTGTAAATTTTTAAACAATAAACCGGGCGGTAAAAAATGTGATCGAGGTAGCGGCCAAACATACCAAAGTCATCAGCGGACTAATCAGCAGCATCACGATCAGAATACTAACCACGCTGATCAGGCTGGTAAACAACTGTATCATTGTCTGGCTCATCGCCGTGGTAATATTGTCAATGTCGTTCGTCAGCCGGCTCATAATATCACCGCTGGAGTGGGAATCGAAGTATTTCAGCGGCAGCTTATGAATCCGCTCAAACAAATCCTGCCGCAGCATTTTTGATGTAGGCTCAGAAAAAGAATGGTCTATGGCTCCTACTGTGTATTAATGAGTGCGTACTTTATGAAGTTCGAACTAACCCGAGCGTGACTCTTTCTTTACCTTCGATGGCTGCACCAGATGTGCTCCTACCATACCTTACATCTTGTACAACATGTTTCATCCATCCAGCTACTGCACTTCTGAGCCGTTTACTGCTTTGTAATAGTATATCATCGGCTGCTAAGATCATTAAACTGTATTAAGTTTCATGTCACACTGGTCACGCATATTTAGGCCAATCCAAGGTAGCTGGCTATTCATATTCTTTAACAACTTGAAGAACTAACAAGATGCATAGTTTTAACAAAGTTTAACTATCTGAGAGCGAACGACGCAAACAGAGGAGCAGCCTTTAGTGAGTTGTTATATTTGCTCAAGAAGAACTTCAGTTGTCTGAATACTTATCCAGCTTGCACTAGTTAAGGATACAAATGACGGATTAAACCGAACATTATACTAATTCTGTTCTTAAACTCCATTAAAAAATAAAGTCAGCCAAATAATTATGATAGTTTTAATCACTTACCAGATTTGACAATCTCTGACATGGTTTCAAAATCAAGTACACTTGTAATAGGCAGCATGTAACAGTCTTTCAGCTTCGTCATCACATCCTTGACAGTCTTCTTGCGAAGATCTAGAGCTCCAGAGATGATGTTCACTTCTTCTTTATCTAAATCGTTCACGTGGTTTGTTACCTGGTGGAAGAAAGTCATTTACATGATCAGGATAAAAGCTGAAGACTGGGATGTGGAAAGACGAATAAGTGCAGGTTGGATGAAAAAGTGTTGTTAAAGTAGACAACCCTCTAACAAGTACAAATCCTATTTGAGAGCCACAAGATCTCACCCTCACTACCGAAAAGGGGCGATCCTATTGGCCGATTTAGTGACGGCAATCTAGAAGGCGCCGCCAATAGAAGAGAGGAGGGGCGAATATAGGCTGGGGAGGGAGGTGTCTTCATCTCGTTTTCGAATCCTCTTAATCGATTAACTCTACTCCTAACGATTTTGCTCTAGGACTCGTTCGATACTCAATGCACATCTACCCGTCATACCTTTAAAGGTTATTGAGGTCAAACGGCAATTGCTCTGTCTAAAACATAATGATCTAATTATCTTCTAATTAATTCAGTGTTAATACGCTATAAATACACGTAAATATTTGAATACAATGGGGTGAAAAACGCACACCTATGGCTATCGCGATTCATTATCAAAAAGTACTACAACGCGATAGTGATAGATTTTCAAAATAAGAAGTTAAATACGATTTAACCAACGCATTGAGGAATTCTTATATTCTCTCAGATGTCAGAAAGGTTTTAAGGCGGGAATAATAAGGTTATTAGTAGAAGAAGGTGCAGATATTAATGCTAGAGATGATATGGGAGAAACAGCATTACATGTGGCTGCATTTGGAGGAAAGGTGAAAAATGTAAAAGCACTGATAGAAAAAGGAGCAGAAGTGAATGCCAAATCTAATAATCAAGCAGTGCCACTACATCTGGCATGTCTCGCAAGAAGAATGAGGACAATAGAAGTGCTAATAAATGCAGGAGGAAATATAGAGGCAGTAGATAAATTTGGATGTAGCCCACTATTTTTAAAACGTACTTTACACATTTAATTATACACCCAGACTGGACGCGGGAATCGAACCCACAACCCTCGGAGCGAAGTGCAGTCACTGCGTACTGTACCAACGTTTCGGTCAAAAATAAAATTGTTTTATTCGTGAAATAATGTGTATTTAATCTTTTGCTAATGGGCAGTTCTGATCAAGATATATGCTTACAGCATGAAGCGACATGGTAGGGAACAATTTTTTTTCAACAAATTAAATATTTATTTATTACAATGCTCTAGGGGTCGTAATTTTAACAGAGTTCCGTACAAATTTTCTATAAAATATTTACTGATATTAATTTGTTACGATTACGTAATAAACTTGTTTCAATTTTAGTATTACCTACTTTAAACGGAAATTTAAGGATAATATAATTGTTCTCACATTTGAAATTAAGCTTCACGCTTGCTCGTTGGAAAAATTTAATGCAGTTCATATGATAGAATCATTTATATACGATATGATCGCTTAATTTATTACTAAAAATTCAATGAACTGGCCAATATCGTAAACTGGTTCCGTCTTGGTGATATTTACTACTTTGTTTGTCTCCTTCATATATTTTTTATGTATGAAAAATTTATTAAATATTTTTTTAAATATTAAATTTAGTTATTAGGTATATTTCACCTATTCCTAATTTTTATCAGCTATGCGTGCGCTTGTATTATGAAGGAATACGACAATAGCCCAACTGAAACGGAAATGATTCCGGATAACTTACGGTTTTAAATCCACCCTTTCTAGCACTGAACTATTAAGGCTCGAAACTTTGGGTGTGTAATAAAAAGTTAATGATATTATTATTAAATATAACTTTTTATTGTATAAAATAAATATTCACACTACTATCTATAATCTATATTTTCACTATGTTTTACTTGTCACTGTCCCAGCGGTGAGATACGGTCTTCTAATTCACATAGGACCATCGCAGAAAAAAGGAGACATCTTTAAAAAATTTTCCTCGACTTCCTTTAACAAAAAGAAAAAAAAAAGTTAGGAATAGGAAATTTTATGTAATCTTTTAAATTTATAAAGAGGACCCGGCAGGCGTAGTCTTAATTTTAATGTATTATTGACTACAGCACGAACTTTTGAAAATAATTAGTGTCAGTATAAAACGTAGAATATTTATATTTTTGGATACTAGTGAATCCGGCAACATTCTAAGAATATTGACATAAATAAAAAATCCCGTTAGCTAGTGGAGAAAACTCCCTTTTCAGTCACCTGACAGGTCCAATTGTGAGTCACACGGCTCACCATCTATCGACTAACTCAAAAAGACCCAAAAACTTTTATCGAAATCAAGTTCCTGGGTCAATAACTAGCCAATTATATGTACTAAAGAATTATACGAGTAAGCTTTTATGTCGATAAAAAGAATTTGGGTTTTTTGAAAAAAGGTGATGAAGTATGTAAATGTATATACTTATTATATAAAAAGAACCATATGCGTATTTATGTCCTTATAGAAGAATAATTAATATGAAGGAAGTAATAAAGACAGTATTTCAATAACAACGGACACAAATCGTCAGATCTATATGTATTGAATATAGATTATTCTAAGCTTATCGAAGCGATTTAGATACTTAACGAGAACAATTTAATTGGCCTCTTGAAGAGAAAAGCTCAGCTTAGCTTCAACGTGCAATGTACTGCAACTTGACGGGTAAAATAATTATTTATTTAAAAACATATTATATATGCGTGTGTATTATGTTTTTATTTTTGATAGTAAGTATAAATGTAAGAAAAATTATAGACTCTTAAGTTTCAACTGATTGATAGCCCACTTCGCTTTGTGAAAAACGCCTTTGTGTGCGCCTTCATCAGAAGAACAGAAAGCTTTTACCGGAAAACGCAGGTTCGTATCGCGCGACGGATTTTTTTATTTTGAGACTTTACTCGATTTAGAGCTCAGAGATTCTCTAGAGTTAAAGTATCTCTAACATATATGCAATATTTGTACGAAAATTTATCACATTTCAAATACTTAACAAAGCACCACAACATGGTAATAGAAATTTTATAGCTAGTTGAACCCGAGATTGAATACGCGTTTCTCATTAAGAAGCAGATGCTGTAGCTTTTTTCTAATACATTATTAGCCTGCGTTTCTGCGTTATGCAGAAATGTAGTCTACGATAGAATGAGCTTGCCTAGAAGATACCTAAAAGTGTCGCTAAGGCACTTGCAATCAACGAGTTCAGCATATTACTTACGTTATTTATGTTGTTCATAATTATAACAACGCCAACAACCCAGGCGTAAGTAACGCCGGCATCCTTAAAACTATACTGTATACTATACCTCTTTCTGTTGACCTATTGACTCCGCCAATTCGATAAATGAAGACTTCTACCAGCTAGATTGGAATGTGCCTGCTGAGCAACCTAATTAGAGATCGGAGTCGCCTTAAACGATATCCAGCGAAGCAAGGAGTGCTGTTATCCCAACTGAGGTGCCGCCATCATAATCAGGATGAGACTGCTAATTATAAAATTTTAACATCAAAATAATCTTCCATATTTGCTTACCTGTTTGTAGAGAGAGAGAAGAAGTACTAAAATGGTAATATAAATAGATGCATTTACTTACCTCGTCCAAAGGCTGCATCTCCGCTTCGAATCTCTCGTAGGTTTGTTGCATAGGAGGCGAGACCTTCTTCTTGAAGAACGATCGCTTGATATTGTAGCTTCGTGACTGCATTCCCGAAGGCCCAGCGATAGATACAGATGGGATCGGGGTAGATGGGCGTGAAGGAGGTGAGCGCGAACGTTTATCGGGTGAGCGTTGAACGGGCGGGGTTGGCATGGAAGAGACCTGAGAGGACGAGCGATGAACGGATTGACGATGATCAGCAGAGCGAGAAATGGGTGGTCGTTGAGAAGATGAGGGATAGAACAAAAAAAACTTGAATAAATCCGCGTAGATAATAAGGTATAACTTATTATGTATATAAATATAATCATTATCACCAAATTATTATTATTATTATTTTATTTATTTTATTTGCGATATCCATATTTTAATTCACTGAGGTGCTCCATCTGACTGAGATTTGCATATTTTTCACAGTACAAACCTAAAAAGTACATTTTAGTGGTCCAAGCACCGTCTTTTTCAGAGTCCAGCTTATTTCAGAGAGACAATGCCAAGCCACATTGTGCACCTGTCCAACAATGTGACCCTGTAGTAAAAGGCTGGCCTCCTGCAGTTCAGACCTGTCCCCATTGAAAACGTCTGACACCCACTTCCGCCGCACCGACCGGGTCTCCGAGCAGGCGCGGCAAGCCCAGTTCCACGCGTCGGTGCACGACGACGCCCTGGCCGACCCGCGCAACAGCGGCCTGCTGGCCTGGTGCGCCTTCGACTACGCCTCGGCCGACGGGTTCGCCAAGGACGGCATCAAGTGGGCCGGGGTCTGCGACGTGTTCCGCGAACCCAAGCTCGGCGCGGCCTTCTACCAGGCGCAGACCCCGCCGGGGCGCAAGGTGGTCATCGCGCCGGCGTTCCACTCTATCTAAACCGTGTGCTAAACACGTCACATGAAGTAAATTGGAATATAAAACTTTAATTTGTCCACCAGCTTTGACCATGTATGATGCAGCATCAGAAACCATGAGCACAACTTTATTAGATGGACATTGTCAGGAAGGACAAAATCATAAAAGTTTCATTTATAAACCTAACCATTGCTACGTGATTATTCTTTTTTCAATTTGTTTAAACGAAATCAAATAGGATTTACCAAGAGTGTTGTTTTTTAAACAATCTATTAATAAATTTTCCGGTGGCGCTCACGATGCAGCCGCAGGTAAGCTCCAAATGATGTTCCTGGAGCGCACTCAGGCTCCCACGCTGACTTTTGACTGTGATCCGTGTCTGTGCACATCTGCGTGAGAACACGAGCAGACTGTGATCATCAGTCCTTTCTGCTGTGCTGTCTTCATCAGCTTAGAGCTCCTGCATGGCCCTCTGCCACCTGTTGTTCACTCACTCACTATTGGCCTGTCTCCTCTGCATTTCAACAATAGAATAAGTCCTATAACTTTTTTTTTTTCAATGAAGAGAAATAAATATACCTACCATATACAAACAAAAAATACCAGTTTCGGTATTTTAATATAAGGTCAAATATATGGAATAGCATCCGACCTAACGAACGCTATTATAAAAAAGAATTTTGGTATTCGATATAACGGGGTTGTATTCATTGACCTAATGCCTTCCGAAGGTGGTAAAAATGTATGTAGTCCGAGGTCCATCAATATAAGCGATGGTGCGTAGAGCGATGGTGTTCCGGTGGAGTGCGGGTATGCGGCGAGCGCGGCCCGCACAATCTCACATTACAAATCTGCAAGAATGGTGTCGAAATTGGAAGATCAAAATAATTCAAAACAAATCCCATCAAATAACTTTTACTCTTCATCGTAAACCTACGACTTCCTGTCCTACAGTATTCTTTAATAATGTCCCATTGATTCCTGTTGAACAGATCCGCTACCTAAGACTTCTATTGGATAAACGACTTACCTGGAATCCACATACAAGACTAAAACGACTAGAAACGGCTCGTCGCTTTCGACTACTACAACATTTAGTGAGCATAGGAATAAATAGAATATCTATGCTCTAATTCTAACAACAAAATTACATTATCAACACTATAGGTTAATAGATATATAACATCAATGAATAACTTGGATCACCTATTAACCCTTGGTTGAAGTATAATCTTCATCCACCAAATTCACAACTTGTGAGCCTTGTGCTCAAAAGGCCTATCAAAAATGGACCTACCTATAATGGGATAAGTATTCAAGCTTGTGCCATTTGGTATCACATACTAATTTTGTTCCCTTTATGGTACTCATCTTATCCACAACACAACCCAAAATTAGTATAAAACTATGGTATAACAAAATATCTGTCAGGAATTAGCCATTGAAATTAATTTTGGTTTAATTTAAGCTCCACCACGAACAGTAAAAGTTGTAAGACAACATTTCAAACATACTTGATAATAGTTTTACGAAATTATAAAGTCTCAACCGTTTGCAAAAATTGAGGAAATAATAGCGTAATCATTAAAACATTCAAGAACGTGCTATTATATTGAATAATAGAGTCTTAAATAAACAAATAAGAGCAAAACTTTGAGTCTTCTAACTCCAAGTCTTTCGTGGAACAATCTTTTGAGCATTCTCAGTTCCAGCATCCTCACCACATAACCTATCCACTTCAAACATGCTCTTTTTATAAATGCTACCAAGTTTGGTTCTCCATAAAGCTGTCAGAGTTTTGCATTTTTATGGATTCTTTATGCTCCCTGGTCATAGATGGGTCTATATATCTGTCACATTATCTTTGTTCCCCAATATTCACCCTTCGTTTCGCTTCTCTATTCAGGACTCAACTTACACAACCAGCGTCTGGTCGAATTGGGGGAAAGTCCGTTTATTTCGGCGCTGTCCCCCGGCAACTCCGCCGCAGCGGCGGACGGTATATCAAAATTGCAAGTGCTTTATAACCGCCGACGGTTTGTTCCGCATTGTCCGCGTATAAATTTCCATTTAGATTTGTGGCTGTAAATTAGATAACCGGGACCGAACGCGTTTTCAAAAATCGTCACGTTGATGCAAAACGCGCGAGATAAACAAGTTATAATTACGATTTCGGTTCGCGCTCGGATTCGGGGACTCGCCCCACAGCCACATCCTCTACAATCTAAGCGGACCCTGGTATTAAACCGGGATAACGCTAGGAAGAAGAAGAGTTAGTTTGTTCGTTTACATGAAAGCGCTGTTCTTAGGAACTCCTGGTCCGATTCGAATAATGCTTTCAGTGTTAGATAGCCCATTTATCGAGGAAGGCTATAGCTTATCTATAAACTTCCTCGCGTTAAAAAATTTTCACCCAATTTTAGGCGGATGCCATCCCGGGTAACAACTAGTTATCTATAAATTGAAATAAAATCTAAATGGCTAAGAACCTAAGCCTGTAATTTTTAAACGGTAACTGCTTTTTAAGTTTGTTGCTGCCGCTATATAACGAGACGGCAATGATGTCGAGTGGAAAAGGTTACACCGAAGCAAACTAGATGGCGATGTACGGATAACGAAGACCACAGTACAAACACAGTGAAAATCTCCATACAAACCAACTCACGCTAGCGAAGTTTCTACTTACGTTATTGATACTGTGTCCTACCTAATCCACCAAATAGATACTAAACTCTGAGCCTGCCCTACCACAGGGCAAAGGAAGCGGCCGCTCCTGGAGCCGAGTCCCAAGGGGCGCCTCGGCTAAGCGGGACTCCTAATGTGCCATTAAGAGTCGCGCTTAAATGTATTAGGTGTATTCTCTATTAAGAAATATAACAGGACAAGTAAATGGAGCGGTATAAATTGAACTCAGAACAACGACACGAAGCAAAACGTTTTAGAATAAAAAAATTAATACATGTTTGGGAAAAGTAACCATCTGCATAATGAGAATACATTTAAAGAAAATAGAACATATCATTTTCAAAATATTAGAACTTCGCGAGTTTTTCGCGATGCAGCAGCTTACTAACTGTGACCCACCACTTGGGAACGGTTGACATAGATTGATTTTAATGGACATATGGAAAGGCACACCAAGGTGGAAGATTTTCAGCGAGGAATGAAAGATGGGAGCGAAGATCGATATGCTCAACCACCGCAAAGGAAGATCTTCGTCTCCGGGCTAGTTGAAGTTGCCCGGCGGGTTCATCGGAAAGTCTATGTATAGTAGTCGTAAGTAGAAACTTCGCTAGCGTGAGTTAGTTTGTATGGAGATTTTCAGTTTGTTCTGCGGTCGTCATCATCCGTACAGCGCCATCTAGTTTGCTTTGGTGTAACCTTTACCAGTCGACATCATTGCCATCTCGTTATGTAGCGGCAGCTGCATCCATCTATAATAGCCTGACGGATAACTGAAACGGGCAGGCGGTTCACCTGAGTGAATACCGACGCCCATAGACAATTGCTATATAATTAGAGGTAGCTCCATGCTTGTAGCCGAATTGGGCCGGCGCGTCCGGGTACCAGTACTTCTTTCTCACCTGAATCTGACCACCTGAATTTCTCATCGGCGTGAAGTGGCGGCAATGCTGTCACGTTTAGTGATCGTGTTGTTATCGCGTTTCGTTCGGGCTGTGAGACTTCCCGGTGGCCTAAACTCGTCATTAGGGGCAGCAGCGCATCTGTTGGCCTTCTGGTCGTGCTGATGTCCATGGGCGCCGGTAGGCACTTCGGTGCCTGTTGCCTGCTCGTCTGCCCCCTTGTAACATAAAAAAAACCTGTGCTAGGTTTTAATATAAAGTTGAATGTCAGTGATAACATTAGGTGATTTCGTTAACGCCTCAATAGCTCAACGGTATAAGTTATGGACTGAAATCCGCAAGGTACCCGGTTGAAACCCCACCGCCATTGGGGTATTGTCGCACCCAGTCCTAATACAAGCTTTTAATTATAATGGGATATCTCCTATTTACTTCTTCCCAGCGTTATCCCGGCCTAGTACCAGGATCCGCATAGATTACAAAGGATGTGGCTGTGGGACGATTTAAGATGACAGCCGTCTGACATCATCCCCGGAAGCCCCACAATTTCTACAATCTCACGACTAATATCACTCATTGACTTTAATGTAGACTCGCTGTTTTTAATGCCATCCAAGCCGTCATGAGGAGAACACATTAAATTTGAAAAACTAGTATTAAAATGGGTCACCCATCTATCATCCGGCCTCGGTAAGAACTGCTTAACCTAGCGATCGACTCAAATTCTGGCCACTAATTAAGCTATGATCTCCTCTAATCGAATCTAGTTGTCAAATATTAACGAGATATCTATACCATAGATATGATAGAGGGGCCTAGTCCGGGATAGACATCTGTTATATCTGTACCCAATAATGGGTCAATGTAGATTAACAAACATTATGGTCATAACTAATAAATGACTACATTATACATTTTTTTCTAATTACAAGGGGCAAACATGCAGGCGGTTCAGCTAATTAGTCATGTACCCATGGATATATGCATAACCAGAAGGCTTGCAGATGCGTCGCCGGGTTTCAAAGAGAAGTTTAGGCCACCGGGAACTCCGGCAAACCTAACAAAACGCGACAACAATACCATCACTTGAAGTGAGAGCATTGCCGCCACTTCACGCCGATTTTATGTAAGAAAGAGGCGCCAACAATTTCGCTGTACTCTTTTAGTTTTAAGATCTGTAGTAAAAACCCAAAGTCGCAATAAAGACATTTGAATTTGATAAAAAGAAAGGCAAGCATGGCGTTACCTCTAAGCCCTCATTCGCCAGAGAGTTAAAAAAGCGTTGCGTTAAATTTCCGCGTGGACGCTTTATCAATCTCGTCGATACGAAAATATTCCGTAATCGTATAAGTATAGCGTAAAAAATAGAACAATGCTCGGTCACAAAAAAACCTTGTGAACATAAACTTGGGAATCCATATGTTCTATTTGAACGTTTTTTTAACGCACGTTAAAAAAGCTCTCGTGCAAGTGAGGGCTAACTGTATATATATTGGCTAGTTAGTTGATAAGCATAAGGTAAACATATGTAATATTCCAATATCATGGGATAATATATTAGCAGTATCGATTTTATCATTACGTTATCACGTCGGTAAAGGTCAGTCGGTTATTAATTTAACCCGTCTCTGTTGTTCAGGATGATAGAATATCAAGCGACAATTCACAAAAGGACGTGACGTCACCTGAACTGATTACAGAATCAGTGATAATTACTTCTGAATCACCTGTAGAGGGCGAAAAGGTAAAAGATACTGAAACAACAGATGAGGAAACCACTGAACAGCCTATATCGAATACAGAGAATACCGAAAAAGAATTAGGTTTCGCAACCGATGAACCTTTAAGTCACGAACATGTTACGGAGAAAGTACCTGAATCTAATGTCTTCGAAGAGGGGGGCTCACCTGGTACCCCGTGACTTCTGACTCGGACTCCATGGCCAGCACAGGCTCCCAGTACAGAGACAGGTGAGAGCCAATTAGAGTCCATTCCACATTGAGGGGAGGCTGAGCCGGAGCTGGAGGATGAGACAAAAATATTTAACATGTCACGACCAGAACATACCACTGACACTCAGGCGCCTAAAATAAAGCATTTTATACAATATTATACAACAGCTGACAGCCAAACCTCATTGGCTTTTGACGTTTTGGGTTTGACTTTCCAAACTTACTTCCCAATTTACGAACGACAGTAAACGTAAAGATTCACTCTTGTGTAAATCATCTTCTTGGTTAACCTCAAAATCAACAGTTTCATCCAAGTCTTGCGGATCATTTTGTGAAGTTATTCTCTGTTCTGAGTTTTGTATGGAATTGCATTCACGACTAATCACTAAAGGAACGTTACCAGATATCAGTGGGTTCAAAACAAAAGGACAATTCGGATCCATTCTTCTATGTCTCCACATAACCTGATCCCCGTAATTCCACTCCGATAAATAAAAACTGTCGAGAGTCGTAACTTATTTGTCTACATGTGTTCAGGGATACTCGCAATAGTAACTTATAAGTTGAGGAAGGGGCTCTCGTAACAGCAGGTGACACAGCAGGTGCGGTGATCACTGATGCGTATCTACTATTACATCACTTACTTTTAACCTATATAGTTAGAATTTCAATCTCGCAGTTTAACATATTTTTCATATTAGTCGTAAAACAAGATAAATGTGTGCGTTAGTTTCAAGTATTTATATGAAGTAAATATACGTCGAACCTGACCCGCCCATCTTCCTTTCTCTCCGAATTCGCTTTACTATATTTCGTCCAGATTTCCTTTTATTCAGTATCCCTGGCGAACCTTTATGCCCGCACACAGCCGGCTGTTTAGGACAGCTGCTGCCCACATTGTTCTACCGGTAATTATTTTTACACCCTCTCTCTATCTCGGTGTCCTTAATTGGGATCGCACTTATCTCGAGGTTGGTTTATAAAGTATAGTTTTTAATTCAAAATGCTATGTGTCTATAACATATTTTGCTTGATCCTTTGGTTTACCCCTCGGAGGTTTACCAACTCAGCGCTCATTAACTCTTTTCGGACATTTATGCCCGATTAAAGTGGCCTAATTGTATTGAAATTCTAATTTTGAATATTAATTCTAATTCTGATTTATAATACTTCGTGCTTTTTTTTTATTATGCCTGATTGTCTCCAAGTGAAATGAAGTTTTACAGATATATGCTGTGCTGATGAAGTTTGATTTCATTTGTACTTAAGTAGGATAGAATCACGATTATCTGAAATAGTTTGAACAGACTAACTTTTGAGAATATATATTGCATTTCATGTCCTATTGCCTGGGAGAATCGCATATATTGTGGCGATTTAATATTGATGACGATGAATATGAGCACTTTTTCTAGTCGGGGTCACAACAAAGAAGCTGTGATTGGGTCCTTGAGGATTAACAGTTTCTAAAGTTTCTAGCTATCTTCGTAGATGAAGCCACACTGCCTTATTCGGATTTCGCTGACTACTCCACAAAGCATTCCAACAACTTCTACGTGCTAAACCATTTTTTTGTCCTAGAAAGCTGATGACGGCTTATGATGCATCGCGTATAAACTGTCAGGATAAAAAACAGATTTCCCACTATAAACGGAATAGAATAGAATTTCCCTATCGTACGCAAAATAAAATTTTTTGCTTTGGATAATCTGGAATGCTTCCATTTTCCTGCTTCTTTTGGTTGGAGGAATACTGCTCCCATGTGTTGGAAGAATTCATTGCACACAGAGGAGAGTTCCCTTGATGGCTTCGAATGATCAGAAAGAGCTTGATTTACAGAGTATGAACTTGTAGTAAAAAATAGACAGACTGCAGTAAAACGACTGTATAGACGACGTACTATGACAGCTGCTAAATCAATTTGTGGCACAAGTGGTGGTAAAGGTAGGCTATTACTTTTAGGTAACAAGGTAGAGCGTGAAGGTGGAGTAGTAGCAACTCCAATATGCACAGAGCCAGTTGGAGACAATTCAACGTCTTTGGCGACCCGTCGCGATCGGGGTTCGATCCCCGGACCTTTTTATGTGCATGCGGTACCACTCGGCCACTAAGAGGGGTCATAAAGAATAGACTCCTGTGTTGCAAACCCAGCATGTTGTGGTTGCTACCCAGAAATGAAGAAAAAGCAGAAACAACCAAGTAAGAAGGAAAAACATTTCAGGGTTGTGAGGACTGTCACAGGACACTACAAATCAAAGCATCAGTGGGAAGTATAGGACTGGAGGTGTGGAGTTAGAGCCACGGCTGGGGGCAGCCCCAGTGAGAAGAACAGTGCTAGTAGCAGTGGCACTAGAGAACTGGGAACACTGATGCATCCCAGCAGCAGCAGGAGAAGAACCCCCTCGCAAGATACCATCATACCATCATAATGATGGAGGAGGAAGATTCACAGAGCGTCTTCCTCTGTAACCTTACAATCATATGTCATCTACAGAGACGTGACGCTATTGCAAATAACGTTATCAACATGCGACGTGACACAAATCTCTCTCTTTGCCTAGCCTTTTTTCATTTCATTTGGGGTCGGCGCTCCTAGTCATTTTCCCTCAGACACGTCGGTTCTGGTTCGTCGCATCACTTAGTAAGGATCTCTTTAGGTCATAACGACGGATATCCAAGTTTGATATGGTCTTCCTCAATTTTTTGGGTCAGTTTGCATTTTCTTTTCACTTTTCTAGTTTACTGGTCTTCTCATTACGACACTACTCTAAATAATATAAATTCTTTTCTACCCATATCTTACCGCAACCACACATTCCACAATAACCTCAGGTGGCCACAAACTAAGGCTGGCTGCAAATAGCGGTTTACGGAAATGATAATAATTATCTATACATATACAAATAATAATTTAGTATTTCCCCTCAGGTGACTGAATTAACTTTTATGTACTGTACTCAATATTCTTAGGCTTACAAGTAGAGTACTTCCCTACTGTATTTCGGACGACACTTACGAGATTGGATATTTAAAAACCAGGTCACTGGTCACCCATCCATCACCCGGCCGTGGCCAATATTGCTTAACCTAGCAATCGACTCAAATGCCACTTATTGTGCTATGAGTTCCTAAAATAGGCACAGATAACTCTTTCATGTAGTCTCCAGTATGCACGCGCAGAGCAAAGGATTGAAGCAAACCAAAGTATGTCTTTAACCTCAAAGTGAGGTGTTTTGCGTAATGAGATGGGTTTTATGGTGCGTACGTCCGCACTCACGACGCATCAAAACCAGCAACGGAAGACACCCGATTCCCAGGGTATCGCTTGCAGTACCGGACGCATGCACCCCTGACAGTAATTGACGACTGGTTTCTCTATTAATATCGATAAATAATGCAGTTATCGTATTTAACTTGTGAAATTATATCGCATATAATATATAGATTACTAGCGGACTCTGTAGACGTTGTCCTGCTCGAACGTTGGGTTCCTTACTATTGACTTCACTCGATTATCCTATAATATTGTTTCCGTTAACGTTTTCTTTCCCGTGCCCTAATGGTCCACAATTTTGGCGTTAAAGTCGCAGGCTTTTTTGTGTTATTATTTAAGATAAACATTTCCTTCATACACTTTATATGTACGTGTAACTCTAAAGGTTTTTGCAGCGCACGCAAGAATAGCCGCAGATGGCGGAATTTCTTCCTACTTACTTGATTTTTATCGTTATATTTTGGCCAATTCACACAATATCTTTGTAAATTGTAGCTTATGTGTTATTCCGATGTATAAAGAATGTTATGGCAGAATTTTATTAAAATCCATTCAGCAGTCTTTCCGTCAAACATACATCCAGACATCTATACATCGCAACATCCACGTGTATAAACTTTCGGGTTAAGACGAATAAGACCGTTTAATAAGACCTTTCTTACGCACTTTGTACCGCTATATTCATATACTAGCTGTTTCCCGCGACTTTGTCTGCAAAAAATGAAACTAGTGCCTATTAGATCTCCTTAATTTGGTCCTATCAAAAACCCGTCCTTATAGAATGTCTACTAATTATAAACTGACACCCTGACAAGTTTCATCTTTGTACGTCTCGCGGTTTTCGACATTTCGTAATAGGTAATATGTACATATAGGCAAATAGGTAATATGTAAATATATCTTTCTCTTTCTACGACATAAAGTATGCTAAATAAATAAATCGATAGATGAATCGATAAAACGGCGGCCATCACTGGTCCATTGTTATTAAAATCAAGGATGTGCGAGGAGAGCTGGATCTATCGTGTTACTATATAAAACCGCAGAGCAAGCGACGACCGCAGAAGCCGGAAGTTGCACTATTCATGTACTGGTGACTTCATAATTAAAGCTTTAAGTAAGCGAGGTGACAAGGAACCTTCAATTGAAAGTTCAACATTAGTAAATAGTTTCAAATATAATAGTTTAAAATATATACAGTATACTAAAGCGTAGTCCTCATAGGAGGAAAATGCGCGATGCGAGCGCACTTAGTACGAATGTGCGATTAAACAGATTCATGTCTAAGAAGTGTCCTAATTTAATTTGTGCGATCGGATCGAACTTCAATTAGGACAATTCTTAAGGTGGGTTTACACCAAACGATCATATTAGACGAACTAAGTTCCTCCGCATGGCGCGTTCGCGTTCCATTAGGATGCGGCCTAAGAAACTGGGTACTTTCACAACGATAAACAATAGGACAAAGGGCAGGTGTATAGACCAGACCAGACCAATACAGACCTACTCCTCTACTCCTCTACTGAAGCGAAACGTGGTCAACACGAAAAAAAAATAACATTTAATGTAAATATCAATTAACTACGACGTGAGGTTAAGAGAAAGTTAACTTATTATGTACGGAACGCGTGGACGCCTGTTATACACCAAATATATATATTTTTTTAAATATATACAATATATAAAAATACATACATATGGATAATACACCCAGACTCGAGGTGGGAATAGTGTCGAAAGATTGATGGACAATTCAAATTCAAATGATATTTTGTTCAAGTAGACTTTTACAAGCTCTTCTGAATCGTCAAATATTTTAAAAGCTACCACTGATTCGCAAGAGTCAGTGGTAGCATAGCATAGCAGCCACGAGAAGAATCAGCAAGAAACTCGTTAGCCACTCTTTTAAAAAATAATTCTTACAGAAATTAGTTTTTCGCATTTTTGCATGTTAACTTTCAAGTTCAAAGCTGGAGCGACTCAACTCCAAGCAGTTTTATCTTTAATATAATCTTCGACAGTATAATATGCTTAACGAATAAGCGTGTTTTTTTTTATGCTACAAGGGGGCAGACGAGCAGGCAGCAGGCACCGAAGTGCCTACCGGCGCCCATAGACATCTGCACGACCAGAAGGCATGAAGTGGCGGTAATGCTGTGACGTCAAGTGATGATATTGTTGTCGCGTTTCGTTCGGTTTGTGAGACTTGCCGGTTGCCTTAACTCGTCATTAAAGGCCGGTAACGCATCTGTTAGCCTTCTGGTCGTGCAGGTGCCCATGGGCGTCGGTAGACACTTAGGTGCCTGCTCCCTGATCGTTTGCCCTTTGTAACATAAAAAAAGGTCAAGTTACGGTATTGCTGTCGCGTTTCGTCCGGTTTGTGAGAGTTCTCGGTGGTCTAAACACCTCTTTAAAGACCGGCAACACATCTGCGAGCCTTTTGGTGGTGCAGATGTTCATGGGCAGCGGAAGTAACTTAGGTGATGAACCGCCTGCTCGTTTGCTCTATGTAATATTTAAAAAAAAACGTGACGGCACCCGCATGGTCAATGGAACGCTAGAAATTATTGAACCTTAATTTGGTGGTAGACACAAGTTTCCGTTCACATAATCGATTATCAAGGGATTCGAGACTTAAGTCAGATAAACATTACGTGCCCGATTAACAGCATATATTATCTTAGTTGTGCGAATACAGTCTGTTCTGCATGCAATTGTAATATGACAGGTTTTTAGGGCCTTTTTGGAAATTACAACTAGCCAGGTTTTTAGGGCTATGTGTCCTGGTGGAAATTGAATAACGCCAATACTGTCCTATAACAAGCGGCAATGAATCTGTACTTTTTATTATACCTACGTTAGTGTTTTTAGGCTACGTGGCAAGAAACGACGCAAGACTGCAAGAAATGACGTCACTTAGTCTCCGAGGCCAAGATCCAGCTTGGCTCGCTACTCAATCGCAGTAAATTATTTTCATTTTATGTTGATATAAATAATATCATCATCAACAATAACTTATACTAGATATAGGCCTCTTATAAAGAATACCGTCTCTGAGAACTGTTATGTTGTATCCATCTTCTGTCAGCAAATTTGTCACAGCTAGAGGGCGTCCTATATGAATTAAAATCTTATTTGAAAACGAAGCAACCTTTATACCAATCAATCTTAAGTCAACAACAAGATAATGCTGCCTATCGGTAATTAATACGAAAATATAAATAAAACGCGGACACTTTACGAGGTGTCTTGTCTAACGGATTCCCGGGACTTAACCATGGCAACCAAAACTCTTCTATTGGCGTTAGCTCTTATTTGTGCCGGTGAGTAGTATATATTTTGACATTATCCAAATTCAAAATCTTTATTTAAATAATAAAACAGCTCATAAAATATATGATATTCTTAGTATCAAAGGAATGTCATATATTCCTATAGACATATATTTGTCCGTGTCTCCTATAGTCCTAATATAATTAATGTTTTCTTTATTAGTGACTAACTGTATCCTGTGACTGCGTCCGCTTGTTAATTCTGCAGTTTTCTAAAATGGTATCCACAATCTATAGACTAATATTTTTTTTTACCCTACTACCCTACACATTTTGATACATTTACCTGTTAAAGCTACTGGAACTGATGCAGAGTAGAAGCTGTAGTAAGGGACCTTATTTCGTGCAAATCACATTCAGCAAGAGAGAGAAGGCTATCTAACACTGAAAGAATTATTCAAATCGGACCAGTAGTTCTTGAGATTAGCGCGTTCAAGCAAACAAACAACTTTTCAGCTATACATATATATTAGTATGAGATTTTTAACATATTTTTTTGTGTTATTTCAAAACCAGTATCCGCGGCACCCGAGTCTCGTATTGTGAATGGCCAACCGACTACTATTCAGGAGAACCCCTTCGTCGTGTCCTTAGTATACTTCTACCCAGGACCCGGCATTTCCCTACAGCGATGTGTTGGCTCTCTTATTTCCTCCTGGCATGTCATCACTTCAGCCTTCTGTTTCACGTAAGTTTTTTTTAATGTAAGTGATTACATACAAAGTCTGACGTCACACTTTCAAGGTCTACTTCGGTCTAAAGCCTGTTAATATTGTATCCAATAACTTACTTAAAAAAGCAAAGTTAGAAAGTGATAGGTATATTTTGTAGACATAACATTGGTAGGAATGAAGTGACTATGCCCACCAGTTCGAACTATTTACCTTAAGAATATCCATTCACTCTTCGACCGTTAAGCTATCGAGACTTCAGAATCTTTATCGGAGGAAAGTTTATAAAGAAATGCCTTTTTTCTAAAAATAGGCATATTCAAAACAAAACGCTTTAAATATTGTGGACAAAATGTCGATGTATTTATCATATATGTTATAACATAAGCAGGATATATAAAAATAAATAATTATCTTTTCATAATTATGTATAGATTTACATGCAATCGAATATTAAATCCATCATATGACCCGCTTAGCCCGATAAAGATGTATAATATAGATTACATCAGTCATAAACTGACCTAACTCAAAAAGTAGATTTTTGGGAAATCGCAAAAACCGTTTCGACATTTAGGATTTCTTTTGCTTATATTTCAATAAAAGCAGCATTATACCAACAAGTTATGTATTTTAATAATAGTTAAATGAGGGATTAATGATACAGAAATGTTATTTTAATGATACTTTATAAGTTGTTTTTCTTTTTAGGCAGGGAGGTAATTTAATGGTGGAAGAATTAGGGACACAAAAATTGAACCTATTAAAATTTCACCTAATATGACGTGCACGAAGTACGACAAATGTCCGCCAAGCCCGCTACTTAGTAATTATTTAAAAATATTATTTATTTTCAGTGGTGGTAATCTGAACAACTTCTCCGTCCGCGCTGGATCGACATACAGCTTGAGAGGTGGTCAGGAAGTCGGCGTTAGCCACGTTGTTCTTCACCCTGACTATGTACAAACGCCTCGTTGGGCAGACATTGCCGTGCTCTTCCTAAGCTCACCCCTGGGGATCAGCTCCACAATCAATACCCTGTACATTCCTCAAAGTGGCACTAACCTCCCAGACGGTCTGCCTACCAGAGTTGTCAGCTGGGGATTTGAAACGGTAAATACAAAATTGCTTTGTCTCTATAATTTTTTTCAGCCAGTAAGCCTTGTTAAAAGATTTTCACTTAAATGATAAAAATTAAGTCCTTTTAGAGAATTTATAGGTAGTTTTTTGCAATTCAATAGGTACATTAAAAGGACATCTTTTCAAATTGTAAACAAATATATTATTGTATATTTTTAGGAAACCGGTCCCCAACACGACGCACTGAAGGCTATTACATTGACTAAAATACCACTTGAGACATGCCAGCAGATTTTCGCAGACAATGATGAAGTTGACATCAAAGAAGGTAAGTGCATACTTACCATACGTTCATTTATTGTAGAGAGTGAAAGGTGTTTCAGTAAGAGCTTCGTCATGGCTTAGGGGGGAGGGAGTGAAAACCAGAAATAGAGTATGAAAAAGTAACGAACGAAATGGTCTTAATAGAGTATGTAGTTATTTGAGTTTCTACCTGTGAGATTTGCTTTAACGGTCAAACGAGTCATGCGAGTAGTCTGAGGACTATGATTTCTTTGGATTTGACTACATTTTTTGAATGGGGGGTGGGCAGCTCCGCCCCCCCTTGTATGACAACCGTATCTATAATTTAAAAAATAAAAACGGAAATTGTACAATACACGTATTTTATCTTGTCTCTATAAATAAATGGGAAAATATAGTTGTGTTGTCATTAGTAGATATAATTTATATGACAAGTGGTAATTTTCGGGTCATATTTTAGAAATGTATACGTGCCATTTATTGTTTTCCTTTTTAACATATCACTTTCTTATTAGCAACCTCTTATGGGACAAATTTTGATAGACACTTAATATCCGTATGAGAAAACTTATTTCATACATTTTGGAAGAGTCTTTCTTTTTAAAATCAGATTAGGTTGAGGTAGTAGACGAGAACGTTTATTCGTCATTCTATTATAATCAAGTAGTTTTATATTCATATATTTACTAAAGTATAAATATTTTTATAACTTTTTGTTACTAGCAACATTGACTTTTTTTAATATGTATATTATTTATTTGTAGGTAAAATCTGCGCAAGTGATGCAAACTCCGGTGTGTGCTTCGGTGACTCCGGAGCCCCGATGGTCTACCAGAACGTCCTTATCGGACTCTCCTCCTACTATAAAGAGTGTGGTAACCGCGAACTACCAGACGTTTTCACCAGAGTCGACACTTTCACCGACTGGATTATGAGCGTGGCGGTGGCCCCTACTGGTGAAACACCGCTTAGAAGTGCTATCGTATACTAACAATTGTAACTTTAATATTCAAGCGCTTTAAAAGATGGTTGTACTGCAGTTGTGAACTTACACGGCGCTAAAAAAAAATAATTAAATACTGTTTTTTCTTCCTATTAGTCAGCAAAAAACTGTTCACATATTATAAATCTGCAGTACATAATGAATAACGATAGATTAATAAAAGTAACATTAATTAAATAACATCACATTCATTAAATGAGGTCTATGCAATATATGAACAAAATTAAGGCATGAAGTAACTTTTTTGTCGACTTAAAGTTAGTTTGTTACTTAATTAAAGATTAGACTGGCGGAATTTCTTGGTACAGAATAAACATGGACGTTATGATATATGAACGGGAACACTAACTTAATATATTTTTCGAGGTTCATTGTTTGTAAATTTGTTTTTGTTAATCATTATTGTTGACTTTGTTTTAACCAAATACCTCGTGTTCTTTTAGGACTTAAAACTTTCGGCCTACAAAATAATGTTAGGTACACATTTTTATGTAATTACGGTATGAGTGAAGAAGTTGAAATTATAAAAGAGATCTTAATAAAAATAAAACGAGTGTTGGTATTTTTATAAAAAATATATGTATTTACTAAAAAAAATCTGTTTTTATTACGCCCAGTAACATTGATTTCCTGATAACATTACGAAGTATATTTCGTCAATATATGGTCAAAATTGCTAATATATGTATGTACCTACATCATGTATGTGTAAATTAAATTATAATTCAATTTCCATATATATCGATTATATATTTTATTTTTATAATTTTAAGTTTCTTAAATATAGTAAAAATATTATCAATGAGCTCATTTTTTAATACTAGAAATTAAAAAAAAAATGTATGATACAGTGCAAGGCGATACAAAACCAAGCTCATTTTTTGCCGAAATTGTAAGCAGCGTCATATTACTGTTTACTAAATAAAACTCATACAGAATGTTTGTATTCTTACGACTTAAGGACAGTGCTTATGTAAGGATAAAATCGGCTCCATACAATCTTTGGGCGTATCTATACAAATATACAACCAATATAATTAGCATCTTTAAAACGAAAATGAAGCTATAAAGAAGAACGCCTTAGGGTATTGATTTCATTTCCAAGAAATTTAATACCGCTTCTTTAGGTATAAAGTCAGAAATAAGTAAATTTTAATTTGATCATTTTAGTTCTAAAGATGCGTATTTAGAATAAAACACCAGCTGCGCCCACTCATTAATTTTTATTTTGCATTCATAGTATATAGCTCAAGACCCAGTTTTCTAAATGAACTGCTTATGCTACGGGTTATGTATATTCTGCTACGCTACTTACGGACAAAGCGTATTTTACTACGCCCACTTTTGCTAAGTGACTGGCTAGGAGTACTTTATAGCTGTACACTGCAATCCCCCCCAATAACGAATGTTGTCCTTTTTTGCTAAAGGGAATTATCAGCTGGTGTCGTATTCTATATATTAATATGACTCATAAAAAATATACAACCATTGGATATAGGCAAGACATGTGTTTACACGAAGGCACGGTTTATTGCGTCACTTATACATAATTTACAACTACTCTCATCTCGGTGGTCCCGTGATTACGAACAATACTTATAACGCTTATGACATACCCACACTAGACGTTTTAACAGCGGCGGCTTCATACGATTTTTTTTCATTTGTTTTAATTTGTGCATTGACATTCAGTGCACTGAGTAGCTGCATTTGAATAAAATTAAATAGAAGAAAAAGTCGAAAAAGGTAATATATCGCCGCAGGACTCATTTTTGCACTCGTAGTTTCAAATACTCTGACATATCATCACTAAGCCGTCTAAGAGCTTACTTTGTAAATCCTATACAAAGAAAAACTTCCTGCGGTAACACAAATAGACATTCATCATCTTCATTAAAAAATTTAACAAAAAAGTTTGAAGCGTTCTTCGTTCAAAAATACACAACACACTTGTACTATTTCGTAGACAATAAGGTGAACAGTTAAAATATATATTATAAACGTTCGCAATCAGATAGCTGATTTATAGAAACAAAATCAAACAAAAGATAAACCAAATAAGAAGCCCCATATAAAAATTATCTAGTGTGTCTATGCCTATATGGTTTTGCCACACGGCGGAGACAATAGTTGGTATACTAAACGGTTTTAATCTATTTTGTATTGTTAAACTATAGAAACTTTAAATGTGATATGTTTTTATTATAGAAGTAGCGATTTCTACTCTCGGTAGTTTATCTGGGTGTATGTTGGTCGTCAAGTCACTTTCAAAACGCTCTATTCCCGTCTACCGTGTGTCAACACCTTTATCAAATATACCTTTATTACAATCTTACTTGGGAAAATAACATTATATTCAAAAGAAATTTTAAGTCTATTTCAGTACCTAACGACGTTAATACTACTCGGTACTCTATTACAAATCTAATCTACTATTTTATTTTATTCTACAACTTCTTTGCACGTGCCACATTCAGGGATACTATAAACTGAATATCTACTCAGACCAAAAATGTTAACAAATTTTGCACCTTATTATTAAAAAAAATTAGAGTTTAATTTAGCGTGATGATATATAGACTACAGCCTTCCTCGATAAATTAGCTATCGAACACTGAAATAATTTTTCAAATCGGACCAGTAGTTCCTGCGATAAGCGTCTTTAAGTAAACAAACAAACTCTTCAGCTTTATATATTAGTCTAGACTAAATAGCGGACCCCGTCACAAGACGGGACTATCGCTAAGAGGAAAAATAAATAATTAAACATTGCTGAAGAACTGAGACGTATTATATCGCGTCATATAACAGTATCAATACTTGAAATAGGAGAAAAAGAAAGAGGAATACATTTTGATCGAAATATTGAGATTTTAGCTTTATCAATTTAGTTACTGACACACAAATAAGTCCCAAACTTTTGAAATAAATACTACATACTTTTGAAATGTATCGATATGATAGTTTGTTCAGAACATTTTTCTGGACTCACTAGTATTTATTTAAAGAGTTGAGGTCTTATGTGTGTGCTCGATTATTTTTTAGTCTAAATTGTTTAGACCACTAAATAGAGAAGACTAAGGAAATAATTAAGGAAGGTTAAGGAAATAGTTAAGGTGCACTTCGACTAAACAAGTAATAAAAAAAATCTATTTTACTTGCTACTTTTGTGTAGATTTATAATACTCGAATGCCAGGATATTATATTACTTTGAGGAGGTCGTGGCCTAATCAGTGGTCGGCATTTGAGTCTATCGCTAGGTTAAGTACCTCTTACTTCAACCTTGCTGCATTCTAACACTGGTTTACATTTAAAATCCGTCCTCCTTCGTGTTTCTATTTAAAAAAAACCTGATAAAAGTGCCTTAAACAGAATCAAAAATTGCTAAGGTGCTTAATACAAAGTTTGAACTTGGCTAAAGCAAAGAAAATATTACAGAATTAAACTAAATCTACTGCATGAATAAAGTAAAACTCTCTACAGTACATGCATTGCTCATGTTTTTGGCAGACAGACCTCGGGGACCCTGTCCACTGTTGGGACTCATGTGTCTGAGATTAGCTCTTGGTCCATCAGTGACTTTAGCGGTTCTGTTTCTCGTGTTTTTTTTACTACAAGCAAAAAAAGTAAGTGAGTAAATTGTACTGTCAGTGGAGTCCAAATTCACTCCTGACTTCCTTCATACAGGACGTACACAACATGAAGGATGCGTGGGGTACACATTTCTCATCCGCAGAAAATCTGTACAGCGAGATCATGATTGGACGTACATCAATTGTTCCGGATAGCCCGCAACACATGGATGAAAGACAAGAAGGGATTACATATGCGGGCATCGGCTCTGTCAGTGGTCAGCTCGGTACTCTGCCGACACCACCGCTTTCAAGCAAAAAGTCAGCTTCGTTGCTGGAGAGATCCTTGAAGAGCAAAGCGAGCAGCGTGTCATCTATCCAAGTGGACCAGAGTATACAAAGTTTGACGAGGATAGAGGGGAAATCTGCGCTTTACGCTGAGGGCGCTACAGGTTAAGCTTTCACCCCCCACGCTTTTGTACCGTCTGTTTCACAGATTATACTAAAAGCCTCGGATCTGCGGTGTCAGGCTTTACATTTCTCGTGCGGCGTAAGCGAAACGCTGGCGCAAGAACTCGGGCGGTAGGCCGGCGACGAACGGGCCGGCCTTGGGACCGCTCTTCTTGCCCAGTAGCACGGTGTATACGGCGGCGAACGCCCATGCTAGTGAAACGTCTATGAAAGCTTCTTTTCTAACGCCACGGCATTAGTATCAACCGCTCTATAACAATGTCCTGTTGTAGAGCGTGTAAAAATTTTAATGATTATTAAGTTGAATTCAAAGTAGTACAACTAAGTCTGCTAATTAGTAGCAATGCGGTAGTGCTATGGAGTTGTACCGATAATTAAGTTAGGTCAAAAGTACTTGGTGATAGGAATAATGGGAAAGTGTGTGCCATGACAATTGAGCAAGGATCCTGCTCATGTAACCCCCTAATTAGTAAGTTACTCCCAAATAGTTCTTTTAAAATGTACATTACGTTATTATTGGAGAAAAAAATGTAAATAGTACTCACACTTCGACCAGGATCAAAATATTCACGACCAACAAGCTGAAATTCCATGTTATCCATACAATTACGAAGGATTATGTTAAATAACTGAATGTATTGGTAATCCCCTAATGCTAGCTCATTAGTAAACCTTATGGTTATTCTTATCACTTCTTGGTCAATGTCTCTTGCAGAAAATAATTCTAATTGCTAGGTCGAGGTTTTTCTGATATCTCTCTCTCCTCTCTCTCTCTCTCTCTTTATCTCAATTAACCATTCATTTTACAAAAAACGCTGGGAAAACTTTTCCATTTTATATACCACATTGCTTAATCGTCGAGAATCGTTTTCCTTGAAGGGGAGAGGGTGTGGTAATGGCTAACCGCCTAGGGGAAGGAAATCAAGCCCGGCCGGACCTAGGCTTAAATTAATCCCCCGACCCTCAGCCATTGGGCGTTGGACCTGGCCTATCTCCGAAAACGTTCCACAAATGAGATTGTGAAATTACAGAACCATGTGCTTACAGACTAAGTCTGAAAAATATTGTTGGAAGGCGGGAACGAAAACCGTACCTTCCAACACTGTGTTAGTAACAGGGATAACCAATGGAGTAACATAATTCAACAAGGTTGCAGTGAATTCGGTTACAGCTGGGAATGTGCTTGGTTCCAGAGTGATCTTGTAATTTCCGTATTTCAAGAACTTGGCAGACCAGAGATTGGCGTCGCAGGATTTGTCAGCCTCGACAACGACGATACCAAACTTTCACATCCGTCTCAAAGCTTATGTTTCAAGTTTAATCTTCGCTATATTTGTATTAGGACATTTCGCAAATACTGCTAAAATTATCGCGTGCGTTACGCTGACGCAACGTCGTCTACTCCATCACGTCATATATCACAGAGTTAATTTGTACACCTGATTCATCCTTACTAATCGACTTTATGCAAATAATCCGCCTCATACTATGTATTTACGCGTGTTTTCTGATGTCAATATTAATGTAAACATGTGTAAACAAAAGGAATATTGTAGTGGTAGAAGAAGTAGAAGTGGTAATCTTAGTTTTCTATCTGTGGTAGATTCTGCTTTCAGATTCTGCTTTCACATTCTGCTTTCAGGTGGCAATTTGCCTTAGATTACCATGGTGAATTTCTTCAGCAATGTCTTATTTTGCTTCAGAAGTTGTCTGTGCAAATAATTTCATTCTCATAGAAACATTTCTATGACAGAAGTATCTTTCTTTTTATGAGTTGTGAAATATTTTTATATGAATTTCTATGTAGACTTTTTCTGTGAGTTTTTAAGAGTATCTCGTATACAACAAGCAGCTCCCAAGTGGCTCGTTCCACTGGATTCATCTCCCAGTTTTACTTCAGCGGCCAAGAACTTTGCCTACTTTATCTGCTATAATGGAGTAATTATGACCAGGCCTATCTCCTGTTCCGATGTGGTAGGGGTGACGTTAAAGAGAAAGTTATGATTATGCGGCTCCAGCAGAAAATTTACAATGTTCGCTGGGAACGTATGCTTAAACTGATTTTTTTTTTAATGGATCTTAAGAAACGATTTTACGGTGGCAGATGTCCATGGGCGCCGGTAGGCACTTCGGTGCCTGCTGCCTGCTCGTCTGCCCCCTTGTAAAATAAAAAAAAATAAAAATATATATATATACAAAAATGAAAGGTTCCTTACAAGAAATATCGAAAACCACGGGACGAATGCATACTTACTAAAGTGGCTCTGCAATCCAAAAAGAGTTTTGCGCTCCGATAGGATTTCGTGACACTTGTCTCAGTCCTATGCTGATTCTTTCCTGTGGCCCGTCCGGAGATCGTGTAGATCTGCTTCTACGGCGTCACGGGACGAAGTAAAATTAAATTTTGGCAGGGAGGTAATTTATAGGAAATGGACACCCGCTAAAGGCAAACAAAATCGCAGGAAACAGTTTAAATACATTTTCATTAAGGGCTTCAGATATACGACGTCAACTGAAGAGGTAGGCCTTGAAGACCGAGTACAGATCAATACCGTTATGTACCAGACATAGACAATTCTAGGTTAAAGCGATTATAGAGATAATGATTGATGAGTTGTCACGCAATCCTTGATACAACGCCGTAAGTAAATATATGACGAATTGCCATTTAGTTTTTGTTTCGCGGTGACTAACGTGGAAGAAGGAAGAAAAATTATATTTATCATAACATGCGACGTGGTATGTATTTTGATTATTTGATTGTTTGTATGTTCTTATATAAAAGCTTATATATAAATAACGATGATGGGAAGGTCGTGGCCTAATCAGTGGTCGTCATTTGAGTCGATCGCTAGGTTAAATTGCTCTTGCTGCAACCGGGTGATAGATGGGTGACCCATTTTAGCTCTGGTTTATATTTGAAATCCGACCTCCGCAATGTTTCGGAAGCCACATAAAACAGTGGGACCCGTTTAATGTCACTTTGTCATATTAGTCGTACGGTTGTAGAAATCGTGGGGGTTCCGAGGATGAAGTTAAATGGCAATCGGTTATCTTAACTCAGCCCACAGCCACATGCTCTACAATCTGAGCGGACCCTGGTATGTAACCGGGATAACGCCGAAGAAGAAGATAAATAACGATGTTTGAATAGGATCTGAAAGCTCATAGTAGTTTCATAAAAAACAGCAATATGAAACTACTATGAAACGTGGCTAATCTTATGAGGACATTTTCGCTTATACCGAAATAAATGGACCAGATTTTATATCGCCTCTTTTCTTTATTTTAATATTACTTATTTTTTTACGCTCTGTACTATCAAAATATTCCGACAATACCTGTAAAAAATAACCTCGATTACATTCTATTCTGAATTTGAACCGGACTAATTTATCGAATTCATATTTTATTAAGGGGTCAGCGGCGACCATGCTTAATTCTACTGGAGTTCGGGCGTTGAAATATTGGGAAGCACTGATTTTAAATCACAATTAAAAGCCATGTTAGCCGCTAATAACAGGCGTAAGCACTGAACTATCGACGTGATTTATACGGTTCTAATTAATAATAATGGAGCGTAACCCCGTACGGCATATAAATTGTTTTATATGACGTCTATAATAGTCGGGCGCTTTACGATAGCATCGCTCCATTGAAGATCCCGCTAGTGAAAATAATTTTGCTTATGTACAATGCAATGTAGTTTACTTTGTTTTTATTTAAGGAACTCTAGAAAGCACAGCGAACAAATTGCTTTTATCACGCATTTTCTGCAATGAAGAAGTAAATTGTTGTAGTTAAGTGTTCTTGCTTTTATATTGTCAACGCAAAGTACAACTTCAATAGCTGTAATAGCGTATTTTCTACAATAAACAGGCAAATTATTGTAGTTAATAACAACGATTACTAACACTTAATTATCTTAATGGGCGGCATGTGTTTGTTGTTTACGTAAGTCCGTTCTTCTCAGGTGTTACAATGACCTCATCTATTGCTCACCCAAACGTTTACAACTCCTCGGTTTTAAGTGGAGCGTGCGTTTAACCAGAAAAAACTATCGTCACATATGACGACTCTATGAGACAATCGAGAATTAGTTCTAGAACATACTATGTGCTACATACATACTATAATATTATGTTCTACAACCTGGCTTGACCCTTTGCAGCATTTTCTGGAGCATTTCCTTTTAAAGTTGGATAAACTTTAAATAATAGAATGACTATATATAATTTTATATAATAAAATTCAATACGATCCATCTAATTCTATTGCATGAAGACAGACTAACACCGACTGGCCCGATGGCGCAGTTGACAGTGTCCCTGTATCCGCTCGGGGGGATGTGGGTTCGCTTCCTTCTTCGAATCTGGGCGTATTACCAGTATGCATGTTTTCGTATATTTATACAATAAAAATATATATGTATAACAGGCGGCCGTTCATCTATAGTCCGTGTGTCAAATAGTCTTATATATCTATTTATATAATATCTTTTATACCTAAATTTGAATCACAAGTCCCAGACAGCTTAGGTTGTAAGAGAAGAATATATATGAGTGCATTTATTTTATGCGTTGACACTTTAACCAGTAATAACCAGGACATGCCCGCAAGGAACTTTTTCTCATATTACGATTATGCTAATCTTGTTCGATTTGTGTGACTTCCCGGTAGCCCAAACTCGTCATTAAAGGCCGGCAACGTACCTGCTAGCCTCCTGGTCAGATGTCCATGGGCGTCGGTAGGTACTAAGCTGCGTGCTGCCTGCTCGTTTGCCCCTTGTAACATAAAAAAAATACATAAAAGCGAAAGGTCACGATCACGATTTCTCGAAAACCTCTTCTGGGGTGATCAAAGTTGCCATTTGGCAAGGAATTACCTAGTTTGCAGTTAGTAGACGTCCACTAAGAATGATTTTTTGATACGGCCAAATTATTAGCCGCTACACGCGTCTCGATAAATCGTTGCAAAAAAAACTGTGCAGTATAATCGAACGGTCCTAGAGTTCCGTAAAGAACTGACTAAATGAGCGACACCTCCTCGGATTCTACGCGCAAGCTGTATATCCTTAGGCATGATGGTCACACGCTTGGCGTGAATCGCAAATAAGCAGAGAACCTTATCCGGCATATGGGCGCCCTTTGATATCGTATCTTCTTGAAGGAAAGATTGATGAAGAGCATATTTGGTATAAAGATGCAGATTTCTACAATAGTAAAGAAATAGATGTCTTACGAGGGCCGAGCTACGAGGCGATCAAGCTTGATGCAGATGAGCATAAGGTTACCCTAAAAAATGGCGATGAAATTACGTATCGAAAATGCCTTTTAGCAACGGGAGGTGAATCGTCGAAGCCTCCGATAAAGAATTTAGAAAAATTATCTATAGTACTATTATTATTTAGAAGGGTATCTTATCTAACCCTTTCTATCTTATGTTTAGTAGGCTCTTTAGTAATAATATAGCTAATACCTTTAGATCTAATTCGCCTACTACTTTGTATAATACTAATTAGACTAAAGTAAGGTTCTAGGTTAATAGTATACTTTATCTTAGGTAGATCTAGGCCTACTTCTAGAATACTAGTAGTTAAGAGAGCTCTACTACTAGTAGACTCTAGAAAACCTTTTAGTATATTATCTAGATCTTCAATGCCATCCCTACAGCCCTAACAGTCTGCAATGATGAAAGTATGATTCTACTCTGTATACTCATTTACATCTAACATCCTTGGAATTACAGGATGTGGCGTTTTGCCCCTGGTGAAAGAGTGCTGAGTAGACATACTAGGAAATAGAGAAGTGACTGCAGACAGGTAAGAAGAATAGTAGAAAAGTAGTCAGAAAAGTTATTCAGCCGCATTTTGACAAACTGGAAGTATAGTAATAGTTGTAGGGTTATTGTACCCCTATGCGGAGTGGCCAATATTACCATTCATTGAGATATAAGATGCTAAAGGTCACAAACCACTAAAGAAATAGAGCCTTACCTTCATTTAACATGTCACTAATTCTGTGCTTTGAGGGGTTGTTCCCTAAATCTAAAAACACAAAACAAGAGGAAGCATTGCTGCTGAATGAAACAGCAGCAAGCCCCTCCAGCTTAAAAAGCAACTAATGCAACATTTTTAGAAAGCACACTGTGCATCATCAGATTAATCTTTCCATATTCAGAAGCATAGCTGACCTTTCGGGTCCCTTTTTATTCCCTTCGTGATCTATCGACCGCCGTCTTCAATCAAACAAAGAAGGGTGTTTCGATACATTAGAACCACATAGTAAAATATTGCACCGAAAAAATCCTATGGGAAGCCAATTATGTCTGATCAGCGGAGGAATCGAAAGAAATTGTAACGTGTTGTAGGAGTAGGGGCATCCTTCGAGAGAGTATGTCAATAACCGCCAGGGAGTTCACATCGCCGACTTTTCCTCGTGGCACGATAATATTCCTCCTAAGATACTACGGAATCCAAATGACATTAATCGGTCAGCCCTTTTACGTTTAAGAATAGGGACTTTAAAATAGCTAGAAAGATAGAAATGAGTTTGGATCCCTCAAATTTAAATGTGTTGCGCTTTCATTATTTGCAAAAAAAGAAAAAGACAACAGGTATAGGATTTTTACTTGTGTTGCCCTTGAAGAGCACTACTTTTTTCTCGGCGTCATAAAACCATTTGTTCTGCATATGTGCAGATGATAGTGTTCGCTGCAGAAACGTATATGTGTAACACGACCTTCAAGACTGCAAGAGTAAAAAAAATGCACAAATGACTCACATTATGCACTTGAGCAAACGCGTGGTGAATGAAGCTCAGTTGGTTTCAAGTGAGTTTCTGAGCAGATTTCTTCAAAACAAGCACATTTCTGCTGATTGTCCATGTGCTGGACGTATTGTGTGACCCCCAAATGGACGTGGAGCCTGTGGATCACTTATAGAACTGCCCTTTTAGTGACGACTGCAAATGGCTTAAAGTGCGCCGTGTTAAGAGTAGAAAGCTGTCAGTCCACGCGTCTACAGGGAATCTCACTGCTTCTTTCATGTCATGCTCCATTAAAAGAAAAATAAAATTAAAGGGAAAGCAATGTACTTACTTTTCCCCTCAAAGCTATTGCATTGGGAATTATTAATGCAGGCCTTATGGACTTTCATGTAATTTTAATAGCTATAATGCTGCATATTCATGAAAGTTATCTATTATTCTGCCCTAATCTAATTTAGATACCTACACTTTAACTGTAAAATGAATCGGTTCTAATATGGAAAAACCACCACGTCACTATTTACCTCCCACACAGAGAAAAGAAAATCCTTCATCACAGATCATGCACTACAGAAAGACAGTTAGGGCTCTTGCAAGATATAATTTTTTTTCCTTGATTCTTTACTGCACTATTCCCATTGACAGGCTCTATGAGTTTACCTTGAAATTTTGGGTCTGCTGCTTCTGTTCTATTTAAATAAAAGGCTTCTGCGCCTGTTTATTTGCTGTCCTGCCACCAAAATCAGCCACTTTATAGTTTGTTTTCCTTTCATACATGCCTCTTGCCCTACACACTTACACTAAGTGTTAAATCGAAATGGTAAAAAGTGTACATCTATTGTCGGTGGCTAAAAATAATCTATCATCTATTATTTCTACCTGTATTTGATTATATCTTAATACTTACCCTAAAGTATTAAGATATAAATCTTTACAATCATTGCTGCGTCAGTTCAATTTTTAATCTGTCTAATAGGTGGCAACACTATCCCCACCTCAACAAATCCTGTAATACCGACCATCTAAAATACTTGGTAAAAGTTAACTCACAAACTGTGGCAGTAGAAACAATATCTGAACTCGCCCCATAGACACATCGTCTGCAATCTAAGCGGACCCTGGTACTTAACCGGGATAACGCTAGGAAGAAATAGATTCTGGGATTTAATAATTTATTTTGAGCCATTTGATGCTTTGATAATAATAAATAAATAATTATTATTATTTAATTCTCAAGTCACACACTTATGGGTTAAACTATAAAGTTTAAAAATAAAAATTGCAGTTTATAAGCGATGAACGGGCCCTTATTAATGCAATAAGATGACACTGTAACTCGGAAGAGAGATATGCGGTGTGCAAAAGTTATATATAGCCCGGTTATTTTTGTCGAGTAGCGGCAAAGTCAATTGACGCGAGCGCATTGATCGGTCCAGGGCTTGCAGCAAGCTGTGACCCAGTTCAGCCGTTCAATGAAACAGCCTCCCGCAAACGTCATTAACCAAAATTTAAAAGAAAAAAAATGAAAAAAAGACGTTAGCCTTGTTTCGATAAAAAATATATATATTTTTAATTTCATCTACTTTCTTTTAATTTTATATATAAACCAAATATAGTATTTTTTAATATTTAAAAATGTCTTTTTATACCAGTATTTATTATACGTATTCAGTACTAAAGCAACACAACAAACATATTAATTTCCCGCGTTGGAACAGTTCGTTTATTTTGGCAGGTTTTCCTTCCACTCATAAATATTAATTTCAATAATAATAATTTTTCTTTCTTTAAAAATAAACGACTTCAAATTGTCACAACTGGACCAAATTGAAGTAGGACTACATGCCAATCACCAGCTTTCAAATAAAAAAAGAATCATCAAAATCGATTCACCACTGGGTGTTGTTGTCGAAAGTTATGAGGTGATAAACATAAGAAACGCAATCGAATTCAGAACTGTTCGTTTTTTGTAATCGGCTGAAAAGAGTTTCATTGGGTCAAAAATAAAATTAAAATATTAATAGCTACTTCGAAAAAATATATTTATTTTAAGTGTACTACAAATTTTAAATGGACAAATATTCAGGGGTTTTTCTTTATTTTTTTTCATTATATTTATAATGTTTCAAATATAAATATTGTAAATCCCGGAAGCCTAAAACCGAATCCAACCAACGGAAGCCAAAAACCACAGGAATTTCAGACTAAGGAACTTTCTTGAAATATTTTTTTTATTATAATTTTTATTTTTCTTAAAAATGTGAGTTAGGCCTAGTCAAGGCTGTTCAGGGACGTTCATGCGCTACTGCAGCGCGGCTCGGGTCTTTGACCGCGCGACCCATTTTCTCCCGCTGACGTCACAGATACGCCCCCCATGACGTCATTGCGAGACTCCTTGGTCCATTCAAAACTGGATCATCCCCTCATATACCTCACCACACCTGAAACAAACTCGAGGTCAGAGCAACATGAATACAGCCTAAGGTCGTTTCTCTATATATAGAGCTGATAAGGTCACAGGAAATGCGCTACGTAACGCTACCGCGAGGTCATTTGTTTCAAAGTATACGTTTTGACCATTATTCTAATTACAATAAGGTTCTTAATTAAGCAGTGTATTTCACTCAATATCTTTAATCCCATTTCTATAATTTTTCTCTCTTGCTGGAGGGGAATTTAAAGATGTTGCATATTAATTCATTCAGAAAATAAATAAAAATGGGATTTTTTTTTAATGCAGAATCCAGCTTAGTAAAGGGACTCAAGGTATTCCAGAAATAGCATCTGTCAAAATCTATGATTTCAGTCTTACCACCTTACTATCAGAAAAAATAATGAATTTGGAATTTCGTAGAAATTTTCTAGTTTTTTATAGGTGTACGTTCAGTGAAGAATCTAGAAATTAGAAAAAAAAAGATAAGCTTCCAATTTCATTTGTAAAATACATTTTTGGAAATGTATTTTTTTTACAGACAATTGAACGTGTACGTACTCTGTGTAATAGCCGCTACACACGTATCGATAAAACGTTGCGAAAAAACTGTACAGTTAAATCGTTGCGATAAAACTGCGCAGTTTAAACTGTACAGTTTTTTCGCAACGATTTATCGAAACATGTGCAGTTGTGTGCGAGTCGAACATGTGTGTGCGAGTTTAGTCATTTTCCATTTTATTTAAAACTGTTAATCCGTAGAAATATTTTTTTTTGTTATATAACTCATTTTGATAATGGTCAATTTTCATTGAAAAGGTGCTTGCTACTTTTACGCGTTCAACTCTAAAGGGCATGACCCTCGGTTCGTATTTGTGTCAAGGATGTGCCTGTAATAGAAATTTTGTATTTGCCCTCAAATTGTTTCACTCTGATGGAGGGGTTGCTAAAGTAAATTTCATTATATGTCTAATCAATCAGCGTTATTATCCGTCCGTCCAAATCATAATGAAGATTAATTAATTTGTTAACACTTCCTCGAATTTATAAAGAAAGGGCAGCCTACTTTGTGAATTTAACATAGCTATTATAATAGAATCCATGTTCAGTACAGTAAATTAATATCTATTTATACATACAAGTGTTATACACACAAATCTTTAGACTTGTATATATATATTTTATTTATTTATGTATATAGGAAGCCAACACGATATACAATGTAAACTTAATTAAGATATTTTACATTTCTTAATAATTAATTCACCATCGTATACCCCACTTATAGCCCAACTTAACATGCATTATTAGGTTTAATACATCGCTTGCACCACAAAAAAAGTAAAATTTTTTTAGAAAAATTACAAAATATCAAAAAATATTACACTATACTATTAGATTAGATGTAACTTACACCTATTATTGGTTTGATAATCTCTTGTCCCAAAGGTTGTGTGGAAGAAATCGCTCTTTAGCGATAACACCGCCTTTTGTACTGTCACTTTTCTCTTTTATATGTTTTCTTTTTTTATGTGTTCTTGTGGTGTACAATAAAGAGTATAAATAAATAAATAATAAAGTTAAAAATATATATATATATATATATAAGCTATGTATATACCTATAAAAAATTTAAGACCAGCTTCCCATGAGAAATAATATGTGTTTTTATTAATTTATTTCTTTTAGAGGTTTGAGCATTGAGACAGTTATTTTAAATTTGATCAAAGTATACTCTGATCCTGGAAACCTTGTGCTTGTTCTTGGTGCTACGGCTGAAGAAGAGCAGTTTTTTATTTCGGAATTACAGAAAATGGAGGTAACCCCATTGCCAAAAGTTATATCTGCTGAAGTATCAAATTCAGAAAGGTAAATTATCAAAATACTTTTGAGTTTATGAACTTATCATTAAAATATTATTTGGCAGCATCTTGGGTGCTGGGTGCATCCTGGGGGCATGCTGAGTGCTGGGTCTATCCCGAGTGCTGGGTTCATGCCGACTGCATCCCAAGTACTGGATGCATCACCGAGGGTGGATGCATCATGGTTAACGGGTGCATCCTGGTTACTGGGTGCATTCCAGGGGCTGGGTGTATTCCAGTTACTGAGTGTACCTTGGTTGCTGCATGCATCCCTCATGATGGGTGCATCCCAGTTGCTGGATGCATCCCCGATGATGGGTGCATCTGGGTTACTGGAATTATTAGTATCCCCTTTACGTACACTATGTCATCGCAAATACAGCCAGAATAACCGTTTTTCTAAATTCGACAGAATAAGCGTAACGTTCGTTGTACCGTAGCTATTGCAACACCTTGTATATAGATATCTGCATCAGCCGAAAAACAAATGCTATAAGTCCGCCATTGATACCTTTCCTCTATCTATAACCGTTCAAAAGTTATTCAGGGAAAACGATATTTGGCACGAATTTCAAGGTAACATTTCACCCCTTAATTATGAATCTCTGCAAGACAGACTCATCCCTACTGAAACTGACCAGTCTTTAACTTATATCTGGTCTTGTACATTTTGCAGGTCCTGTTTTGCGATAATGCAGATGGAGCAGTGATAGGCCAGAGGGGTGCAGTGCAGACAGGCTCGGGGCTTGTCCTGATCCAATAGTCTCCCTTCACTGCAGCCCCGGCTCGTATATAAAAGCCGGCTTATGTTCCCTCTTGTTCTTTACGTTTTGCGGCTGAATCGGACTTTCTTTTTCCTTCTGTTTCCGCGCCCTCGACCTTACAGATTATTAGTTTTTTCTTTAAAATGCCACACCTCGTATACTTCCACCATCTCGTAACCTTTCTCTATTGCTTTGTTAACTTCATCAGTCGTCCATGTTCCTACTATAGTCCTTTTATCATCAGAGTGTTGGCAAGCTGAGCATTTTTCCTCAATACACTTTCCACACAATCCAGACATCAGCTTCTCCTTCTTAACCGGTAGTACAGGATGGTAAAGCTTTCGTGGTGGCAATACTTTGCACTTTATCAGACCATACCAGTCTTTGTTATCAGGGGTACGTCATTATAATATTCAATAGACCTGAATAATACCGTAAATAAATAAGTAGGTAATAAGTATTCCTTTTTCATACAAATTACTTTCGAATGACTATATTATACATGAAACAATTTCAAAATCACAATATTATCATCCAAACTATTGTACGAGGCCCGAACATTTCGACAAATACTCTAACGACTCAATTGTATTATTGATTCGAATCAAACTTCGGGTCCAAATCTGAAGAACTTATTGCAAAGCGATTTGTGATTTAATTGACGACCTCGAGCTTTGCGTGGCGTACTATGTCGAGGTCGTGGGGATGGTCGAAGTCCTGCGCGAGGCGGACCGCGCTTACCTCAAATGCTGGGACGAGGAGGACCACCATTCTCTGGTATTGAGGCAAGCCCTGCAGCGAAGCCTTTTCCACGTAGCCTTCAAGGTTGAGGCGGAGGAGGATCTCCAGTCCTTAGAGGCCGCGGTGGAGAAGCAGGGTTGCGCCGTGGAGCGCATCCCGGCGGGTACAGAGACTGGTCAGGGCGAGGCGCTCAGCTTGCACGCTCTTGTTTACTATCCTAGGGGAATATTGTGTCAGAAAGCAACTTGGAACTTGGAACTTTACACTTTCCACATCACTAGTGTTCCAAAGTCTTCTGAATCTAATATTGTGCGATGGAAATATTACTGAAGTGAGTTCTTAAAACATTGGAAAGTCGGCTCATTCCATGTTATGTTTTTCTCAGCTGCTCTATCTGTTACGACAAATCCAGATCTCATTTGCATCAGAGGAATGCTACAAAAAACCAAGCTGGCATCGCGTGAACCCAAAACACAATTAAACCCGGTGATATGTAAATGCAATATGACCCCTTCTAAGGGAAGGGGTTGGTGGAGTGTGTATGAAAGCAGATGATGAGGTGAGCGCTCGAGAGCTGTGCAAATAGCCTCTCACTATTTGCCACTTAGGGACAGTTTCGGTTTAATGGTCATCATCACCGCACACAATAGCCTTTTCCCCCCACTTACGTTTCGGGTCAATGCCGAGTAAACGCTTCAATAACTGATACGATCCTGCCACAAATGCGATTTGCCTTATCAACATTTGGGGCTGTTTAACCCTTTCCAGCGCCGGTGGCAGCGTGAATCACACCTCTCTCCTAACCAAACCCTGGGCTGCTGTGTAATTACCCTGTCAATAGCCGGGGGTGCGGCGCCTTACAGGAAGAAAGTGAAAAAAGAGAGGGTTTTGCGCTGTGTTTTCCTACACGGGTCAAATATAAACTCCAATGAGGCACTTCCCTCCCTGGCACCGGCACAGCCCGTCCCAGCGCAGGCAGGTGCCGTCACGCCGCGCTTTTGGAGGTGACGGCATCATGCTATAACTTGCTCATGCGCAGTTGACATATCCGGTACTGCGCAGGCGCGACCGGAAGCTACTCTAACAATAGATATATAGATTCTTAAAATATTAAATACGCGAAAAATGCAATGAAGAACAATTATCTTTTATCGAATCTTCGAAATGAAATTGAGGGAGCCCAAAGCGTTTTAATAGGCATTTTATGCACGACTAATTGTTACCCGCCACTTCGTACGCGAAAATGTTAACGTGATGTTATATAGCCTATTATAGCCGTTCTCGATAAATGGGCTATCTAACACTGAAAGAATTTTTCAAATCGGACCAGTAGTTCCCGAGATTAGCGCGTTCAAACAAACAAACTCTTCAGCTTTGTATATTAAGTATAGAAGCGGCCTGTATCTTTGGTGGTCATTAAGTTTACTCTAGACTACCCTACTACATAATTATTTATTTTTGTTTTGATAAAAATTTGTAGTGTTTTATAACACTTAGGTATTGAAAATAGATGGTATCTGTGAAGACTGTGCTGTGCCCAGACAAGCCGTATAGGCTTAAGGGCGCGAAGAACTTTAATTTAAGTACATTACTGTAAATTGATGAATAATAAATAATAATAAAAATAAGTAAATGTATATTGGGCTTATGGGAATTGTATGTCACTTATTACTAAGCCGTTATGGTCAAGTTGGTAGAGCGTGCGGATCCTAATAAGGATCGATACCGGGACCGAGTAAGCAACTTTGAATAGTCGATGTTTACTTTTTTAAGAATATTACTAATATTTTGAGTAATCTGTATCAATAAAAGCGAAAAGTCACCTAACACGAAATCATAAAAACACCGAGACGTATAAACATGAAATTTAGCAGTGAAGCAGTAACATAGTTTGTCAGTGAAATAGTTGGTCAGTCATCCGTTAGGAACGGATTTTTCGTTAAACCCAGTTTAAGGATGTCTAGGGGTAAGTTTAAGTGTACGCGGACGAAGTGGCGGGACACAGCTAGTTCTTATAATGCCGGAGCCAGACATAGCTCAAAGTGTTCGTACGTTTTTGTCCTTGAATACTACAAAGTACTATAAAACTGTGCGCAGCGACACAAAGTCCCCGGCCACGCTACGTGATCGTTCAAATGAAGCTATGTCTGGCTCCGGCATAATAACACGACGTAAAGATACAGACGGTTTATCTGAGGGACAATTAACGCCCATGGACAAATGCACTACAAGAGAAAACAATAGAGAAAATAATGTAATATGCCTAGTGTTGTCGTAACCGCTCCAGTTAAGTTTTTTTAAAACCTTTCGTTGATGGTCAAACATGGGGGGGGGGGATCATCGTGATGTGACATTGTGTGAAAACGGACAAGAGGGCTCAAAAGCTTTGCTACGTAACATGTAAAAATTAAAAATTAAAAAAAAAAGGAAAAAAAAAAATTAAATTGCCGTTTTCTTTTAATTATCTATTTATCACTTAAATGTTACAGTGTGTGACAACGGGCAAGAGGGCTTTGTTATGTAACATGTCAAAATCAAAAAAAAAATAAAACAGCTATTCTTTTAATTATCTCTAATACACGCATAAATTTGAAAGATGTCACATCAATGGGGAGGCCGTTTCCGAAATTCTGATAACGTGTGACAAGGACGGGGGAGTTAAAATATCTTAAAGTTCGTGTGACGTAATTTACGGATGGCCCTTTAGAAGTGATTACGCTCTAGCCCAGAATGGTTTGAACCGACAGCCTCACGGAGTTCAGTCCAACATTCTAAGTTAAGCCATCAAGGCTTCAAGTTCTGGAATATTCGTGGCATCCCTGGACTGGGCTATATATCATCACGCTACAATTTAAACTATTTTTTTATATAATTTTACATGGATGAAGTCGCGGGCACAGCTAGTCTTAAATAAAGTCATTTTAATAATCAAATTAATAACATGTAAAAATTAAACGCTGATTAAAGATGTTATGCCACACCAATCCACGTCTGAAGAATAACATGTATGACAATTCAACAAGGGTTCAATGAAAATGGATCAAAATCATCTAATGTAACGCGTACAAAATTACGGGCATAGCTACTTAGAGTGCGTACAGTTTAAAAATGCACGCCCCTCCAAAGTATTCACTTCTACATACGAAATAGCGCGTAGACGCTAATGCGTAAGGTTGTCAGTATCATTGGCTTACAGTGCGTGGAGTTAGAGTTTATAATAAAACACTGCACACGTACAAGCAAGCGTTGCCATTAATTATGTTAAAGCGATGCATTTTTAGACTGAAACATCTATACTTTATTAAAGGCTCTCCAACGAAGTGGTTGAGAATAGCATATAAGGATAGATATATTATGACGCATTACATGTTAGCGCTTGATGCTGTCTCCAAAACTGCTTCTGAGAAATGCAGGCTTTGCGATGTTTTCCTTCAAGATGCAAAAAATAAAACAAAAGTAATATAATATGATTTCTTTAAAAATAATTTATATTAATCTATACTAATATGATGCTGAAGAGTTTGTTTATTTGAAGGCGCTAATCTCAGGAACTACTGATCCGATTTGAAAAATACTTTCAGTGTTAGAAAGCCCATTTGTCGAGGATGCCTATAGGCTAGCGATGGCTATATATCGTCACATTAAAATTGAACCAAATTTTTTTTACCTAAGTTTGCCTGAACAAAGTCGCGGGCACAGATAGTGTTGCATTATTTTTTACGGAATCGAAGTCAATTTTTTTATTAACATACTTGTGCAATTTTTTTTAATCTATTAATATAAACTCATTATCCTTCATCATCTCCTATGCACTCGGCTATAGGCTATATAAAAAGATGTTAAATGTTTTGACCTAATTTTACGCGGTCAAAGTCGCGGGTAGCAACTAGCTCAAAATAAAAATATAGAGATTTTCGGTTCCCCTCCATCTAAGCGTAAAGCTTGTGCCTTCTACTTTCAAAAAAGTCTTGATAGTTATAAATAGCCTTTGAGATAAAGAAAGTTAGTCTCAATCTGTGGGCTGTCAACATTTTACAATATTACGACTTCTCTATGAATATTATTTACTTCAGGTGATCAATTAAAAATGGAAATTTTAAGCGTTCCATTGAAGAAGAAATATACATATGCACATTAGCACAGTCCGTCAAACTTGCTTCATAAGAATACTACAAAAATGTATTATGTATTTTCTGGCGGTCTCGTTTTGAAGATACGAGTAGAATCTTAAAATATCGAATATTTATGTACGACCAATAAGAGATCTAAAAACACATGCAACTCGCCTTTCGATACAGAGGAGGAGATCCCGAGGGAAGGGAATTGTTTGTGCGAGGGGGGGGGCGAACCATGACACCGTTAAATTGACTCTAGCTGACCCCAGAGTAAACATATTGGGTGACTATGCCGGCCGTAAACAAGGCGTGGTGTCGTGCACACTGCTTCCGATCCGGACTCGAACCCGCCCCCTCATCCCGAGGTGTCTGTCGCCAAATGTTTACGAAACTGTAACGCGACCTATCCATCAACAATCATTTTCCTCTTATAGGATTTATAGTTTAGAAATTTTCGGCACGACAGGTGCTGGGGGGGGGAGGGGGTTGCACGGCCCATGACTATAAGTGCGCGTCACATTAACTCACCTGGAGGACACAACAGGTGCGTTTGGGGGTGCATGGACAATGGCAACACGAGCGCATCATACTTTCTCATCTAGCGGGCACAACGGGTGCTTGCAGGAGGGGGGGGGGGGAATGCACGGCCCCTGGCAATAGGTACGCATCACCCCAACTCAAATGGGGGGAACAAAAGATGCGTTGCGGGGTGCGCGGGCCAGGGCAACAATAAACCCTTCTCTGCCGGGGCTGCTTTCGCGTGAAGTGATGTTCTGCACAAACGGCGATCATGATTACTACAGTCGAAGAATGGCATTTAACTCGAAGGAGTTCTTTAAATTTTCCTGAGACTCGTTTACCCAGAAGGATTTCAAATTGCTGTCGGGCGATCGAACGCTAATTTAAAAGAGGCGCAGTTTGCTAACCACCGACAACAGGAGCCTTACACGACTGCAGCTGGACGCACACTGAGTGAGGGAACGCCCAGACAACAACAACTTGTAAGTGTTTTGGAAGCCACTCTGAGTAGGTATTTCATTTCTGCTGCAGTTATACGGGACGATTTGTTATCCAGGAGTACCCAGCTTTCTGCTCCATAAAGCAGAACAGGCAGGTATACAGCTCTGAATATGCGGAGCTTGACATCTTTATTAACCTCTCTCTTTCCTATGATTGTGTTGCTAATGGAATATTAATGTTGTTAGCTTTCCCCATCCTGTGGGATATTTCTAACTGGACTTTCCCATTTCCACTGATCACAGTTCCTAGGTAGGAACACCCCTGTCCTCTTGCATCAGCGCGGCGCGAGATCCCGGGGCACAATCTAACGCCGCGCTCCGGGGCGCGTCACGCTGATCCGTATTTACGTCTTCTGCAGGTCCCGTCCACTGGGAAAACGTCGATGGGCCCGGAGCTGCTGCTGCTGGCATTTTCTAAATCTACGAGCGGTCAATACGGAACAGTCCGGAAAAGATGGGTAAGAGTGTAAAGTTTCTCATCAAAGTGGAGAAAATAGAATGGACGCACCATTAACCACTCTGCCACCAGCCACTCCACCGGCGCGCCTCCGCCGGGCCGAGAATTACGCTAGCTACGGACGCTCGAACAGAGAACATACCCGCCGCTAGGGGAGGTCGCACGATTGACTGCCAGGCGAACGCGAGCCCCTTCCCCGCATACAGCCGTTGATGTGGATAACCTTATCCGGCTCACGAGTGCCCACAATCATCAACCTTCGCTTAACCCGACGCTCGATGTGAATAAGATATTTCAACATGCAATGGACCATACATATTAAGGACCATTTTGCGCTCTAGCTCGAAGCCAGATCGAAGCAGAAATGGTAAGAATATGTTCATAAGGTCTTTAAAATAAATAAATGGAGCACAATATATTGAAACAAGAACAACAAAAAGGATGATATCCTTTTTAAAGTTTGGTTATCCAGACAATGTTGAAGCTAAATTTCAGCACTATTTCTGAAGAAGGTTGAGGTTTTAGTGGAAAAGGATATCCTTCTTTGTGGATATTGTGTCAACTGCATTGTGAAAACAGGTCATGAAGATGCTTCATACATCACACATGGGTATGGTAAAAACTGGTGCCACAGCCAGTTGCTGCAGCCGAATTTAAAACCAGTCCTCAGTCCTTCCTCAATGTTCCTTTCGAAACTAGCTTTTAGTGAGTTAAGCTGCTTTCACAACCAGATAAGCTGCGATTATAACCAGTTATGTTACCATTACAACAATCTTCTTTTTCTGATCAAGATTCTAGGTCTAATATCTTCAAAAACTTCTTCGAATACAATACGCAGAAAGTTTAACTCATTTCAATAAAACTGATCGTTTCAATATTGTCTTCAACGTTAGTGAACATGGCAAATAGGAGCCTAGGTGCATTACAGTGATATAAATGCCGCTGCGGTGATGCTCTCTCAGATAACTCCACGTAAGGCAGACATTTATGATGTCTTTCATATCTACAGTCCCTCGGCAAGTAATGGTGAACAAGCCGTACAAAATCTTGCTCATGTACGACGGTCACAAAGGATATCAACCAAGGCAAGAGAAATGCTCTAAAGTGCTCTCTAAGCCTGCCGAAGAAGAGATCCATAATTATATGAAAAATGCCGTGAAGTAAGATTACAGTACAAGTTAAAAGAAAGCTTGAAAGCTTTCTACTAAACTTAAATTTTTTGTGTTTTATTAAGTACATAAATAAGAAACTGTGGGTTTTGACTATGACGTGATGTCACACAGACCCTCCCGGGTTTCAAGTGTAACAAACTGTGACAAGAACGGGGGGACGAGTTAAAAAAAGAGTCAAGATATGGCTTGATTTGAATTATCATTTTAATGATCATGTAGTGTGTTGGGGGACTTTGTGTAGCTGCGCAAAGTTTTTTAGAACTTTGTAGTCTCAAGGACAAAAACGTACAAACACTTTGAGCTTTGTCTGGCTCCGGCATAAGAGATGTTAATTAAATTACAGAACACAGAATACCGTGTGCCATATTTTTGACATCACGACGGACGTGATGCGAAAAATTCACATTAACTACGTCCCATTTCTTTCTCGGGTACGAATTATGCAAACTTGCTTTTAACGCAAATATGAATATTCATTTTGTGTAACTTAATGCGGCGTGAATGGCTAAATAACTACTGCTATTTATTTATACTCGGCTATTTTCTTGTTCTTTTGTTAACACTATTTGTGAGGAAATTCCTCTTAAATTTCAAGGTTCTGGATACAGCATTTTTTTATTTTCGATGGCATCTTCATGTGATTGTACCCAGTATATTTTAAAATTTGTTAAGATTTGATGTGATGATCGACGAGTCCGTTTTCTTCAAATCTCTCTCTTGTCTCAAATAATATTAGATACAAATTCTATGTAGGTACCTACTTACGAAACGGTTTTTGAAATGAATATTTTGGGAGACCCTGTTGCGTTTCTTCTCTTAAGGGTTTTATATCATACTTTCATCACATTATTATTTAAATAACTTTAGCTACGTTACTGTAGATTTTCGAGGAGGTAATAAGTAAGTAAGTAAGTAAAAATATTTTTTTTTATGTGAAAACTTGGCCTAGCCTTGTCTAGTCGTAAAGGCTACTACGAGGAGTTTTAAATGCATAAATCTATAATTAAACTTACAATATTGCAGATTAAATTTTAACTGCAGCTAACTTTTTAAAATTACAACATATTTATTACGGTGGAAGTCACAGTTAATAATATAGCTTATACGTGGGTAACGTCTATGGGGTAACCTATGTATAAAGAAAGTAAACACGCTAACTTTATTGCACAACATGTGATCTAGGTGAACACGCACATACGACCATTTTTTCTTTACCCCCATCTTTAAAATCATATTTCAAACATATGTATGTATAACGCGCTTTTTTTTATATTTCTTTTATTATTTCCTAAAATATTATCGTTTTATAACAGTAAGTGTTGTATGGTATCCCGTGTTGTGTATTTACCTTTTCCTAAAAATTTGGCATATTCTTATTTTTTAATGTAAGATGGTTTTTAAAACGCTCGTTACGATGAGGTCTCACTGAAAGTCATTAATTTTATACTAAGTAATTATATGTGTTTACTATTTATATATAGCCTCAATAGCTCAACGGTTTAAGGTATGGACAGAAATCCGTAAGGTTAAAACCCCACCGCCGTTGGGATATTATCGCACCCACTCCTAATACAAGCTTTTAATCTAAGCTTAGTAGGAGGGCAAAAAGAGAATATCAGACATACCTAAAAAGTATTTCTATATATATATATATATATATATAAGAGAATATTAATAATGATTGTAATATTAGTAATTATTGTGTAAAGTAATTATTGTGTATACTAATTCTAAAGTATTTATTGTAAGTTATAATATATTACATATATTCTTCTTCAAGCGGTGCCATCTTCTACCGGAGGTTGGCTATCATTCTGTCAATTTGGATTTTATAGACAGTTGTACGGAACAATTCTCCGAATAATAAATACATAGGCCTATATGACACATGGATTTCTAATGTAGACAACTTAATGCCTGTGTTATAGGCAACAGCCACTTGTTAAACACAAACATTTTTTTAGAAATATTTAAATACATACATACAGATAATACAACCAGATTCGAGGCGGGAATCGAATCCACAACCCACGAAGCAGAAGGCAGGGTCACAGCCAGTCCCAGTAATAATTATGAAATATTAAAAGAGAAAATGTTAATAAATGTAATGCCGGAGCCAGACATAGCTTAAAGTGTTTGTACATTTTTGTCCTTGAAGTCTACAAAGCTCTTCAAAACTTTGTGAAATTACACAAAGTCCCCGGCCACACTACATCATCATTCAAATGAAGCTATTTCTAGCTCCGGCATAAGGAATAGGGAGGTATGTAAAGAAATTACCTAATAGTACCACGCGGAAGAAATTTTTCTCATCAGCCAGTAATAAATAAAATTTGGGCGAAAAAATCGAATCTATCTTATCCGGTGGCGAGAGAATACGGTCGTTAATTTATCTTCATCAGTCCTTAGGAATAATGAAAATGTCTTGAGCCGAAAGGTGATTCGACGTAAGTTACATAAAACAAAATTATTCCACGGGATTTTATCTGCGTGCAAATAAGTTTTTTGTTTTGTAAGTATAAACTACTCCGGGTTTTATTTATTTATTTACAATTTATGTACCAACATAACAAGTATAAAAACACGTAACAGAAAATTTTGTGAACAAAGGATGCATTATCTCTTAAAAGAGATTTCTTCCAGAAACTCTTACATACCTTCTGAATGTTCTGTATATATAAATCTTTATATGTTACAATGGATTTCGCATAACAAGCAAAAAATAATCTGTCATTGTTAACGTGGTGATTGATTTGATGTTAATAATTTCACGACCAATGTTTGTTGAGCCTTCAGAAGACATTAACTTCGTGGAGAAACCTGCGTAGAGTTGAGGCGGAAAAATGGTGCAGTCCTGTGTTGTATAATTGCTAAATAATCTCTTTTTATACGCGAATTTATGAAAGTTACGAAATCCATAAACAATGAAAGAGAGATCAGAATTATTTTTTTAGGCTTTTAAAAAATCTGTATTGATGCATTTTTTCCAAGAAAAAAACATACCTCGTTCATCTTCCGTTTCTCCTTCTTCAAAGATCTTTCCATCGGCACTGTCACTACGCCACTTGTTCCAATTTACGTGCAAGGCGCGACATTAAAAATCCGTGGAATGACAGCATCAATCCGGTTTACTTAATGATAATTTATCATGCATTTGTTTGTCGAAGCTTACTTACCACCGCCTCTGTCGCATGCTGTCTGAGAATGTTAGATATCGTGTGTTCTTCTTGACTGATCACCAGAGTTGCTCGTGCGAGCCAAAATTGTCAAAATCGAAAAAGGTAGTTAATAAAATTCATTTCTTCCCTAACTGAACTATGTAAGCGAATTTTAGACATTGAAGACAACACGAGAGTCGGGTCAAAGCAATAAAAATGAGATTCTATAGGAAGATCGAAGAGAGAAAATTTCGCTCGAGGTGGTTGGACACAAGCCTAAATGGCATAAAACCGTGCCATATGATTCCCAAGGATGTCCCAGAAAGACTTGGGAATGAATAAATGATGGAAAGAAGTAATCCTCAAAGATGGAGTGAAAAAGAGGGAAACGAAATGAAAGGTCATTAAAGTAATATCGACGAATGAGGGTGGCTTACTAATCCAAACAAATGATTACGGCCCGTGTCGCTCCACGTAATAATTAATAACCGCATGCACGGGGGGTTCTTACCTCTGTAGTTCCTAACCCATTGTTTAGATGCGCTTGTAATTCGTGCAATATGTTTACATCCATCTCGTAAATTAACGAATCTAGATGTCCCCATAAGTAAAAAGTGATCATATTTAAGTCAGAGAGTAGGTTGTATGAATTGTTAAGGGGGCTTAATATTTCAACTAGCACTAAATATACAATATGTAAATATCCTACTTATTCCCCAAATTCTAAATATCAGCTCGAATCATTAATCCCCTTTAGATTAAAACTTTTATACTAAAAAAAATTTTAGAAACAATAATCTTGACCTAGTATAATAAAAGCATGCAATATAGTAAAAAAATTAACTGTAGAAATCACATCTTATAAAACATTAACATACAAATCAAAGTTTAATTATATATCAAATGTAAATTTAAGTATAATTGATTTTTTTATGTCTCAAAGGAATTTAATGAATTCTTAGCATGTCCTATGTGTGTGTGCGGTGTGCATTGCGGCCTTTCACAACATTATGTACAGAGGAAAAAGCGTATGGTCGGCCCACCAACAGAGAGGGACGAATTTCTTAGCATTCCATGCCCGGTCCATCGCGTTACAGAGGAAGCCCTGGTTGGAGGTTGGTCTGGACTTCTGACTCAGATGTAGGTTTAAGAGCGCGCTCTTTATAGTCATTACTAACACTCGCCTTCACTGCCAGTGTTCCCTCCCCTAAAGTTCACTCCTAAACTTACGGAGGATAAACTCTGGCATTCATAGGTGGTTTGATTGTAATCCAAACTTTATATTGTGACTGGTTTTTTTGTAGAGTCTTCTCTTATTATTATTATAGAAAGTAACAGTGAGCGTGCGAAGCACGGTTAGTAGAGCGCTGTGTTTAAGGTCCCGGATTCAAATCCAGCTGTGGCAGATAACTTATTAATCTGTTAACACCCACAGATGGACCATGTGGGATCTGCAGACCCTTCTGGGGCTTACCCAGCCTCTCGTACACCTTAACACCTTGGTCATTTACAGTGAGTATTTTAGCGACAATTCCGTTTGTGGCTGTGCAACCCAATCCTGGATTGACACGGGCGGCTATAAGCAGAGCAGATGTACACTCCGAGAGAACCAGATGGGGGGTTGTGACTGTTCTGCCGTTTGGCCCTTTTGTTGGCTATTCTGATGAACTATGCTTTATCGTACACCTTAACACCTTGGTCATTTACAGTGAGTATTTTAGCGACAATTCCGTTTGTGGCTGTGCAACCCAATCCACGATAGCACGGGTGATGCTCTGTACACGGCCCGCGCTAACGTTTCTCGGGCTAATGTCGACGAGAACCGGACTAAACTTGTGTCCGAACTGGATACCGTATTGGGTGAAGTTTCGGATTGGGGTCGACAAAATCTTGTTGATTTCAATCCCAAAAAGACACAAGTTTGCGCCATTACCGCTAAGAAACAACCCTTTGTCGTGGACCTTCGTTTTCGGGACACTCCTCTGGTTGCCTCAGCCAGCATCAGTATTCTCGGCGTTGACATATCGAGAGAAAGATTTTTAATATTGAAACACAAAAAATATGAACACAGGTTATTTTTGACGTTACGTGGTTTCGTCTACTAACGATCGTGCAAAATTTTCCTTAATGGATATTTTCGATTTTATATTATATATAGCTAGTCATCGAACCCGACTTCGCACGGGTACAATGTTGATATGCATGACTTATACTTTTTTTATGTTACAAGGGGCAAAGGGCCCATGAACATAATATGCACGACCAGAAGGCTAGCAGATGCGTTGCCGGCCTTTAATGACGAGTAACGCTAGGCTAGGAAGGAATATAAATAATTACATATAGTTAATACACCCAGACTCGAGGCGGGAATGGAATCAACGACCCCCGGAGCGAAAGACAAGGTCACTACCCACTGCGCCAGCGGTCTTTATAATTAAAGTATATAATGAACACAAACAGGATGATATATAGCACGTGCCTATTACACAGTTTGCCGCAATATCTGTACTTCTGCTGCGGCCAATTCGTACTACCGCATTCGGTCAAGATTATCTTTTTTAGAGAATCGCGATTCGAAGGAAGCACAATGACTTATTCGATTTACACACTTGAGTCTTTTCCTTCTAGTATTACGGAACCCTTATAATTTCTCTTCGTCCGTCCATCCGTCTGTCTGCCCATACGATGGTCACCACTTGCACTTCCAAACTATTAGACGTAGACACTTGAAACTTTCCCTGTTGATAGAACATGCTACAAATTCATTAGGAAAATTATTTTGAACGAATTCGGACATCAACTTTTGAAGTTATTTAGCAAATACGTTTATAGCGTATCAGATACGGAGCCCTTCTATATAAGCGTGTCTTGACACGCTGTTGGCCATTTTGTATTCTTTATATCTAGTTTATTATGATATTGAATTAAAAATTAAATTACCGATTTTACTTTTGGCCATAACCATAGCAAATACATTAAAAGTTTATAGCAATCCTAAATGTGTGAGTTTGACCTTTTAGTTGTTTCGTTATCTTATTTATAATTTTGACAAGCATATTTCCGTATCTAATACGCTATAAACAAATACGTTTATAGCGTATCAGATACGGAACCCTTCTATATAATCGTGTCTTGACTGAACTCTTTGTTAAAAAAACAATTTATTATAACATTTTACCCATAAGGAAGAATAAGAATGACGTATATTTTAAGAAGGTTTAGACAGAAAACATTGAAATTCTTATATTTGTTTTTATAATAATTTTATTAAATGTATATAACGAGAGATCATATTTTAAGTGCCAAAGCTGGATTAAGATTTAAGAAATAAAATTCGTAGTTAAAAAGTAATGAGTGCGCTAAATAATTACGAAATTTCCAGAACAGTTCATAAATACAGATACAGCAACATAATTTTTAAACCTCTGACGAACTAAAGCAAATGTTCCGACGTAGTTCGTTAGTAAAGAGCTTTTAGTTGTACGAAGTGTTGGCTTCAGTTGTTTCGTTCGACTGAAAGGTCGTTCACGGGAATTGTACGGATTCTACGGCGGATTGCTGGCTGTACTACCGAGCTTAGAGTTCTGGACTGTGCTTGTAAATTTGTAACTAGTGCGAAACACTTTAACAACTAGGGTCTACAGCCTCGGCATTTCATCTTGTTCTGGTGTACTGTAATTTTACAACTGGAATTGTGTTACCTTTCAACTCTAATAGGGAGAATTACCAGTATATCGTAAGACGAAAATGAATAGATGTTCATGCGTCTGCATTGCCTGAGTAATCCTCATATTTTCCTCGTATCAGGTACAGTTAGTCCAAATAAGTTGTAGGTGGTAAAGTCTACAGCAAACTTAAAGTTTTAAGCTCTTTGATAGTGCAGCAGGCAGTCGAATCGCCTGACCGTTTCTCTCTTGTTACACATAAAAAAAAAACTTCTGTGACAGACAGCACCACGACACAGATGAGATATCTCGTAATTCCACCACACTAATAAAAATCAGATCGGAAACAAATTTTATAAGCTGTGTTTGAAAAACAATATGGTAATTTACAATAGCGTATTGAATGTAACAAATGACCGGTTTATTTGAACATATTTCTGTGACAAATGCGAACAGGCCCGAAACAAATAGCGGCTTTGAACCACGCCCAGCGACATGGAACCAGGTGGTTAGTTTCATACTGGTATTTCGCGTTGAAACGTATACACTTCATACAAAGAAAACATATAAGCTGTTTCCAGAACTAAAAATTGCGGGAGCCCTTAGATCTCTGTGGGAAGGCACACCAAGGTAGAAGGTTTCGGCGAGGAATGAAAGGTGGGAGCGAAGGCGATATGCTCTACCACCGCAAAGGAAGATCTTCGTGTCCGTGAAGTGTTCGTGAAGTTGGAAATGCCCGGGGCGGCCGCGCCTCGCCGACATTTGTTCGTTGGAAGACCTATATAGTAATCGTAAGTAGAAACTTCGCTAGCGTGAGTTAGTTTGTATGGAAATTTTCAGCGTCTCGACTTGACATCATTGCCATCTCGATATGTAGCGGCGGCTACACTCCTTAATCTGGCGCTATCGAAAATCTTTTCTTAGCGAATGTCTACTAACTATAAACTAGGTCTAAGTGTACTAACTTTTTATATAATTTAGTTGTTTTTGTGTATGTACTTTACACTTACTGGCACGGGATGTGGCCCAAATTTAGAAATCCGCTAAGTTGCGAATTAAGTATCGCACACGAAAATTTCAAATGCTTTGTTGTTGATACATATCTTTTTGTTAATTTAAAATAAATAAGGACAACAAAAGCCCGTATTTTTGTAATTTATTTATTGACTACAAGATTGATAAGATTAATTGTCCTTTCGTGCGAGGGTATCCAAACCAAAATCACGTTTCTAAATAAAGGTTGTACGTAGTGTCGATACATCGTGCTTGCTCAGGGTAGCTCTTTGAGGGGTTCGCTCCTGGCCCGTATACAAGGGAAGCAATAAACCCATGTTTGTCAGCAAACATGCGTCTAATGTTCTATAAGATGCCTAAAGTCTAATATAAAAAAATGCTCTATAGTTATAGAACGTTCCAAATATATTTGTTCATTTATAGACCCTTAGTTTGTGAGTTTCCACAACTTTATTTAAATAACGGCAATAATTTTCATACAACGAGACCTTAATTCAAAGGCATTCCTAAATAAATAGCTCAATAAATAGATATTCATTATTGTATCTCGTATTAGTAGTAAGTGAAGTAATAGCACTGCTGTCAAGTGTTGCTATTGTTGTCGCGTTTCGTTCATTTTGTGAGAGTTTCCTGACCTAAACCCCTCTTTAAAGGTCGGAATTATGGTGCAGATGTCCATGGGCGTCCGTAGTCACTAAGGTAATAAACCGCCTGTCCGTTTGCACTTTGTAACATAAAAAAATGTTTGATCATACTGTGATTGTAATATAAAAATTGTGGGTGTCAGCTACGACGCAAGCCTCGAGTTTACTTCTTACATTTTCGCCCACCTTCGCCCATCTTAGCCCACCTTAGCCCACCTTCGCTCACCTTCACCTACCCTCACTCAACCTCTTCCGCCTTCCGAGCTGTGGAAAATTTGACGAGTCAACTGTGTGCTCACGAAAGGGCTCTTGGAGAAATTAATACAAATAGAAATGTCTCTAAGGCTGACGAGGAGGCGCTTGCTCTTTCTAAGAGAGATTTGTTCATTAAAAAAGTTCCTAAAAAGAAATTTACTTGCCATTATTATAAAAAAGAGGGGCACTTAATAAAGAATTGTATAAAATGGAAAAGAGATGGGCGTCCGCCGAAGCCTGAAGCAACACAGAGTAAGTTTCTCACATTTTTCTAGCTGATAAAAAAAAAATTGACAATAATTATGAAAAGCGATAACAACGACTTTGCCCGCGCTGGCGGGAATAACGTTGTGTTGCAGGCATTACAAGGGCTTGGCGGTTTGGCTGATGCTTACAAGCAAAACCAGCAGGCAGCGCGTCAGAAAGTATTCCAGCAGGAGTACGGCAACGCCTTTAAATCGGGAGACCGTAACGCCATGCGTGATTTGGCAGCAAAATACCCTGGCCAGGTCGAGAATGTGCAGAAAGGCCTAGGCTTCATTGACGATGACCTCGTACCAGTGGGACTCACATTTCGAGAATAAGGTGACTTTTACGATACTGAGGTCTGCGGTCGATTTGTACCAGTGAGGCTCACATTTCGAGAATAAGGTGACTTTTACGATACTGAGGTCTGCGGTCGGTTCGTACCAGTGGGAGTCGCAGTTTGGGAATAAGGTGACTTACGATACTGAGGTCTGTTGTCTATTCGTACCAGTGGGACTCACATTTCGAGAATAAGGTGACTTTTACGATACTGAGGTCTGCGGTCGATTTGTACCAGTGCTATTTTAACTTCCCGGTTTCTATGGAGCCACTTGCGGTTAACATAGTGGCCATTTTTCCAGTATTTTTTGCGAGCGGTGCTGTCTCAAAGCTCATTTGTTGACGTTTTTAGGTTAACTTTAAATCGTCATAACTTGGCTTTGGCTTATCGGAAATTGCACCTTAAAGTTATTTTGAGTATAATAGACTTTTGACTGTAAATTGAACCTTTCAACTCATCATTCGGCCAGCAATTGATTTTATAGGAACTTCATTTACACAAGCATATTGATTCTCCGCGTACTCGTAAAAATTCGCTTAAAATTTTACTAAAAATAGGTTTTTTGACCTCTCCACTATTATGACTGCATCAGACCGGTCTTCACTGAACGATCTTACAATTTTTTAAATCCCCGCCTCGGATAATAAAGGCAGGGACACAAGTACCTTTAAAATAAAGGGTGAGGTGAGTTATGGTGTGCAACTACGTCTGACGTCATCCCCCGAACCACCACAAACTCACAACCTATTGACACAGTGACATTAATAGGGACCCACTGTTATATGTATTAATAAAGTTGAATTCATAATAATTGAAAAAAAATTATTAAAAAAAAAATTTCTTATACGTAATATTCTAAAGATAATAGAAAATAAAAAATTAATTGATGCACTAGCTTGGGTTAAAAAATATTTAAGGGCTGCTTCGGAATTTAAAAGATTCTTCTTATTGGAAATAAGGGGGATAAATCTTAATAAATTAATTTCTACTCCACTTCAACATCCTATTCAAGAATTAGCTGAAATAGAAATTAGGGTTCTAAAAAACAATATAAATATGTGAGATTTGATATTCTTCTACTAATTCGCGTAATCCCTGTCTAGTACCAGAATCCGCCTTAATAAAGGGATAAGACGTCTGACGTCATCCCTGGAACCCCCACAATCTCTACAACCTCACGATTGATATCACTCAATGGCATTAGTCGGGACCCACTGGTTTACGTGCGTTCCGAAACACGGAGAAGGTCCCATATTTAAAAAACCGGTGTTAGAATAGATCATCTATTCAATTAATCGGCCGTGGTAAGAACTACTTAACCTAGCGATCGATATATGTAACAAGGGGCAAACGAACAGGATGTTCACGTAAGTGACTACCGACGTACATGGACATCTACATCACCAGGAGATCATATCAGATGTGTTGCCGGCGTTTAATGACGAGATTAGGCCACCGGGAAGTCACAAACCGAACGATATGCGACAAGAATACCGTCACTTAACGTGACAGCATTACCGCCACTTCACGTCGATCTTATGTGAGAAATAGGTACTGGTATACGGACGTGCCAGCACAATTCGACTGCAGGCTAGAAGGATTGCGAACACTAAAGGGTCTAGCCGGATAAGCAAGAGAAAACATATATATATAAGTATGACCATATATTATTATAATATAAATATATATTTAGAAAGAATAATGTATTTATAGATAAGTGTAATTACCTTGACTTTTGCTGCTTCGTCGCGTGGCGTGGTAAAACCATACCAAACCATACTGGTGGTGATGATGTCCAGTCAAAACATACTGTACTGTAGTTGCGTTTGTTTTTGTTTTTTTTTTAATTATTTTTTTACTATTTTAGTTAACGTTTTATCTATGCCGAGTATGAAAATAATCAATATTTTATTTCAAACTAGCTGTTTCCCGCGATATAAAAATTGACGATGACGATAAATGGTCATCACTAGCTATTGAGGCTCGTCATTTTGGTAATACGACTCTGAAGGATTGCCGGAGCCGTACATAGCTTCATTCCTAACTTATTAATTAGTTAACTTTAAAAACTATTGCATTCATAAAATAGTCAACTGTTCTTACTTTTTAATGTTAAGACCTATGTATGACCACAAAATATGCAATAAATGTTCTCTCTTCCTCTCATAGCTAGTGCGTGAAATACATATATGTCTCAGTTAGTACTTAGTTTGCGAGTTTTTTTTTTGATAATTTCTTTTCGTTCTTGAACAATTTTATAAATTTATAGGCAATCTGTAATTGTATTTAATTATAAAAACTTTAATTTTGAAGATACAAAAATCTTAAAGAATCCACAAATGACTACTAATTTGGCCATGGACAGAAATTTTGTGATTCCTAGTTACGGATATTCTTAATAAGGATGTAGGTACATACACTATGAATACAAATGATTTGTTACAAGTCATTACTCATTTAGTTTTATTGTCTTATGTTGACTATTTTTTAAATATTGTTAAAAACGTGTAAAATTTTAAAATTCAGTCAGGTATTGCTAACAGTAAAGAGTCATCAAAATCGGTATGCAGCTATAAACAATTCTATATGTTTATAGAATTGTTTATATATTTCGATAGATTTCTTTTTTCTACGTATAATTTAAAATACCCATTAAATAGTAAAAGCTGATACTTGTTATCCTACAACATATTTAACATTTTGCGGATTTTATTCTTAATTTTCTTTACTAAATTAATTTAAATTTGATTCTATCGTTATCAAATGAGATTTAAAACAATAGATGCCTGCTAAAAAAAAAGCATTCGCATACTGTTAGCGGACATATTTTTTTCCATTGGTAGGCGTACGTAGTGAAGAATATCCTGTTGTATCCTCTCACCTTGGTGACATCCATCCATCCATGAAATCCATCTAGGATATCCTGGGCAGGACATTACGTCACAACTTCAGCGACTTTCTTGGAAATTTCTGCCTCGCAATATCTCTATGGAATCATATGCAAGCTGTGGTGCTTCGGAACTCATACGACTTACCTTCAAGACAAAAACAAGCTCATTCCTCTAATGTCGGCAACGCCTCTGTAAGCCTATCAGCGATTTTCTAGGAAATTCCTGCCTCGCAACACCTCTATGGAAACATATGCAAGCTGTGGTGCTTCTGAACTAATACGACTTACCTTCAAGACAAGAACAAACTTATTCCTCAAATGCCGGCAACGCATCTGCGAGCCTATTGACCTACCTGAGCGACTAACGACGCCCTTAAACATAGTAATAGAAACACTGACTGACTTTTTTTATCTATATATATGTATAAAAGCGAAAGGTCACCTGTCACGAAATTTCAAAAACCGCGGGACGTGCAAAGATGAAATTTGGCAAGAGCCGATTTTTCTATAGGGCCAGATTACGGAAGTCTAAGAACTCTTGCAAGCAGACGAAGTCGCGGAAAACAGCTAGTATTAGTGTTAAAAACCCTTCTTCTACAGCTGTCGAGGCTTCCAAAGTAATTTGTCACTGCTTGTCGTGGACGTTGGCAGAGTAACGCCCGATCCTATCAACTGATAATGTCAAAACGCTGTGGGAACGGTTTTTAAACGTTTTCCTAGAAGGCCGTCGATTTGCACGAATCGAGAGGAGCATCGCAGATTGCTTTATATTTTATTGTATGTACATTGCATTCTGATCAAATAACGTTAAACTAGCTCTTGACCACGATTTCGTTCACTTTTTATCTTGCTTAGAGAAATTTCTTCATCTAGAAAAACGAATGGGAGGTCTTCTTAAAGTTCACAGACACTCTAATCTATATATGCAAAAGTGAAAGGTTATCTAACGAGAAATATCAAAAACCGCGGGACGTACAATGATGAAATTTGGCAGGGATGTAGTTTAAAGTTTGTAGACACTCGATAAGAGAAGATTTTTCGTTAGGGCTAAATTGAGGAGGTCAAAGGACTCTTGCAAAATAAGGGCAAGATTACAATATTTTCAATTTCGATGTTTATTAAGACTACAAATAAGTTAATTAACATCAATTAATATTAAAACGTACTTATAATAATCTATATCTATACTTATATTTATAAAGCTGAAGAGTTTGTTTGTTTACTTGATCGCGCTAATCTCAGGAACTACTGGTCCAATTTGAAAAATTCTTTCAGTGTTAGATAGCCCATTTATCGAGGAAGTCTATATAGGTTATATATCATCACGCTAAAATTGAATCTATTTTTTTACCTAATTTCACGCGGACGAAGATGCGGGCACAGCTAGAAAACTAAAATTGTGACAAATATCATACTCCTCCGTCCGTGCAATATTCTTAAAATGGTACCGAAAGTTTTCGCTTCACGTATTAATTTAATTCGATTCGATTCGATTCGATCCGATCCGATCCGATCAGATCCGATCCGATCCGATCCGATCGGATTCGATTCCATTCGATTCGATTAAATTAAATTCAATTTAATTTAATGTTACATGTTACCCCGTTAGGGCGTTTGTAAATTTTTATTATTTTTTTTTTTTTTATTTATGTAGATTTTTAAAGCGAAACGAAAATTGAGGCACACCTGAAAATCAGCACAGTGCTGTGCTTTGATGGTAGCATTCGGGTTGCAGTGATTTTAGTCGTGAATATGAAAAAATTCTAAATTATTGTTTTTCCAAATTCACAATTCATTTATAACTCCTATTCTTCTCTAAATAATGATAAATTTCCTAAAGGTACTACTCTGTTTCAAGATAAAAACAAAACAATACACTCTCGCAATCAATATTCCGCGAACGTGAACATATAGTTTTATGAAGTACACAGCGAGATTCGATAGAGATGTTATCTGAGTTGAGATGTGGCGGCCGACGGTCACATTGTGGATTCTTGTCTGTCCCCTACATATCTTCATTTTTGCAGCCTATTCTGGAAACATCTCGAAACTATTTAAGCGGCTACATTACACTTTACTTCTTACCTCGCACAATGTCTCTGTGGAATCAGTCAACGAGGACTTTGCTTAGGATAAAAACGTTCGTGCTAGGCTTTCAGGAGGTGTCTTAAGCGTGTCAATATATGATAATTTTGAGGAGGTCGTGGCCTAATCAGTGGTCGGCATTTGAGTCGATCGCTAAGTTAAGTTGCTCTGGCTGTGACCGGGTGATTAGGTAAATTTATTCCTGAATTTCCTAAAAGAGTTAATAATAAATGTCCTGGATTATCGCAAAATTCTATAAAGCAGTACAGTTCAGCTACTAATATAATTACCAACTAAAGTTTTGAAAGCGCCATCTATCGACACACTTGATAAACGTAGAATGGTCGGGCCATTAGTTTCTGAGATTAGCGCGTTCAAGCAAATAAAAATCAAACATACTTTTCGGTTTTATATATTAGTATAGATATCCAACGTCCTTTCGTGTTTCGGAAGGCACGCCCTCGTGACGTTAGGTTTCGTACGGCAGTACCATTACTGAAGCACAGTTTTTATCTCCGTATTGAATTGTACCAAATTATATTTGTGATAAAACTATACATTTTTCTATTTTGGCGGCGTCGTGACCGACACGAGTGTCCGTCTGCGCCTGCAACATACGGTCGTCGTCTAGACCACTTATGAGAATCCAGATTACTAACAGTGGCTTTGACTTTACCTTTGTACGATTTACTATAGATTATTTCGTTGGGCAGAGCGGAATGAATCGTTGCGAAGAGTAAATCCATAGATTAAATAGCAGTACGTAGGTGCGCACGATATCTTTTATTAAATCCTTTACAGAGTGCCTTTAGTAAAGATGTGACATAAAAAAGTTTTTGGACCTCTTATACAAACGACGAATCAATCGATTCTAAAACCACGATTACACGTATGCGATATTCAAAGTCTCACTCAAAATTCAATAACAGCGAATTATACCCTAGTAAATATGTCTTAAAATGAATTATCTCATCGTGGCAGTGTCGTGCCTTGTCCGCTGTTTATCCGGGGGTCGTGGGTTCGTTTCCCACCTCGAGTTTGGGTGTATTATACATATGTATGTATTTATATATTTCTAAAAACAAAAATGTTTGTGTATAACAGGCGGCTGTTACCCGTAACACAGGCATTAAGTTGGCTACCTTAGGAAAAGACGTCCGTGTGCCAAATAGTCCTGTATATATTTATATGTATATATTTAATATCACAAGCTGACATTAATCGGGCCTATATTTTTATTGACACTTTTTTTTCCTTTCATCGAGTTTCAAATCACAGCTTGTAGGGTGTCGTTGACAAGGGTGGGAGATGAACATCTCACGGACTCTTCATCAGAAGAAGCGCATGAACCCCCACCTTTAGCGCCCTCGCGTCGTGCCCAGAGCGCACCGCGACACTGCTTCATAGCGAGCCCACGAGGAAGGTCCCCGACGGGGTTGAAACTAGTCGGACTATCCCGATATAACATACGTAAGAGTTTAAAAGCCGTTTTATAAGAAGTAGGTATCATTATTATAAGCACCTCTAAACGGCCATGGATAACTAGAGACCTTCGCTCTGAATTCAAAATCACACTCGGGGCACAAAATTTCGTTTTGGCCCCATATAACACAAATAACTATTATTGGAGGATTCCACCTCCACGTTCTTATTCCGTCATAGGCAGCAATCAAAATGTTGATTTTAAGTTGCCTATTCGATGATACCCCGACAAAAAAGATGCGGCTGGGGATTTCAAGAGATGATTGTCCATAAATGGACTGGTTGACCCTTATATTATTCATATGTTTCCATTTGGGCCATTATTGCGTATTCTGACTTTCTCAATTTAACCGTGCACAAATCCAAACCAATGAAATCAACAACAATGGAACACAGCATTTTCCTGAGAAAATTTCACCTCCTGAAAATTATCAGCGAAAAACATATTTTCAGCGTTGTAAACAATGTTATAAACAGGGAATAAGGAAGGAAACATCATATTGCTGCAAGAATTGCATGTCAAAACCTGCACTGTGTCCTGCACCATGCTTTGAAACATGGCATACCGAAAATAATGTATAATAATTATAAAATTATAATAAATTTTTTTGTCAAGGGGTGAGTTAGGAGAGCAGGTGGCGAGGTTTCTATTAGCCCCTACCGGGCAACCTAGGCACGTCCCTCGTCCCACGTCCTTATCGGCCCAAGTTTAAATTTAAACTTTGTCTAACTCAGATTCTATCTCTACCGCTCGCCCTGGAATTGGAATCCACCGGCAACCATTGCGACGTCTTTTTCGGATAATTGTCTCTTCGGTACTAGTTCTGAATGCAATCAGTGTGCTTTAATTGTTCCTCCCTATGAGGGGTGTTGCACTAAGTGAGGAAAAGCTCTTGTAAACAAAGGAGCAAACATTTATGCAACGAATAAAAACGGTTACACAGGATTGCATGTTGCTGCTATGCAAGGACATCTGCCACTTGTTAAGTACTTCATAAATCAAGATATGGATGTCAACATTAAAACAAATTTTGGAAGTACACCATTAGATGAAGCAACAAGCCCATGTAGAATGCCTGTGATTAATTATAGGGTCTACAACTTTGCTCCCGCCGTTTTCCAAAAGATGGCGCTAGTAGCCAGTAGTAGTTCAAATAAATACCAAAAATTGCAACTTCCCATTCAAATAAATTGTCCTCCCCTAACAGTTTCACTCTAAAACCTTCCACAGGTTCTTCCTGCAGGCTTTTATATTCTAAAGCTAAAGCTCTTAAGGCAGAACTGTTTGGAACTGTGCTAGACATTTTTAAAATTACTTTTACGGCTATAAAAATTAAAATTACTATCTACCAGAGATTCTATTGACATAACACTTTAGAACTCTCCTCGCGGTCCACGTATTCACGAGGCATTTCAACTTGATTTGAGTCACACGGTGATAAGAAAATGAACGTATTCTAAACGTAGCGTAACTTCTGAACGCACGCGCGCTTTCTGACAGCTGTTGTGACCCCACTGCACCAACGGGCCAGTCAAATAATAATAATAATTTTATAATATGCAATATTAATATATTACATTATTAATAATGTCAAACGATTTACACTTACACACACATGTATTGGATAATGTAAAAGCGTCATCGTGACATCTGTATGTTATATTATTTGTTAAATTTTATTTTTCCGTAAATAGAACAATGTATGTCGTAAGAAAAAAGGTTTGTGGGCGAATTCCGACCATCCGGCGATCTCTAGTTTGCTTAAATAGTCATGCATGAAGTGATTTTATTGTTTTCCATTATCTCAGAAACGTAAGTTCAGGGATTATAATTAGCATTTCGCATGAAATCAAAAAGATTAGCTATCTTATCCTCGATTTCTGTTCCTGTCTAAAATTAATCAGTAATCGTTCCTTAAACAAAATAATGGATTATCCGTTCCTGTTTTATTAAATGATATATATCATTCAATTATATATATTATTTAAATAAATCGTTATCATTTAAAATAGATATATTCAATTTTTGAACGTCAATATTGATGTTCATAATATGTATTTATAAATAGAGCGAGAGCCCCTGAACAGTCAAACTTACTTAGTGTGAAAAAGATTTTTTTTTATAAAAAAAGGGGCACACGGGCAGTTCACCTACGTGACTCCCGATGCCCATGGTCAACTGCAACATCATAAGGACCGATGCATTGCCAGCTTTTGTGAAATGAATATGCTCTTATCTTGAAGGTCCCTAAGACGTATCTGTTCGGAAATACCGAAGCCGGTTGGTGGATTCCACAGAGAAACTGTTCGAGGCAAAAAGTTTCTAGAAAACCGCATGTTTGTGGAATTTAGGACATCGAGGTGATGAGGGTGGTCTTTCAAATTCTGATGTGATGTCCTGTGGTGAACTTCAGCTGCTAGATTAAGTCCAAATAATTCCTCCAAACACTGCCTATGATATATGCGATAAATAATGTAGAGTGAACCCATATCTCTCCTCACTACCAAAGAGTCGAGCCAATCGGAAAGAACTGGGTTGCCGACGGTTCGGGCCACTCTTCGCTGAAAGCTGAAACTTTGTCAGTGCATGCTCTCTATACAGGTAAGAACAATGGACCATTATGAAGTTTTAGCGATCGTGGCTTTGACAGGTATACGGCACGGTGTGAAAAATGTAAATTTAAGTTTTACATCATCATGCCCTCTATACAGGTAAAAACTCATATTAATTTTTGAGTGATCTTCGCTTTGGCAGGAATACGACACTAAAGGTGTGAGAAATGTGAATATTCATTTAACATATCTCTAGTGCCGTATACCTGCCAAAGCCACGAACACTCCAACATCAAAATGGGCCATTGTTCTTACCAGCATTAAGAGCGTGCGCTGACAATCTGTCAGCTTTTACAAAATACTTGGTTATTCAGAGACTCACAGTCTATAAACGTCTATATACTTAGCTATCATTTACGAAGACAGTAAATTTAAGATTTATTTGATTAATGAACTTTACTTTGTTTAGGTAATTAATTTTTAATTGATGTTACATCACTTTAGTTATAACATGAAGTTATATAATACATTACAAAATTTGTGTATACAGAAAAAATAAAATAAATCTTTAAGTGTTTTAAAATGATTTTTTAACTATTCGTTTTTTAATTTTCAAAATAAAGACAAGAAAGTTGGAGAAATGTATAAATTTTTTATTGGACATTAAAGATCAATCCCTTCCATTTACTTTTCTAAAAATATTTCATGTTAATATTGGCTGCGACAACGTTTTAGCATATCGTCTGTTATCTCATTTTACAGTAGATTATTGCACTGAGCGTAATGTGAGTCATTAATGCACGTGTGTTATCTTGTTAACACGAGTGTAATTAGTCAGTTAACCAAGGTGCGTAATCTACTTTTCTTTCAACTATATCGCTGTCTATTTCTAACGATTATACTTTTCTTGCTAAATATGTTCTATTAAACTTTTAAAATGGAATAGAATGCGCGCCATTTGTTTTTTCTTTCGAATTTATTCGGTCAATTTTTATTTTCAGTCAGTATCATTCAGTAGCCAGATACATTTTATATAATAACAATAAATAAATATACACAGGCCTATATGACACACGGACGTCTGTTCCTAAGGTAGACAACTTAATGCCTGTGTTATAGGTAGGTAAAATACACAAATATTTTTTTTAGAAATATATAATTACATACATATGGATAATACACCCAGACGTTAATAGGGCGGATGATTTTTTTTTATTATGTCAACCTGACAGTTTTTTCTTAAATTATACTCTACCCGCGACTTTGACCGCATAAAATTAGGTTAAAAAAAATAGATTCAAATTTAGCTTGATGGTTATATATTCTACAGCATTTCTCAATAAATGTTCTATCTAAAACTGTAACAACTTTTCAAATCGGACCAGTAGTTCCTGAGATTAGAGCGTTCAAGCAAAAAAAAAACAAACAAACTCTTCAGTTTTACATAAAACTTTCGAGGTATTAAGAAGCTATAAGTTAAATTAATGCAGTGTGTAAACATTTTAGAAAATAAATATTTATTTATATATGAGTATATATACTTTTAGCAATACTTACTTGTTGAAGCGGTTGAACCCAAAATGAGGTTTGGCTTCCGACCGATCATATATATACTTGACAGACGTTGTTACATAAATTCATTCAAATATTTATTATATAAACTTTCAACACTCTTACAAGGGATACTATGTTATACATAGTCCTACAAGGAACTCTACACGGACGAACGACTGGACGTCCGTCCGTGCGTACGTCTGTCCGTCCGCAAGTTACTAATCCCTAGGATTTGCATACTATTAGAGATAGAGACTTGAAATTTTCCATATTGTTAGGTAAAGTAAATATCCATTAGAAAAATTATATAGAACGAAATGGGATAAGTTATTTAACAGAGGGTAGGTCTTCCATTTCATCTGTCCTATAACTGGTCAAACCCACCACGGGTACGCGACCCCGGACTACCCTAGCTGCTATTGTCAATCCTCCTGCATCATCCGTATAATATCCGCATCCTTTCTCTAATCTCCGTCTACTTTTATGTCCTTTTACTCCATCGCTTTCTTTTACCCCTCTATTATATCTAATTAGAGGTAGCGGCACGCTTGCAGTCCTTTAGTCTGCAACCGAATTGGGCCGACGCGTCCCGATTGTTCTACCTCTTTCCGATTAAGAAAACTATTTTGAACGAAATCGTACAACTTTTGATATTATTGAACAAATACCTTTTAGCGATTGCTTGAGTTCATGATGTTAAAAAAAAAATTACTTACGCACACACTTCGGAAACTGCACGTAGGACCACGTACCGAAGAGACAGGAGACCATATTGTTTCCGACCAATTTGTATCCACTATTGCAGGTCACGTTAAAGTTGAGGATATCGTCGGTCTCTCCTGTGACGAGACGTATTGGGCCATCGATGATCAACCGTCCATTTTAATACAGAATATAGAAGAGGTGGGTTTGCTTCAATTTTTTTAGCTGAATATATAACTTTCTTCATACACACTCACTCTTAAAAAATCCTTGACACACACACACACACACACACACAAATACACACACGCGCGCGCACACACAAACATACACACGTACGCATTCGAAGACATAACATAACCAATAAACTAACAGTTAAATAATTTCGATAGTGTAATACGTGTTTATTTCGTAAAAATAATGTAAATTAAAAAAGTTATGGAAGAGCGGGGCGGTTCACTAGAGTGACTACCGATGCTCATGAACGACTGCAACACTAGGAGTCTGGCAGATGCATTGTCGGCCATTGAAGAATGAATATGCTCTTTTCTTGAAGGTTCGTAAGTCCTATCCGTTCGGAAATACTGAAGGTGGTAACTGATTCGAGAAGAATTATCTAGCGATGGAGACGCGTTTCTTGCGTTATAGGGCTCTCATCAGGTGTTAGGCAAATTGTAAATTGAAAGACATTTTCAACAAAAAGTAATCAATAAATAGCAACCGAGCCCTATAACTAAGGTTGTTCGAGCTTCGCTAGGTTTCCAAATCGCGGAATCCGGGTACGTTATTGTTATTGACGCCGCTCAGTCAGGTATGCCTTAGACTTGGTATCATGATATACCAGCAAGCTATAATGCCGTAGCCAGACATAGCTTCAATAGAATGATCATTTCAATTGTTTTTCAATTTCAATGATTATGTAGTGTGGCCGGGGACTTTGAGTAATTGTGCAAAGTTTTGTAGTACTTTGTAGTGTTCAAGGACAAAAATGTATAAACACATCCCGGCCGAGTACCAGTACTGGACCGGGATAGCGCTGTATAAGCGGAGTAATGGGTTATAGAATTGCAGTAGTTGTGAATGTGGGGCGAGTTAAGATGACCGATGGCCTTCTGACGTCACCCTCCGAGCCCCCACGCTCTCTACAACCTTACGGCTAATATCACTCAGTAACATTAATCGGTTCTCACTGTTTTACGTGCCTTGGTTTTGGATTCTGAGATGCAAAATTTGTTTTTGTTCTATTTTACTTAATATTAAAAAAAAGTTTTCAAAAAAGGTCTTGGCTACACCAATTACCGGTGTAGCTTTTTTTCTTTTTTGGGGGAGAGCACTTTCGGATCGTTAAAAAAAAAAAAAAAGAAAAAAAAAAACGTAAAACAGTAGGTCCCGATTAATGTCACTGAGTGATATTAGTCGTGAGGTTTGTAGAGACTGTGGGGGTTTAGAGAGTGATGTCAGACGGCAATCGGTCATCTTAACTCGCCCAACAGCCACATCCTCTACAATCTAAGCGGACCCTGGTATTATATACCAGGATAACGGGTGTTAGTCAGATAAGAGAATTTATAGAAACCTTCCCTGTACATCTCACACCTGGATTAACGTAAGTTTTTTTCTATTTCTGTAGATACATAAAAATAATGACGATATCATCCATATACTGTAATTCCCCCTATAACACGATAAGTTTATTTACGTTATAGAAAAACGCGTAGCAGGATTATCATCGTACAACGTGCTAATAATTTCAGGAGATGTGGCTGTGGAGCCAGTTTAGAAGACCGACAGCAGTCTGACGTCATTCCCAGAACCCCCAGCTTCAGTCTTGCTCAAGCGTCCTCTCAGAAATCGCAGCCAAGGTGGCAGTTCGTCCCGTCTCCGGTTAGCGTCGGAGAGCCATGACCACAGCCTTCCAAGTAATCGAAGCGAGTGGGTTGGTGCTGCTGTCGATGTACCTGGCCTACTCGCTGTGTGCGCTGGTGGCCCAGCCCCGGCGGCTGCCGCCCCGGCGGGCATCCGTGCGCTTCACGTTCGTGATTCCCGCGCTGAACGAGGCGGCGGTGATCGGAGCCACACTGCGGAACCTGCATTTGGATTAAAAGATAATTATACTAACATAAATAATATATAAGATAGTACAAAAATTTGGTCTGAATTGAAAAATTTACTGGAATTCATAAACAAATTTTTTGGTTTAAACGCATTCAAACTCATTTACCTTTGATATTTAAGAATATTTTTGAATATAGGTTACATGCAAAAAACCGGAAGCTGTACTTCAAGTAATAATACACCAAGTAAATTTTGATTCAAAATATACTTAATTCCAAATCCTTTTGAAATTTTGAATTAAACAGTTTTCATGTTGTGATGACCCATAATTAGTAGGACATATATGTAATAATTTTCTTTTCTTAATTGTATTTTATGATTTTTTTGTATGTACCTACTGTAGGTTATCTTGACGTTAGATCGAAACTTGGCCACAAACCTTTATATTTGGTTATTTGAAGCTACTTAACATTATCATATTTGACAATTAATATACATACGGTTGTCATGATCACGATTTGACACAATCTTTAAGTAAAATGCATACATGTGAGTGTAAACCGTTTGGCATTCGTGTGCGTGAGGTTTTATTTTAATAATTTAATGTATTTATCATGCATATTTTATAACGATATTAGCATTCGCACACCAACTCTATATAAACTATTATTGTACCAAATTTTATACTCCTCCGATCGTGCAATTTTTGTAAAATGGTTCGAATGTTTTTGCTTCACATATTAATATATAGATACTATACATACATCTACTGTTGACCTTAAACTAAATTTATAAAGTAAAAAAGAAAAAAGTACCTCGTACTACAATTAAATCCGGTTGGGAGGCAGACACAGGTAGACCCAGTTTGTTAGCCAGAAGTCCAGCTTGTGAGTTGGAATCGCCCAATTCTTGCACTTCACCGCCCAGCAGTTCTACTAAGCTCTCTGTTAAGAGTATCACACCACGTCGACATTGCACTGGACCTATTAATGTAAAATTAGATTGGTTAAAGATAGACAAGAAAAGGTAAAGAAATATCAACCGATTTACAATTAATATGTACACCTATTATTATATAAGGGGTGCTCATGTCTAAATTCGACTTAAGACAAAGTCGTTATTGCGACCAAAAAGATCTATTGTAACACCTTGGCTTATAATTTATTATATATTATTTTAAATTGTATTATAAATAATGTATTATAAAACATATACAGTTATACAGTTACATATACAGTTACACTTCGATATAATGAAAGTCAAGGGACTTACAAAATATTCATTATAACCACATAATTCGTTACAATGAGGTTTGTGGTAAGAAGGGACCTTGTAGTATGGGTGTCGATTCGTCGACCTAAAGTAGCATGAATGACTATCGTACAATTAAGTGGGAATTATTGATAGGATACATTCTTCCTCTTCTTATTGATTCAATAACAAACATTAGTAGTTATACAGTAGCGGCCCAGAAACGTACATACATTACGTAAAGGTTATAGGTTGTAAAATTCATAAAATAGAGGTAAGTTAATGCTTTCCATGTATGAATATTCTGCATTAATTATAAAAATGATTTGATAAATATATTCATAATGTAAAGGTATGTTTTGCATCAGCTCTTCTAGACAGACCTAGGGGATATTGAAAAAATCGTTAAATAAGAAATTCTTTATATTGAGGCTTGTTACATTAAGGTTAGACTGCAATACCTTTTATTAAAACTTTGCATCCAGGTGTTATGTCAAGGCTCAAGTTCCTCATTGGTTTGTATTCAATGCCACTTATTTCTTGTACACCATCCGTCATATATAACTTGATCATTCTGAAATCACATATAAATTTATCATCAGGAACATTGCCTTAACAGTTTAAGGATAGAATAGGAATAGGATGCCTTCTAGCTACACAGAAAATATTAGGATAAATTACTGAAAGACGATACCAAAAATAATTTATATATAAAATGAGAACATATTTTTAATTATTGACAAAGATAGGGCTCTTTGTTTATTGACATTTTAATTCATTACTCTATGTTCAATTACTATTTTCATTAGAGGTAGCGCCACGCTTGCAGTCTTTTTGGTTGCCATCGAAATTTGGCCACCGCATCCAAGTACCAGTAACTCTGTTTCACATAAGATTAGCGTGAACTGACGGCAATGCACGTCAAGTGATGGTAGTGTTGTTGCGTTTAGTTTGTAAAAGTTTCCGGTGGTCTAAACCCCTATGTAAAGACAGGCAAGGCATCTGGTGGTGCAGATGTCATTCACCATCGATAATCTCTTAACGCCCGTTCAATAGAGGCGTAACGTAAAAAAAATACATTTCAGAATAGTGTTTGTAAGTCATTCTTAAAATAAACTGAAGATATTATAAAATAGCAAAAAGCTGAACTCTATGAGGGTTTGCCTAGTTTTTTATATATTTTTTTTTTTGACAGATAATTCATCTAAAGATGAAATTAAATTACTATGTTAAAGCACAAATCTATGTGTGTGATAGCTTTTCACTAAAGTGATCCATAAAACTCCTCAGATTGGTCACTTCGCTCGCACTAATTAAGAATAATATCTTTATTAAAGATACTAATGAAAATATTACCTGTGAGATGGTATTTTGTCATCAAAATTTGCAGTAGCCTCTATGTTTTCTGTATTAACTTTTCGGAGTTTTAAATACTGTTGATATGCAGGTGTACCTAGAGCAATAAATAATAATAATAATAATGTTTATTTACAAACTTCAAATAAATTCTGTTACAAAATTAGTGTTGCAGTAGTCGTCGAACTAGGAAAACCTGTATTTTGAGAAGTATCTTCCGTAATAAAGGAACAATTTTATTTTCAAAATAAAAGGTGAATTTCATATTAAGGTTTTTCAGTGTACATGAATAGAGAAGACAACAGTAATCAGAAACCATTTAAATTATGTATTTATCTGATAAAATAAGTCACACAAAGCTTAACAAACATATTTATTTTTATATAGTAAGCGAGATTAATAGGCATTAACAAAAAAGAAAACTAAAAATACAACAATCCACCATGATGGTTACGGTGAAAACGTTGAGGTGATGTTTATTGGAAGATACTGCTAATATAAAGAGATGACAGCTTACAGTGTTTTGGAGTGAATTTTAATCTTTAAATTTATAATCATTTTTTTGCTACGAAAACATTATTTTTTGCAGAAATTTTAAGATGTTTGGCTATCGTAGATACATGAGAACATAAAAGCCTATTTTTCAATATTTGTTGTCATGTGTATTTTCTTGAACATTTTAATATGAGCCTAATAAGAATTCGGTCATGAGTCTCCCCACTTATTCACCGGCGCTTCTGAATTAGCAATTCGATTTCATAAAACCCAAAGTGAAAAAAATATATTTACCCTGAAACATCGACATGTTATTTAAGATTTAAACGTTCAATGATAAACGGTTAACATTTTACTCCGATTACTTATAGAGTCCAAAAAAAAAAAAAAATTACAATGCAATTTAGACATGTCTATTTTTAATTTACACTTTAAACTGCCCTGTTTAAAACATTTTGATTCAAGAAAATATTGTTCTAAAATTTTATTACACCTTATCACATGCTACGTATTACTCCTCGTGTATTTCTGTATTTGAATACCATATATCACTATGTGCTGTAGAGATCGATTCGGGGAACTGCGTACATTAATCGAAAACTGAATCATAGACTGACCTAACTCAAAATTGTTCAGATATAATTTTTGAGAAATCGCAAAGAAAATTTTTGTTTCGTTTACGACTTATCCCCTGAAAATGGATGGCGCTGAAGCGTTTTGCCTATACACTACCGTTACGGGCAAGTGCGACGTCGTACTCTAAAACTCTTGTTTTAATCAAGTTTTATAAATACCCTTCCGAGTTTGTTGTGGATTCTTCTCAAACGAGGGCGCTAACTCTCGTAAGGTTAGCTCAAGTCGAATATATTATCACCAGAATAGTACACATTATTAAAAAAAAAACATATTAATAATAATATATTAATAGTTGTTTCCCCAAACTTCCTCCGCGTAAAATTAAACTTTCTCTTAGACCTCCTTAAAATAGACCTATCGAAACATCCGTCCTCAGCGGATGACTAATAACTATAAAAAAATATATTTAATGGACGGGTAAATAAAATATGTCCAATGAAAGCGCAATTGAAATTAAAAACAAAAGCTTATAAAAAAATGAATAAAACAGAAACATGTCGAGCCTACCATTCTAGACTAAGAATAAAAATTTAGCTACGTCAAGAGACTAACTACTAGGTTATTTAAAGATTCTAATCGATACCATCCATCACAGATAGATTCAGATAACAACTAACATGATAGATTTATAAATTGATGATTCAAAATTACTTAGAAGCAAATTTACAAAATGGGTACCCGGTTCAAATCCCACCACCGTTGAGTATTGTCGCACCCACTCCTAATACAAGCTTTTAATTTAAGCTTAGGGGTCCATCTTTGCGCCAAACGTCAAGATGTTCCCCGGGCGGCTTTAATACAGAGCTATTGCTATTACCGAGATCGCAACGGGCTCTGCCATCGAACGGCGGTTTTACCGGACTCACTTTACCGGGATTTCGGATATGACGTAAACCACTCACTTACTCTACCGGAGAACTTCTCTCGCAGTGTCGCGACAGTCGCTTTAGAACAACATATATGTATATGTTTTATGTTACAAGGGGCAAACGAGCAGGCGGTTCACATAAGTAACTGTCTTCGGTCTGTCCATAGACATCTGCGGCACCAGGAGGCAAGCAAGTAAGTTCCCAGCCTTTAATGACGAGACTCGTCAACCAGAAAGTCTCACAAATCGTACAAAACCCGACCATCACTTGACGTGCCAGCATTACCACCACTTCACGTCGATCTTATGTGAGAAAGAGGGTACCAGTACCTCTTTCTCACCTATAATATTGGCCATGGGTTGGTGGTGGGTTGTCCCTATCTACTAACAGGACACACTAGCAGTTGTTGCAGCTCTAACCCTTCGTCTGAGTGAATTGGAAACGGAGCTTGCCGAAGCGAAGCTGCAATGTGCCTTATCAGTAAGGCCCAACCTTCGAGAGGACATAGCCTTACCTGCCCCAGCCCCGTCTTATGCCAGCGCCCTAAAATTAAAGCTGCCACGCAATGGAGATGGCCCTGACATTTCGACCAAAGTGGGACCGGTACTAGCCTTCTACCCGACTCCGACATCCTTGGTTCCGCAAGAAACATAAACAATGAGTCGGGATTACCGTCACTGAGTGATATTAGACGTGAGATTTAGGGGTTCCGTGGATGACGTCAGCCGGCAGTCGGTCATCTGAAGTCAATTCCTCCGCAATTTAAGCGGACCCTGGTACAAGACCAGGATAAAGCAAGGTAGAAGTAAAACACATTATTAGCAATATTAACAGCGATTGACGTGCCCGTTGGCACAGTTGGCAGTGACCCTGCCTTCCACTCCGTGGGTTGTGGGAGTGATGGATTGTCCCATTTCTTTTGAGAAAGATCCCAGCTTAAATCCTAATTTAAGGCCTGCAGCATTTTTGCGAGACTTCTGGTAGTACATTACCCATGGACATTAACAGTCACTTAGGTGAACCACCTGTCGGTTTGTCTGTTCTTATAGTTAAAAAAAAAACAAACAATGTTAAGGGAAAACAAATTACAAAAGCATACTCATTTATCAAAGGACGACAACACATCTGCAAATTCCTAGAGTGTTGTTGTATTTGCTCAGATGGTTTTCATCTGTGAAATTATAAGTAATATTTTGAGCGGTAGTATTATCTTGTGACGAGCTTGTTTCATTTTCATTCCCATTTTCTCATTACATATGGGATTAGGTCTCTTCGTCTGTCTCCGCCAGATATGTCTCTTCTGGATCCTCAAATTAAAGCTCTGTTCTCTTTGTATTCCCAGCACTTTAATCATGACTTTTGTCCGTCTCAAAATATAACATACGGGAACCCCCCCCCAATTCTTTATCTTATACGGCCAAAACATATTAGGCTTAAGTACTGAGGGAAAAAGGCAATATTAGGCATACCTAAAAAGTATTCCTAATATTCTTTAAAAAAAAAAATAAGAAAAAGAAAAAAAAAATATAACTCAGTGACATAAATCGAGACCCACTGTTTTGAGTCCCTTTAGAAATACGGAGGTAGTCAGATATTTCAAGAGAACCAGTTTTAGCGTTGGTCTCCTATCTATCAACTGGCCACTGGTAAGAGCTAATTAACGTAAAGATAGAACAAAATTGAACGCCACTGATTGAGCTACGAACAATAATGCATCTCTCACTTTAGGTACTCTGGGCCCTAAATCAAGCGGGAATTTTAGATATAATTCTGTACATGTCATCAGAAAACGAGAAACAGTACTTTATGCACATACTTGAGATAATATCGCACTTATTGAGGGAACAGAACCCTACCAGCTTAGCTGATGCAGCGCTGCAAAGAAGCGTAGATGAAAAACTCAGAGATGATCAGGAGCTGCTTATGATCAGAATGTCAGAGACCAAAGAAAGGATTAATAAAGTTAAGCAATATTCTGCTACAAGGTATATATACTTTAAAATATGCAAATGTATATAAATTGTACATAATTGCAGATTATACCATGATGTGTATAACATAATTATACATTTATTCGTTCATTCATGCATTCATTCATTACTCACCAGTTTTATATTTTAGGCATTCACGTTTTGGAGGCACATACGTGGTGCAAAATATGAAATCTATTTCGGACAATGAGCTGATTAGCTTGAAGCCATTAAATAAAATATCTAGTCTAGACTTCAATGGTAGCAAAAAGTCTAAATTGGTGAGACCGAAGAATAGAAGACCTGTTGAAAGTGGTTTTCTGGAGAGAAGATCTGCTTTTGCTATTAGGTATGTTAATATGTTCTTAATGAAATTAATTAGAATAACGACAAAGACCTTATTTTTTAATCCAATTAAATCTAAAATCTTATTTTTTAATTTTTTAATTCATGGGAGAATAATACTGTGAACTTGTGTTTAATTTGTCTTTTTATTATTTGCCCTTCTTTTTTTTTGTTTTTCCTTTTTTATGTTTTTTTTTTAGTGAATATATAGTCTCAGGTGTAACACTTAATCCTTTTTGGGGTACAAAATTATAAAAGAGTGGTCAATATATATCAATATATATATATATATATACATTCATTTAAATATGCTAGAGTTTACCGGCTGGTCAAAATTCGGTCAGAAATTTCTATATTTGCTTCACAATGCGCTATGTACAATTTTTTTTATTTTTAATACAACAACATTTGACAATTTAATCACAATATTTATGTCACATTTAATTAAAATACATTGTTATTTTGTGACGTTCGACGTCATGACTACGCATTGACACGATCTGAAAGTAAAATGCATGCATGTGTGTATAAATCGTTTGGCATTGGTGTGCGTGTAGTTTTATTTTAATGTATTTATAATGAATATTTTATACAAATATTAGCATTCGCACTTCCTCCTCTACATTAACTATAATTGTGCCAAAATTAACACTTTGGAAAATGATTAAATTATTAATAATTCTTTAGAAGGTTGACCATTTAAGTTAGACGTCTGTTATGGTATAATATAGGAATTCTAAACATTTGAATGTAAATTTCAGGAATCCGATATTTGTTATTTCTTTTCAATAATTGTGTTGTTTTTAGATTATTTCTAAAGGAATTTTGTATAGAGTTTTTAAATAGCTCATACAATCCTCTGATGCATTATGTTAAAGATGTACTGGTCAGAGCGAAGGCTCAACAGAATGACGAGTCCTATTACCTATGGGCTATGAAGTTCTTCATGGAGTTCAATAGAGGGCATAATTTTCAAGTTGGATTAGTTAGGTGAGTCAATTGATTCGTATTAATACTTATATAAAACTTTAAACAAAGCAGCGAACTTTTAACTTTTTTTTGTTTAAGTTCCATTTGGCGATTGACCTTTAGCCTGAGAGCTACTTTAACAACGCCAGGGAGGTATTTTCGGAATAACATATGCGAAAAATATACTTCAGTCATTTTGAATTTCATCTTGGGTTATTAGTAATTATTATTTAATAATTATTAATATAATAATAATTAATAATTATTAATATAATAATAATTAATAATTATTAATATAATAATTAATTATAATTAATATTATTAATAATTGGGCTATTATAATTTGATTGGCTATTTTTAACCGACTTCAGGACTTTTGGAGGAGAACGTAAATTTGACTGTATATATTTTTATTGTATACATACAATGTTAGGCGATCGTTTCGGCAATTGTGGTTGTGGGTTGATTCTGATGATTCTTTTTGTGCTTGCTAGATTATACTCCAGAACTGAAGCCATATAAATTTTATCGAAATCTGTCGAGCACTTTTTTCAGAATATGAATAAAAAATAAATATTTCCGTTTAAAAAGTCAAATTGATTAGACTAATAGGAATAATCAATATAAGAGCGGGATAATGCAACATTATAAATAAATATTTTTTTTTGTCTCACTGTTTTACGTGCCTTCCGAAACACGGCGGAGGTCGGATATGAAATATAAACCAGTGTTAGAATGGGTCGCCCATCCATCACCCGGTCGCTATATAGCAAGAGCAACTTAACCTAGCGATCGACTCAAATGCCGACCACTGATTAAGCGGCAAACTCCTATCCGAACCATATTAAATCTTGATTCAAATCGAACCCAATACAAAATTGATTATGTCTTCTGTTTCCTAGTTAGGGGCGTAAAATGTATATTTTAATATTTCATATAAACATGTTAAAAGTATGTCGACATTTAGAGATTGAAGTGGTGACACAAGATAAAAGTAATAGAGCCTTAGAGCTTCGGTAGCTCGACGGTATAAGGTATGGACTGAAATCCGCCAGGTACCCGGTTCAAGCTCCACCACCGTTGGGGTATTATCGCACCCACTTCTAATACAAGCTTTTAATTTAAGGTTAGTAGGAGGGGAAAAGGGAATATTAGACATACCTAAAAACAAACCGATCGTAACGCGACAACAATACCATCACCTCACACCGATCTTATGTAAGAAACAGGTACTGGTACCCGGACGAGCCAGCCCAATTCGGCTACAAGCATGGCGCTACCCCTAATTAGAAAAACAGTAGAAAGGGAAAGGGATGGAGTAAAAGGATATAAAGGTAGTTGGAGAGGAGAGAAAGGATGCAGATACTATTGTCACAGATCGTATAGGGGGAGTGACAATAGCTACTAGGGTGGTCCGGGGTCGCGTACCCGTAGACTTGACTCGTTTTACGTGCTTTCCGAAACAGGGAAGACGCGGCACATTTGAAAACCAGGCTTAGAATTAATCATCCATCTATCACCCGTCTGTGATAAGACTACAGAGCGGTCGACTCAAATGCCGGCCACTGATTAAATTCCTCAAATTTTAATACTTGACTATATTGTAGTAAATATATTGTAAATACACAACATACAGTTATATACAGTTTTTCAATACTACTAAACCAGTAAGTGGCAATAGACGTTGGTATGTCGCCTGCGAACGCCGATAGAGCACATTTTCCCCCCCCCCCCCCCCCCTCTAGTTTAATGACCCCTTTTTCAATTTTATGCACGTATTATAAATAATTGAAATAAAACAGCTTTATAACTTTGTTTTTTTATATTTTTTAATTTGACATGTCACAATGCTTTTGATCGTCCCCTGCCCGTTGCCACACTAAATTACAATTTGAGGACACCCTACCATCCGCGTGTGACGTTTTTTTTTATATACTACAAGGGACAAACGAGCAGGCTATTCATCACTTAATTGTCTACCGACACCATGTCGTGGGCGGGACACATTGGTCGAACAATTTTCCTTTAATGCATACATGAGTATTGGTTGGACAGCGCGATATTAGACGGGTTAAATACGTGGACATGATATCCTGAGAATTTTTTAATAATGTAGTTTCGTGCCAAGTCATCTTGAATAGGGTTTATATAGAAGCCAAGGTCTAGCGCAATGTTCGGTGGTTGGCATTGGGATGAGGTCATTGAATTATATTTGGGTCTGCGCACATATCGATTGTAGCTTTTAAGATACCACAATATAGTTGGCAGTGACCCTGCCTACAGCTTCGGGGCTTGTGGACTCGACTCCCACCTTGAGTGTGTTATAGGTAACAGCCGCCTGTAATATATGCATAAAGTTGTCTACCTTAGGAAAAGATGACTGTGAGTCCTATAGTATAGTCTCTATAGATCTTATAGTCTACCCTATAGTCCTTTGTATTTATTATTATCCCAGGTGTGGTCGCAGCTTCATCAATGGTCACCCAAGTTCGGTTCCTCGGTTAGCTGTGTTTCAACAAAATCGTAATATCTAATTATAATTATATAATAATATAATTATAATTATATTTATTATTATTATATTTATTATTATTATATTATATATATATATTATAATTATATAAAAATATAATAATATAATTCCCAAAGAATATGGCTTCCAAGAAATAGAAAGCTTTCAAACAAATCACGAACGCGAGTGAAACCAGAGACAAAAGTTAGCAGATATAAAATATGAAAAAATATCGAAAATTTTCTTTTTCCAGATTAAGTATTCTTTAACGATTTCGCTCATTAAAATCTAGTCTAGAAGAATTTTCGAAAGCAACAACATTGGCACTTTCACGGTCAAATTCAAGTGCATTTAATGCAAAATATACTTTTACCCCTGACTGTTCTCATTGTTGGATTCGTAACACAATTACTTTTGATAAGAATTCATTACAAATATATTTTAAGCTGCCAATTGGTGTCCATTCTTAGGAAAATAATCAAGTTTTTTTTTTCATAATAAAGATGGCTTCCATTGTTGAAGGTAAATACTTGAAACGTTATAAAGAATTGGGATAAGACAGAAATATTTTTAACTATATATTATACAGCTAATATTGAAAGAGCATTTTATAGAGTAAACTATATTTGCCTTTCTAGAATGACGCCGGTTGGCGATGACCAATGTTATGCCGGAGCCAGACATAGCTTCATTTGAATGATCATGTAGTGTGGCCGGAACTTTGTGTAGCTTCGCAAAGTTTTGTACAACTTTGTAGTCTTCAAGGACAAAAATGTATAAACACTTTGGACTATGTCTGGCTCCGGCATTAAGACATTAATGAAAATCACAATGAAGCAGATTTTTTTATTTAATAATTGCTATTTTAATATGTATTTTGTTTTATCCGTCTATCTGTACGCCTACTGATTATGCTACGACCTCGGACATTAATTGCATTATGAACGAGAAATATCGTTTTGCCACTACTACTATTTTTGTAAATGTTAAATGCATCTTCCATAAGATATGATAACAATAATGTTTATAGGTATTAAATAAAATGGTTATAATAAGAGTCTCGTGTGTAAGCGTCAGACATATTCGTAATCGAATTGCAATGTTTTGATGTAAGGTTTAATATCTTGAATATTAATACCTTATTATTTTAATATAATTATATTTAATTTAGGGATTTTATTTTTTTTAAGATTGCATAGATTAAAAGCGGGACACGATTAAGACTTGCCTTCTATGGGCCTAGCACGAACATGTACATCTCAAATAAAGGCGGGTCGTTGACTTCGAACGGTATGCAATGTTCGTGCTAGAACTTCAGGAGATAGAAGTCTACAAAGGTTATTTGTAAAGTTCCCTCGTATTCATTGGCAGATTTAAGCAGTTTAGTTTATTTTGCATGTCATAGATTTCCACAAATTAAAACCTGATTCTATCCAGCTTATTATAGACTAGCTGTATGTTCGCGTAAAATTAGATACAAAAAATAGATTAAATTTTAGAGGGAGGCTTCCTCGATAAATGGGCTACCTAACATTTAAAGATTTTTTAAATCGGACCAGTAGTTCCTGAGCTTAACGCGTTCAAACAAACAAACAAACTCTTCAGTTTTATATATTTTATATAGACTAGCGTGACTAGACACATTCACGTGAATTCAGTGACTTCGTAAAATTTGAGTTTTCGTCATTTAGTAAAGGGACCAATGTTATTTCTTGTAACGTCAGCTAACTACCGGTGAAATTTCCGTCGGAATCGGTCTATCCCTTACAGAGATTTCACGTAACAAATAGACAATAAAGATTATACTTCTTTATGTTATAAGTGCCGTATATCATACAAAATTAGTACATTAAGAATTATACATGCAATTTAAAAACAGACACTTCGATTTTATTTATTGGACCAATAAAACCGGTAGAGTGGCGAAATTCTGATAGTTATCGATTTAAAAATAATCGCGTCCAAAGACTGAATCATCCATTCATAAAAGTTTCTTAACAAATAGGACGTTCATAAATCGTAGTATTACAATACAACATAAGGTGGAAGTTGTAAGAGATAATAATTAAATCATTACACAATTACAGCTCTCTATAGGAAAAACACGCACTCGTGTCACCATTAGGAAATATACGCGTACTTTAATATAAACGAAACGTAAACGATACGACATTTTAAACAAAATGCATGTTTTATCTGGGCAATCGGGTAGGTATAATGAACCACCAGGAGGCTTACAGATGCGTTCTCGGCCTCTGAGAAAGGAGTATGCGCTTTTTTAACGATATATGAAATATTGTTTTTTTCTAGACGACATCAAGTCAAAATCAGTGTTTCTTTATTAATCTGGGCCTATCACAAAATCCGTCCTTAGCGACTACTAAATATACCTACTCGACAAATACTATCTTAGTACGTTCCGCAGTTTTCAAGATTTCGTAATAGGTGATCATTCGCTGTTATATATATGTTCTGATCAGAATATATTCGACTTAGGGTTTATGAAGATTTAATATAAATAATTATTATAAATTAAAACAAAAGTAAACATTAAATCGATTTTAACGAGTGTCCAAGAACTCTTGTTGAAACAAGATCGGTGCCATCTGCATTAATTTAGCGGGGAACCTATTTGGCTTGGTACCTATTTGCCTTCAGCACATCAGTAAGTGTCTAAGTAAATGTATGAAAGTACTATTTATTTTTTGCTTTTTAGTTCCTCGTCTTTTTGTTTTTTGAAGGGAGTTTTCTTTTTATTTAAAAATAATTTATTGTTATCACCATTTCACAATAGACTGCTGACTACACGGTTGTTTCTAGAGAAGAAGATAGACAACAGTCTACAGGCGTTAGAATATCTAGTCGATTGTTTAAGTCGCAGAAATATCAAAAATAAGTAATAAAAGCAATGTGAGATGCGACCCGAAGCCGTATCGGTCGCGTCTCTCGCGGTGTCATGATCACATGAATCACGCACTGATTCACCAATGATGACTCAAATGACCTCTGGTCACGACACTCGCAGGTTTTAAAACTAAAAGGACACCAGCGGTTCCTTTATGTAGTAATGAATCACTGAACAATGGAAGCTCGATAGAATCCCTGGCATTGACGATGATTACGTGTTTCTAGGATATTTTCCGGTTTTCTTGTAACATTGCGGACGTAAGTTGCTATCTCATTTATGGGAAACCTCTATGGTATAATATTAGTAACAGCTCAATATATTCCTAAATAATATTTTTTTTAAATGTCCAAGAGCGTGTCAATATACCATTATATAGAAGGTTGCGGTACCCGATTAAGGTATCTGTTAAATAACTTCAATAGTTGTTGGCCGATTTCGTTCAAAATTATTTTCCTAATGAGTTTTTTATATGCCCTATCAACAAATCATTATATCTTATAGTTTGGAAATCCTAGGAGAGGGCCACCTTGTGGGCGGACAGACGGGCGGATAGAGCGAAACAAAAAGAGATCCTCGTAGGACTACGGAACCTTAAAAAGGGCGTGTCAGCTCCCACGCACAACTGGCTCTTTCCCTACATAATGCGTTACGTTTGATTTTAACCCCTCATACAGCTCATACCCCGCCTTAATTATGAAAAACAGTAAATTCTAAAGAATAATAATAATTTAAGAACAGACAGACACACATAATTAAGACAGCCATAATATTACGTTCTAGGGAGCTCTCAGACCGCGTTGACGCTTGCCAACTAATTCGCTGCGTACAGTGCCAAGCACTAGACAGGGCAAGTTGAAGACGACCCTTGTCAGAGGGCAACTTTGTCTGCAGAGAAATCTCTTTTAAGAATATTAAGGATTTCTTCTAGGTATTCCGACTCGTATATTGGGAATAAGTATAAGGATTTACCCCTCTAAATTGAAGTTTAGGCTTCAAAAAATATTAGCAACATTTTTAGGTATCTATACTAATATATAAAGCTGAAAAGTTTGTTTGTTTGCTTGAGCGCGTTAATCTCAAGAACCGATTTGAAAAATTCTTTCAGCGTTAGATAGCCCATTTATCGAGGAAGACTATGTATCATCACGCTAAAATTTAATTTCTTTTTTATCTAATTTTACTCGGAGTAAGTCGCGGCACAACTAATGTCTAATAAACGAAACGCGACAACAACACCATCACTAGACGTGACAGCATTGCCGCCACTTCACGCCGATCTCATGTGAGAAAGATTCTATAAGGGTTCCTTTAACCTTAATAATTAATAAATAAAACATGATTGGTACAATTAAAGGTTGCATCCGTTGGACTTATATCTTGTTCCACTGCCATGTAACAAATTAAAAAAAATCATTACAGTAACCACAAATATTAAATAAAAATACCAACAACTTACCTAGTATGTTATTGTTAACCTTTTCGTCTCGTATTGTACTTTTTGCAAATCGATATTAAAATCGATGTTTCGCCCCGATTCCGTTATCTCGGGTCTGCATCTATTCACTTGAGCTGCTATAGAGTGACATTATCTATGACGCGACGTGTTTTTGATCGAACGATTTGCTACATATCCGGTTAATTTGTTCATTATACTATTTACTTTATTACAACGAAAATATATCTGCATACAGTTCAATATCATCTCTCTTTTGCCTGTAGAATAAATGTGAATCAGACGAGCCCAATTATTTTTGAAGGTAAATTACAAAATAGAAAGAATACAAAAAACAATATTTTTTAAACTACTTCCTGAAATTTCCGGATTTTTCCAGTTAATCAAATAAAAGTAATAATAATTATGATCAATAATGAAGAACAAAATATATACCAAGAGATTTGATAAAATTCAAAGGATTCATCGTCGTACGAAGGAACCCTACCGAGGGTATAAATCCCAGTGCTTAAAACTTGGCAATCGATCTATGACCGAAATCGTTTAGTGTTGTACGTTTCTCTAAGCATAATTTATCGATAATGTCGCTATTAATCTCGATAGCGCGTCAATTTAATCCTTTTGTGGCGATGCGGCGCCCGCGCGGCGCTCCGCAAATCCTATCATTATTGCTCTATACCTTATATTAGTGATGGTCTCATATACCATCGTTGTTTTTACAATACCTTGTAAAAATATTATTATTGTAATATATAAAAGCGAAAGGTCACCTAACAAGACATTTCTAGAAATGACAAAAAGTGATATTTGTCAAGGAGGTAGTTTATTAAAAACGGATTTGATAGGGCCAGCTTTAGGAGGTCTAAGGGTTCGTGCAAGTTTAATTTTACGCGGACGAAGTAGCGGGCAACAGCTGATCGCAGTATATTTATGAAATGGAAGTCATTTCTATCAATTTTGATTTGCATGATTTCAAAATGGCAACGATGATACTGTAAAATTTAAAACTGTGTAACGGTTATCATCGCCGCTTATACAGCCGCACCAAAAACACCAAATTTGGAAATTGATGGCGCTTAACATTAACGATGATTCACCTTTTTGTCAAGTGATGATATATTCAGTACACCCCCCTTTTGCCGTTAAATTCTAAGTTCGTTTTAAATTTAGTTCAGAATTTCTAGAATTTTTCGCTTAGAAAATCTTCGCTAGTCCCTAAATGTCGGATAACGCTTTCCAGTGATCTGAGGTCATCTGGCCCAGAACTGGAGCGGCGTCAAACGGGGGCGACAGCGCGCTCAATTAGAGAGATAAGCTGGATACCTGCTTGCATGTTGGTTACATACGTATCTAGGATATTAAACGACGGAAATTAATGAATTAATAGCTGGTAGAGTTTATGTGGAAGTTTATATATTAATACGTAAAGCGAGAACTTTTCGTACCATTTTACGAAAATTGCGTGGACGGGGGAGTGTGAAATTTGGCACAATAGTAATTTATACAGAGGAAGGTGTGCGAAAACTATTATTTTTTTATAATATACATTATTAACATATTAAATTATTGAAATAAAACCACACGCACACCAATGCTAAACGATTTACACTATTTACAAACACATATATTGGACGATGTCAAAGCGTAGTTAATCGCGACAACCGTATGTTATATTCATTGACAAATTTTATTTTTCTGTGAATATAATAATATATGTTGTACGTAAAAAACTTTGCGGGCGAATTTTGATCAGCTAAAGATACCTTGTTAACACAATTGTGGCCGATGCTGTGAAATACAGAATCGAGAACACCAGAACGACAGTCCTGGATCAGCCTTCGATGAGGTAATTATCCACGAAAAAAATCGTATACAACATGAATTGAGGTTAAATTAAAGGTAATACGACGAATATCTTAGCAGGAAAAAATCCTACTTGTGACACTTGGGCTCTCCACGATTCATTCTCTCTGATTCATCTCAGTGGTTTACCTAAACGGAGTCTAACTTTAAAAAACTTCCGTAGTTGCCAATGATGTTGTATGTCAGCGGTCACGTCTACCAAAGCCAATTCTGCGAACCTTCAGAGAAGACAATCAGATGTCGTAGTCTCGCTGCGGTCTCATTTCAATTAGTATGCGCTATGTCATCAGTTTTATTACTGGACGAAGTCACCGCACTGGTTTGTCCCGAAATCATTGTCACCGCTCATTTCACTTCCTGTTCGTACATGTGAAATCTTGACTCAAATTTCTTATAAATTCGCTAGTAAATTCCACGCTGTACTAATGGGAATTTTGTGACTCTGGACTGATACAAGTACATATTTACTCATAAGAATTTGAATTCTTTTCAGTTTGATTTACTTTTTTGATAAATTTTCAGTAAAGGCTGATTTTACCAAAATGTAATCATCGTAGAAAAATTACTTAGTTAAAGTCATCAATATGATGTATGTTATTGCGCGCCGTCGTTTATTACTTAAACCACTTTATTCGAGGTGAGAATTCAAGCACAGACGGTACATTATGCGATATTTTTTACATTGTGAGATATACAGTTAAGTACATCTAGCACTGAGGAGACTCTTTCATACTGTATTTATATTGTATTTTCCCAAGCGCATTACATGCTAAGACTTGAGCGGCTTTAACTTTTTTTTCGAATGTGGAGTTAATTGTAAGGAACCTAGTAGAGTGCATTTCTAGTTGATTTTATTTCTAAGATTTCTGCTTGTAAAATCACCCACTTTCTTAAATGTATGCATGTGTACATAAACAGATTATCATAGATATATTGGCAGTGTATTATTTTAAAGTCCTTAAATTTATTTTTTAGCTACTCTCTTGGGCTCATATTGCACGAAGAGCCCTTTTCTGAAGAAAAAATATAGTACCAATATCAGCAGCATTACCTCATAGTAAAATACCATATGACATAATGCTGTGAAAGTAACTCAAATACTCCAACCTAGCAGTTTCAATGTCAGTTTCTTTTTTACCGCGTATGCACTAGAACTAAGTCTTTTCGACAAATTGCTTATATGAACCCTCCATTGAAGCTTAGCATCTCACGTTACACCTAAAAATAATGTCGTATCCACCAGTTTCGTAGTTTTTAAAGTTGTAAATGTGAGGCAGGTACTAGGGGCGAGAGATTGCTTTATATAGGAGCTGCTTAACTAATTGTTAAATAGCTTATTTTTATAAACATCTTGTACATTACAGGATCTCAAGGATTATGAAAAGTTTCAGACGTTTACGATTGGCCAGAACTTTTGTCAGGCTCCCCAAACACAAATGAACTTTACTTATTTTTACGTCTTAATTTTAAATATACTATTAAGTCAATTCGCTATCTCGGTTCAAATTTAATCACTAAGAAAATTAATTTGTAATGGCCCAAAATTCTAAATACAAAAGTTATTCAATTAACCATAACTAGCCACCCGAAAATGTAAAAATTATTATCAGATTTGAAAAATAATTTTTGAGATATAGGTTGGCTAGACTTTTGCCAAGTAACAAAAATAAAGTATTGCCAAGTTTTATTTACGCTAAAAAGTATCGCATCAGCTCTTTTGTTTTTCCAATCGCTCGCGTCTACTTTTTTCTCATTTAAGTAACATAATCCTACATTGGATTCGGCGCTGCTCACTACTACGGTTTGACGATATTATAGCTCACTCTGCATAAAACTCGCATTTCACAAGTTCATATCGACTAATACGAATAGCTTAAATTGCGTACTCCTGCCTCGGATACTCTATGACAATTAAGAAGTTTCTTCTGGAAAGTCGCAACTATCCGTGTTTCTTTTAAGAACAAACGGTAAATTTTAATGACCATGGCAAAAACTCAAATAGGGGACTCTTACGTCTAGATGAGTTTTGAAGATGATGCGAGGATCAATGCAGCATTGAGGTTTAAATCTAAAAACCTTTAACAGTAAGGTAATTCAGGCTTAAGAGAATTATCTTCCATATTTTAGCAGAATGTTACATATTTTAGCGGAATCCTCTATCGTAACTTCAAATAAGTAACAAATTTTGGTTTAGAAAAATTAAGATATCATTATGTGATGTTACTCAATGGGTTTCCTTTCTACGGAACCCCATGACAAAGAAGTTAAAGAGGCGCCCTATTTTCCCAAAATTAAACGTTTATAGTTTCTCCATTCAGAATGAATAAGTGAGACAAAAAACAAATGGTACCCTCGGCCCGCGCCGCGGAACAAAACTCTGAATGGCTTGATAATATCGCGGTCACGATTGGGAGTAAATCAGTGGACGCCATTCACCGGTGACCCTAAATCGCGCACCACCCCCGACACCAACACCCGACATTAAGCTAAGGGTGTTTCGAAGAACGGACCACCAACGTCGGCCATTGATCCAATTTTACCGGCCAGCGTGCCACGTTTTTTGTCTGAAAACTTCTACTTTATGATCATTGCTCGACAATATAATGATGTAATTTGTTGTCGAGTCTAGTTTGGACAACGAAAGTCTTTGTTAGAGCACCATCGACAAGGGGTTAATGGGTAGATGACATAAAGAATTTTGTCAGGTCCACAGCACCCAGCTCTAGTTGCTTAAAATACAAATAGACTCAGTGTTAAGTCTTCGATCCAGCTGTTCGAAAAAGCTCGATCTACGATGTCTTCATTTTCAAATTTCACTTGAAAACCTTTAATCTGCGAGTTTACTCGAAGAAGCAAATCAATAAGCGCGAAACAATTTTTCGACATCGTTTTACATCAGTTACTTTTTGAGCATTTAGCATTGACGTTTAACAACCATGAAGTTTCTTTCTTTGTTTTTATCTCTTTCTTTCTTCACTTTTTGACAATTTTGAAAGCTTAATACCAAATTGTTTCTTTTTGATTGTCGTTTAATGTTTTTCAATTTAGTTGGTACAACAATCACGAGAGGGACGGCCCGTCTGAATAATTTAGCACTGATTTATGGCGGCGGTGATTATGAATGAAATATTGTGCACGGTAAACATGTTTTCAACAAGTTATATTTCCGTGTAGATGAATCGGGGTCCCACCACACTTGATCACTTCGCAAACGTAAGAACGCTGACCATGTTATGAAATATATTTTAGAATAATTCACAGAATAAGTTATATTTCTATGTCGATTGGTCTCATATAAGTTATATCTATAAAGACAATCTGGGGAACCAAACATTGACGAACAAACAGACGGTATGGAGCGTAGTTTTGCGTATTCACAATTAAGCCATATTTAAGGTCTTACTGATGGGCATATTTTCTTTCTTTATAACTGTAACTAAATGCTGTAAAAACAGAAGCCAAAGACCTACCGCGCCTGACATTGAAATTGCCACGTTGGTGTATTTAAGTTACTTTCACAGCTTTATGTCATATAGTTTTTTACTATGGAGTAATGCTGCTGATATTGATACTATATTTTTTCTCCAGAAAAGTGCTGTTCAGGCAATATATAACACGTGCCCACGAGAGTCGCTAAAAAATAAATTTAAGTACTGCTGGCAGGTGTGTTCGGTCCCTGGTTCGCGTTCCCTCCCCAGGTTCCGTTAATAGCATCCATTACGCTGCTTATTCCTAACTTTCTAGGCTATCGCGGGGATCGTGGGGACCTTTGCGAGGAATTTTATTAGCACCTCTGCGATGTGAGAATGAGCAAAGCGAATGTCTCTGCAAGATCCCTTTCTATTGTTACTTCAAAGGACATATGTGTCAAAAGATTTTAGACATGGTTATTTTCTGAGCTGTACTTAATTACTCAATCGCTTATTATTTTGTGCACATTTAATTTTTCATTGAATTTCTAAAACAATGTAAGTTACAGTCTGTATATACCACTGTTTAAAAACCGATGTTAATTTGTTTTTTTCCTATCCTATATTAATTTAATGTTACAACTTTAAACGATACAACCAGCTTTGATACAAAAATAAATCTCTCAGAGGCTTTGTCGTTTAATCTATATATATATATATATAAGCGAATGTCACCTAACGCGGAATCTCGATAGCCGCGGGATGTACAAGGATGAAATACGGCATGAAGGTCATTTTTAGTTCGCAGGCGTCCTCTAACAACGGACTTTGCGACAGGATCGAATCAAGAGGATCTGAGGGGTCTCGAAAAATTAATTTGAAATTCCTCCCCTTTTTTTGCTATAAACATGGAATTTGGCACAGAGGTAGTAGACGTTCGCTAAAGATGAATTTCTTTACAAGGTCAGATTGAGGGAGTCTAAGGGATCGCGTGACTTTTTCTGAAATTTGTGTATTTTTTTTTTTGCTATAAACATTAGTTGGCAGAGAGAATTACTAAGCGTCCGCTAAGAACAGATTTAGTGACAGGTCTGGTATACGAATGTCTAAGAGCACTCTGAAGTTTCGTTCATTCTCACATCTTTTGTACGGTACTTATGACAAAAAACAATTTAAGACATTTCTCCTGTTTTTGTGGCAGAACCGATTTTGAAGGAATTTTCAGGGGCAGATTGCTGATTGTATAAGAAGTAACACGGGGTACCTTATTTATGGTACAAAAATTAGGATAAAAACAAAAAAAATAAACTTCAAAAAAATTAAACAATAACACCCAATTTTACGCGGACGAAGTTGCGGGTAACAACTAGTTCATTATAAGTGCAGGTTATTGTTTGAAAATAAAAGTGAATTGTTTCATTGGTGGGTGACCCACTTCTTGGTCGTGTCGGTTATTTACGAGAAGTCAATGGAAACTTGACGTGTCGTCCTCCCGGTCGGCGCGCCGCGGTCGACTCCGATGAAATTTGCGCCAATCTATTTTAATTGCGTCTATTTTTCTGACGTTCATACTATTGATTTATTTACGAATTGCTGTTCTAATTGATGAAAAGGTATGAAGTCAAAAGATACTTATAACTACTCATTTTTGTTCTGAGATCCAAGAGTCTCATGAAAAGCGAAGATTTTCATATTTTTATTTATTTTAGAACTGCGAACAACATAGGTAGTACAAGCAAATGGAAACGATGATCCCGCAGAAGTAACAACTGTGTTGCGGTAATCATCACACGAGATCTATCGATTTTATCAAAAACATGCCTATTCACTCGCGTTGTGAAGGTATCTAGAGTCTGACTGCCTCCACTCTAGCATAAAAATTGAATTGCCAGTTAACATTACAACATAAATAATAAATTACGATTTTTCAACATAGACTTCAACTTCAGCAAATCCAATCGAACCAAAAGATGTTTTATTCAAGTAGTCTTTCACAAGGTCTTTTGAAAGTTATTTCTTAAAAGCAAACAACCGTCTGTGAGCTTTCTAATAGTGTTGTTTTCCACGCGCTTAAGTAGTCTGGTCTTTTGGGTCTGGTCATCTAAAAAAAATTGTGATTGAAATTTCCATACAGATCCACTTTAATGCGAATAATGTTTGTTAATAAGTATTAGGTAATATTAAAATATATACTTAATGTTAAAAAATAAACGATGACATGAAAAAATAACAATTATCCGTTCGGCGAGAAATATAAAAGTTATTTGCTTTTGATATAATTGCAACAATATAATTTAATTAATTATTTTAGCAATAAATCAGTCCATTACATTTCAACGGTTGTATTTAGGGACAAAGCCTTGTTTCCAATCACGTTTTGTGATAAATATAAAAATAAATGATAAGTCATTTTACCGATAAACTGATAACCTAAATTTTGCCTCGGTTGTCATGCTAACCACAACACCAAATGTGACCTTAATACTTGGAAGTAATGCCCGACAAACATTTATTATACAACAAACATATATTTATAACTTTAACTTAAAGAAATGTATGTACTTAGTAAACGTAGTATTTACATTAATGAAATAGATGTAAGTGGAACAGATAACCGGCGATAAGGGGGTTTCCATTTCGACAATAATATAAGCAGTTAAAATATCTAGGTTAGCGTTCGTATATGACAAAGGAGTACTTGAGAGTTGAGTCATTAATTATTTACTAATATCTACTGCAATTCCTACATCAAAGTTAATATAATCAAAGTAACATTTGAACGTCGACTCATTTAAAAATATGCACTAATTGATGATTGCATTTGAACAAAAAAAATAATTTACTTGGCACAGAGTATACAGTGCTGAAAGACAGGTAACGAGTAAAATGGTACACAGAGTTCTAAATAGCAGCTAAATTTGTAATACCACACAATATTAAGTAGAACAAGAGTTGACACGTACTACATTGCCAGTATTATCTGGCAGATGCTTAGGGCTACATATCATCGGCAACATGTTGCCACAACTACATTTTATCCTTCCGAGTTCGCGCGCAGTCATTGCCGACATATATTAGTTTTACGACTGTAATATGTTCCCGGAAATCTCCGAGGAGGTTCTGAAATTCTTTTTGGTCCCTGAGGACTGGAGTCTCCATTCTTCTGTCTTTTGATAAAGTTTATTTATAATATTATGATCAATATTATAAAGAGCTGAAAAGTAATAATAAAATGATTCGAGATGGAAAGATTACGTTGACGATAAAAATGCGTGAGTTTAGTAAATGCTGAATTTTATACAGAATGTTAAATAAATTTGTAATTTATAAAAAAATGTAGTGACATAATTTTAAAAGAGTAACTATCGAGTTTCTTACCGGTTCTTCTCGGTAGAATCTACATTCCGAACCGGTGGTAGCTTCCTTATTAATGTATTTGTATTGACGATTTAAAAGTTCTCGTGAGAGTCTACTTTAATGAAGCATATTTTGTTTTTAATTTACTGTTTACAGATAAGCAAGAGATAAAGATGAAATCAGTATCCATTTTTAATTTTTCAAATTATTTTCTATATGTAACTATTTTGTTAACAGATAAATAAAAGTAATCGCCATAAAGACAGTTATTGTCAACTCGTAAAATACGATCTTTAAAGGCAAAGTTTGTATATACTTATGTATGTATAATATTTCGATCATATTTTATTTCCTCTAAGCATCGGTGTCAACAATATGCAAATTAATATTTGCTTTACAGTATACGGACAAAACGTTATTTTGATGTCTTAATAAAATTTAATTTTGAGGTTACATATAACGTGACCATTTATATTTTTACTTAAAACGGGACATAGGCGTCCGATGATCTAAATTAAATATGGCCATATCCGTACTACTTCGATTCCCCGTCTACTCCTGAATCCCGAAAACGGGACGTGTGGTCACGTTAGTTACACATCACATTAATTTATATTTTCATTTAATTATACTGAGTCTCTTAGATTAAGTATTACTTCGCAAATACATGGCTAAAACCGTAAGTATTGTGCATATTAAATTTATCAAATATACAGTATTGTATTTTAGCAGCTAGATTTTATATTTAAAAGTACAAAGATCTACTCTTGCTCAATTGATAATAGAAAACCCCCAAGGAGGTTTTATTAGTTATAGATAATGCATAACTGTAATTTGAATTGTTACTCTTTTAATTATGTCAATTCAGTAACTTATTCACTCTATAAGTATTGTTATATTCTCCTCTTGTTTGAAATTAAAATAATAATCGGAATTGCAGCTCAAAGAAAATGTTTAGCAATATTGAAACGGTGAGCTAAAAAGAAAATTTTAAATTATTGGAACGTTCGAAAATGTCCGCAGTTATAATTGATATTTAGATAACAAAAAATATAAGTGTTTGCCAACTTATTATGTAATTTGATAAGTACACATTTGCAATGAACGTTAAATATTTTTGCAATATCTTGCTTGCTACAGTACTTTGAAATTGAATCATATTTGTATCTGTGTATTATTTATAATTAATTATCTTTGGTTTTTTCAAACAGTTAAGATTTAAGAAATGATACTAATTATTAAAAACCAAATCCATCGATAAGATGTCGGGTCTTCAGGTGATCCCTTACCCTTTGGGAGTAGCACCAGTTGCTGCTTCTTCCATTGTGCTGGAAATATTCCTTCCTGGAGACATGAGTTGTACACGTCTAGGAAGAGTTCTGGTCTCAAAGCAGTGGCTGTTTTTAGAGCTACATTTGGAACCTTGTCCGGTCCAGGAGCTTTTGTATTTCCTACTTTGCAGCAGGCAGATTCCAGTTCTTCCTGTGTTATTTCCGGTATTCGATCCTGCCTTTGCCGTGGTATGATATCCATGGGCGTCGGTAGGCACTTCGGTGCCTGCTGCCTGCTCGTCTGCCCCCTTGTAACATAAAAAAAAAAAAAAAAATTTACTTCGAAGCCAGATTTATTTGATGTTCTATATAAATTTTCTTTTTCAGAGCGGTTAACATCAATAAGCGATGATCAAAGTACCAAAAATATTTCGTACAAAAAAAAATTAGCTCCATATAGAAATCCATCCGCGTCGATCTATTGAGAGCAATCAATTATTTTCAAATATTTACTGAAGCCTTGAATTGTTTGATTTTTTTTTTGATCACACCAATTTTTGGTATAAATGGGGTCACCTCTGTTCCGAAACATCATTCGCAGCATCTATTCCAAGATCTCAATATCTAAGCATCATGAAGGTAAATAAATTATCTTATCTATTAATTAATTACTCGCTTATCCTCTTCATTTTTGTAAGATAAATTTGTTAAAATTTAATTTTTATACATTTACTTACGTGATAACGTCTCATAAATCGCTGAACGCCGGCTGCTTGTGCGAAAAAGCATGACGATAGTGTGGAACAAGAGATAGAGAGGCACTTTCGACGTTATCTCGTAAAATCATCGTTCATAAACTGACTTTATAGACAAAATTTTTTTCCAGTATTTGGCTTTAGTTCTCCTCGTCGTAGCCTCGGCGTCAGCTAAAGGATCTGGGCCGTACCTACCCAGTGGATGGAGACCACAGGGACCAGCTTTCTTTCTGCCTTCTGAAATTGTGGTAATGTGAACATTTCTCTCTTTTCTCCAGATGGCTAGAAGGCATAGATTTAGGGAAGAGATAAGTCCAAAAAAGGCTTATCCATTACTATATTGATAGACGTGGATAAGCCATTCTTTATGATAACTTTAGGGGATTCATGCCACAACCATTACTTTTGTTGCGAAAGGTGGTGTTCCCTGCGCAATTCTATACAGGGGACAGTTATTGTCTTAGTAGGTTAGCGTACCTTAATCGATATATATGAGATTCACTGGAATATGTTATTACTGAATCACTTCGTGATATTATCTATAATTCCAATTGCGCCTTAATAGCGCAACGTTAAAATGATGGACTGAAATCATTATGTCACTCCATTTGATTCTTTACGCTATTGTCGCACCAACTTCAGAATACGTCTTTACTTTTAACCAACTTAGGTCATTGGAATTTAAACCTAAAACATTTCAGAAACCCTCAACGGAGGCTCCCGTAAACGATTTATCACTTCAAGGCTCCGAGGCCTCTGGGTCTGACTTCCTCCAAGAATACGGTCCACCTAAAGTGCAGGAAGTAACCCAGAATCTGATCAGCCAAGGTCTCCCAGGCGTCTCCACTGAACTTAACTTTAGCGGTATTCAAAACTTCCCACCAATAGTCGAAGTTGCACAAGAAGAAATAGTAGAAGGTAAAGCATTATTTATTACTACCTCTTTCCCGCGACTTCATTGTAAACTTGTTGTTAAGTCCTTAGGCGTCCTTAATTTGGCTATCGAAAATTTCATCACTGTACTTCCCGCGGTTTTTGAGATTTTGTGATTTTTTCGCTTTTATATATGTAAAAGATTTACGTGACTTTTACCTATTTATTAGTTATAATTTATTTATAACGCGATATTTATTATTCTTATAATATACTTATAATCCAACTAGCTGTACCCCGCCACTTCGTCCGCATATGCGACTCTTATCACTAAGGGGTTCAAAAATAGTTGTTGGATAAGGATTAATATTGTTTTAATAGAAAGACCGTTACAAATAGTTCATTATTTTCAAAAAAGGTTATACTGAGCCAACGTTAATACATAGATATATGCTGTCGCTGAATTTTATTCAGAACTTTTAAAGGTGAACAATTTTGTCATAAATGACTTTTGCGAAACTTTAACCATTTACGCAGCGCACGCAGCGGAAGCTCTCAAATGGGAAAAAGATGCACCGATTTTGAAATTATTCATTGGTGCTCCGCTCCTATAGAACTTAGTGTGTTGATATATAGCCTATAGCCTTCTTCGATAAATGACTTAACAAACACTGAAAGAATTTTTCAAATCGGATCTGTACTTCCTGAGATTAGCGCGTTCAAACAAAGAAACAAACAAAAAAACAAACTGTTCAGCTTATATTAAAGTATAGATTAACAATATTCTTTCAGTAAAACCAGAAGTCACATCCACAGAACAGTCTGCAGTAGCCACTGAATCCCAAGCGTCAGAAGACATCAAACCCGTAATATCCGCAGAACCGGCCCTCGTAGAAGTAGATGATGTAGATACTACAGTTGCTTACGTTGAACCGACAACAGAAGTGTCTAGTGCATCATCAGTATCGTCAGAAAGTCAGCAGGAATCGTCTACTGTCCTAAGTGAGGCCGAAGCAGTAACTGCTTCAGCAGTTGAAGCGACAACCGAGGATCTATTGGCGAATGTAGCCCCAGCAGTAATTGCAGAAGTTAACGAAAATGTGCAAAACATACCCGCAATCATCGCTAGTTTGGAACAAGAGATTTTGACCCAACAGGTAATATTACAATCACTAGAGATCGCCGACCACAAACCTTTAGACTTGCGTACTATATGCTTATTTAAAGCTGTATAAAAAAAATAATTGTTGGTACAACGACTAACCGCTATGTTTGCTGGTGACACACGGCACTCGATACATATGTATGCAGATCATATAGTAGCATATTATTACTATCGCGATATTAACACCTATTACGTTGTTTTTTCAGGCTGAAGTGAATCAGGCAGTAAGTGAATTAGCGGCTCAAGATGTTTCCGGGTAAGTAATAAGTAAATTTCAACGTTATTTATTTAAATTAGTGGTGGGCGTATTAATAAATAAAAGAATCTTAAATCTATTTCCTATCAAGCTTTATCCCCGCCTAGTACCAGGGTCCGCTTAAATTGCAGAGGATGAGGCTATGGGGCGAGTTAAGATGACCAATTGCCGTCTGACATCATCCCCGGAACCCCCGCAATCCCACGACTAATATCACTCGGTTAGAGCTGCGAACTCCTTTTAAAAAATACTGGATATCGCCTGGCGTTCGAAATTCAACAAATCTTTAGATTATGATGTTTATATATCGAATTAAATAATATTGATGTGTGATTTTAGTTTATATGATTATAAATAATCTAAACCTTAAAAATATCGATCCAAAAAAATTCAGCTCAAAAACACACTGATTAGTAATTGGCATAAACCTCAGTCGTGCGATTTTTCTTAGGAGGTATTTAGAATAACAAATCGGTTTCTACTTACACTACAGATTTTTCTACAGAAACATCACCAAGATTCTTATTGTCCTGGCCTACATTATTCTCTTCAATTACTTCTAATTCCTCTTTATCCACAGAAAGTGATGTCCTATTGGACAACGATAAATTACTGACGGTGGAAAATACCTCCGAATCACTACTATCTATATATACCAATTCTACATCCTTTTCCGAAGCAGGCTTTACAACTGATGTGTTTAACTCAATTTTAGTTGGTTTGAAATATTTTTGGCCTTTTTCATTGATAGTGACCTTTTCTGGGTCCCATTATGGCCCTTTATCAGAGACATGGAAAGAAATTATACATGGAAATTTATCATTTTAAATTTGAAACTATTAAACTGATTTTGCTAAAATTTCGTAAGTATCATATATATGAAACGTAAAAAATAAATAATTTTTGTTTTAAGTAGAGTTATATAATATGGCTTTAACTGTATTATGGCTCAGAAATCTTAATCTCAGAATATTCTGGTTGGCCCAGCTTTAAACGGTTGTAAATTACTGTGAATTTAGGATGTTCCTGAATACAATATATACAGTGATGTCACTCATATCCAGTGGCGGATTTAGGGGTAGGCTGAGAAGGCTGATGCATATAGCGGCAGATTTAGGTATTTGGGGTAGCGCCATGCTGGTAGCCGAATTGGGCCGGCGCGTCCGGATACCAGTACCTCTTTCTCACATGAGATCGGCTTGAAGTGGCGGCAATGCTGTCACGTCTAGGGATGGTGTTGTTGTCGCATTTCGTTCGGTTTGTGAAACTTCTCGGTGACCTAAACTCGTCATTAAGGTCGGCAATTCATCGATTAATTAATTTATTTAAATCATTTAACATGACACACGTATTTTCCGAGCCAACCAGAATAACTAGTTTGTCTTCTACTTGTATTGATAATGTTTTTTGCCAATGCGATATTCATGAAAAATCAATTGTAAGTAATTTAAGTTCTGACCATTGCGGCCAAATGATTACTGTTATTGATAATATTATCAAAGACAATACTAAAATTATATGCAGACCTATTACAGCTAGAAAAAGTAATATTTTTAAAGATGTTGTGACGCTCAAGGTTTCAAGGTGAGTCCACATATCACATTCTACTCCGCATTATAAGTTATTCCTAAATAGAGAATACTGAGTGACAAAGGAAATTCTATCCTTATCCGTAAGTAAACTGGTATTGGCCTTTAAAAATGAGTAACTTATATCAAAGATGCGGCCTGCGGGTAGCATGATTGACAAAGTGCGGAAAAATGTCTTTAAATCAATTAAAAGTGCGCGGATTAAAAAAAGACATCATCTTTCATATGCAACAATGCCGTAACTTGGTGGGACAACATTGTCGCCACATACGCGAATCCGACGCGGAGCCCATCAGGGAGGCTTTGAGTCAGTGGTGGGGAGGTCGCGACCTCTCGCACCTGGCGATACCGTTGTTTTTCAGGCACTTCCGCGACACCAGCTTCATCTTGGAGGACGGGCGCGGCATAGCTGGCTTTCTCATAGGCTTCGTCTCGCAGGCCGAGCCAGAGGAAGGTTACATACACCTTGTCGGTGTGCAGCCGGGACGCAGGCAGCGCGGCCTTGCTCGCTGGCTGTACGAGGCTTTCTTCGAGGAGGTGTAAAATGTTATTGTACCAATTTTAATTCAACTCAAATGCAACCTGCACATAAATATCAAAATAAATTAATTTATAAAGGCAAAATCCGTCGTTAAATTTTTATGGTGTAATAAAATTTGATGCTGTTCGCATTAATATCTATTGGTGAGTTCCATAAATAAGTGAAATTAATGTAAACACTATATAACTTTTGATCTTTTGTTTTTTTATATATGCTATATTGACTCTAATGTAATTTTTTTTTTGTTTTTCTATCGTGTTTGCATGATTCTTTTGAGTCTGAATTATTATCGCGTATTTTAAATTAATACATATCGGCAATGTTCTACGGATCAGAACAGAATGGCTTTTTCGACCGATTTTCGCAGAAATACGAGTCGGTATTACCTTTTTTCTATGAAACAAGGGGGAAACGAGCACACAGCAGGTAGTCAAGTGTCTAGTAACGCCTATAGACATGTGCACGACCAGGAGGCAAACAGATGCGTTGCCGGCCATTAATGACGCCTTTTGTACAACAGTTATGTTTTTTTTTAAAGGCAGCATTTACTTTTCCTTATTTTGTCTTTCTTCTGTATTATTTCATTAGTATACATGAATGAAAAAAATGTAGCCGAACTTAGATCAGGAAGAAAGTGTTTGCATCCGCGAGCATCGTAATCGCATCACGTTTATATGGAAAGTAACCGTCTCAAAGGTCATGGGCGGTGAATGGCAATGAATTGACGAACACACCAGGTTGAATAACGACATATATACCTATGTCTTTTTTTTTTGTGTTATTTTTTGCTTTTTAGTTCCTTGGTGTTTTTTTGTAGCCGGTCGCAGCCAGAGCAACTTAACTTAGCGATCAACTCAAATGCCGACCACTGATTAGGCCACGACCTCCTCAAAAACTCCTCAAAAACACTGAAAATTAGGGCTGAGTTTCCTGATGATTTATCACAGGAACTCGGTATAAAACCTGACGTGTATGCCCATTCAATGTATGTATTCATTCTAATTGTTATTTTAGGTATTAAGTTTAATTATGTTAATTTAAATTAAGTTTGTAAACTTGGATTGAATAAATGTCTATGAGTCTATGAGTATGAGAAGCAGTAGAAGATACTCGTAATATAGTAACAGTAGAATAGTATAGTAATCGTATAGAGGAATAGTGTAATTCGAGAGTGATAAGCACGGTTCGATAGTGGGTGGGGATTGTATGATACGAGTGTCTTCTGTGGAAGACAATATTACGAGCGACAATGCCAGCATAGTTTTGCGAGCAAATACATCTTATGAGACAAGTGGAGAGGGGATTCTGCAGCGCTCATTTGCGAGATACTCTCTTGTTTGATTAGATACAATAGAGACAATCTTGTACGACAGAATAGTCTTAAGTCAATATAAACATCTAATGACATAGATTATAGATAAATTAAAATCCTTAAGATACTTGGTATATCCCTGACTCTAAGCTATTGAATCAGAAGCTTTATGCATCGTTGTAAGGAATTCCAGACAACTATTACGTACATATTGGCAGTATTAAAAAAAATCCCAGTTTACTTAATTATAGAGTTATGCCGGAGCCAGACATGGCCCAAAGTGTTTGTACATTTTTGACCTTGAAGACTACAAAGTTCTAGAAAACTTTGCGAAGCTACACAAAGTAGCCGGCCACACTATATGATCATTGAAATGATCATTCAAATTAAGCTATGTCTGGCTCCGGTATTATAAAAACAATATAGTCCATCAAAACATGTATAGAAAAAGGCTAAGAAAAAACTGAACTAAACGCTTACAAAAAGCACGAGGCATTCGGCAAGCAATGCTTTGCTGTTATTTTCACAACAACTTTCTGCTCTGATTCTGTAAAAATATTTTTACAAAACCTTACAATATGTTCCCTATATATTTACAGAAACTTACAATTTTATGAATTCATAGTAAATGACACAATATGGCGGTTATATTCAGACAAGCGTAACACGGAAATAGATACATATAAATACATATACACAAGTGCAGTGAAATAATTAAAGTGACAACGCGAAAGTGAAGTGGTTATTCAGTGACAGAATGTGAGTCGTTACGGCGCACCCTCAGACACACCTCGCTTTAATAACCTGATGAATTAATAAAGTGTACCTCCCTTGGATCCCTCGCGAACTGCTGTAGTCTTTGCGAATTGGTCTTACCAATTAAAATCAAAGTTAAGATAAACTTCATTCAAACGCACCCTTCCTTTGCACATCTGAAGTTTCCTTGAATTTCTTTATTTTTATCATAATGTAACAACGGAATAGATGTCTCAATTTAAATTTAAGTTTAGAATGTTTATCTCTGTCTATATACTTACGTATCTAAAAGGAATTGGCGGGAAGGTAGTTTTTAGTAAGTATCCGCTAATAACGGATTTTGCGATATGGTTAGATTAACGAGGGATCTCGCAAATTTATATGAACTTTTACGCTAACGAAGTCGCGGGGAAAAGCTAGTATTATATGAAATATAGAGCCTGACGCGAAGAAGAAGGTAAGTTTAATTTTTACTAACAATTACAAAAAAGACCTAAAACGAAGAGAAGGATTTTAGCGTAGTTTTATTCCACTACCAAAACCCAAAACTTAGTTGGAGGGTAAACAGGAATACTTTAGGTATATTAAAGTATTCCCGGTACTCTTCAAAACAAAAATATTCAGAGGCTATTTAGTAATCATACGAAAGCTACGCGTCGTATTGCTAAGCACAAATATTATACCAACGTTTTGTGCACACTTTGTACCAAAAAAAATATTAGCATAATAAACACAAAGTGCGGGATCAGCTCACCTTCGTCTCTCGTAATCCGCTTGGCAAAATATTATAATAAATTCAAAAAAGAGACAAACGGAAAACCGCCGTGAACTTAGGTTCGCGCGGGTCCGAAACTCGCGTCCGCAAGTCAGGAAGGAAACCCCAAAGTTTGTCCGAAAAAATCCGGAAAAAACTTGAAAATTTAAGCCGGCGCGGCGGCTCGGTTTCCTCGGGCCGAGGGTCCGACTCAAATATTATCTCGGGCTTCCTTTTATTCCCTTTGTTTTACAGTTTATTATTCGCGGCCCACCTCCGAGGTGCGTGACCGAAGACGGCTCGGAATTAATAAAAGAAATCACCCAGCGAAAAGGCCGTAGTAATTCCGTTGGAACTGGAAAAAACTCAAACAATGATGAGCCTAAACAAGATTCCCGAAAGTTTGCCCGTTCCCGTTCGGTGTAGCAACAAAGGGAGCTCTTTAATTTACGTATTCCACTTTAGACTGTTTCAAAATGGCGAAGTCCCTGCGTAGTAATTGTCAAATTTTAGAGGTCGCAAAAAGTTTTCGCGTTCCGCCGAAATGGGATCGCATTGGATGATTATTTGTGTGATTTAGGATGACAGGCCTATCTGATAGCTCTTTAAGATGTCGTAAAGATCCATTTATTAATAAAGGAACGGCTTCTAAATGCAAATTGTTGTAAAATATTCGATTGATCAAATAAAACTAAATAGGCTGGCTTTACGCTTAACTGGACGGGAATCAAGTGAGTTTCTCATCTTATAATCATTACCAGATATTGTAGACTTACCATTGACGTGATGACTCTATTGAAAGAGCTCCACTAAGTGTTGGCAGAAATTTTCTGAAAACAAAAGAAAAATAAAATTTTAAACTTTGCTTAATATCATTTAAAAATAAAAACACAATTCTTTTATTTGCAGACAGTACACAGCCAATCCCGCCATTGAAATGGCATGCAAATTTACAATTACAATAATAAATACATTTACAATAATAAATGAGTGTACACTTACAATAAGCAAACTCTTCAGCTTAATGTATTAGTATAGATTTAAAATCTATCTGCAAAGGTAACCAAAACCTACAGGGTACATCCCGTTGAACTAGAATCATTAAATTTGGCAAGAAGCTATATCTTGTAGCGCAAGTACATACATATATGAATGACTCCCAAAACTCTAAATTTGTTATTGCAAACATGTCTGTTTGTATATGTCTGTCTGTATGTCCGTAAAGACCTCGGGTCATAGAAATAATAAACACTTTTTTATCATAAATGCGTAGAGGTGTCCTGAAAGTAATTCCTAATATTCTTTAAATAAAAAAATACAGTATTTTTCCCTTTTTTACCCCCGACGGAAGAGGGGTTTTATAAGTTTAACTGGTCTGTCTGTGTGTGTGTCTGTCTGTCTGTGGCATCATAGTACCCGAACGGATAAAGCGATTTCAATTTTTGCTTGCTTGCTAGCTTGATGAAAATCGGTTGAATCGTTAAAAAGTCGTGGGGGGGTACTCCATTTTCCTTGTACGCAAAAATGTCTCGCGTAATAAAGGTTCCGTGACGATCCGTTATCGTTTTCGCACACAAAACGCTTCTAATAATAACCAGCATAAATATTACGCTTTCGCAAAATATAACCCCCACTTAACTCCCTCGCACCACTGACAGTAACGCCAATAGGTTAATTACTACCATCTGAAGGTAATTAAGTATTTGTAAGTTGACTAAATAATAATGTGGTATTTTTGTTAACACAAAATGCTTCTGTTGTGTAACAAGTACAATTTTCGAAAGAACGATTCGCTGACTGTTGGGTTTCACGCAGGGTTATCAAAAAAATAAGGATAATAACGATAATAACGATAGAGAATAACGAAAGGAACAAGCACTGTGATGTCACGTATCAAGTTTAATCAAACCAAGGGGTAGAGGGTTTCGAAAATGTGACAACCTATGACAAGGAGTTAAAAAACCGTTAATTCGTGTGACGTAATTTATATATGACCGCTTATGTGTCGATGCCTCAGGCAGTCTTTCTATTCTAAATACAACAAAGTAATGATATTCTTCCTAGCTTTAAGACAATTTTTTAAGCCTAATGAGTGAGTCCTCCGATATACCTTTATACGGTTGGCCAAGGTAAGGTAGCCATCGAATGCCATACCATATCAGACCTCTCAACTCAACTCCTAAAGCGTCAACGGCTCAACGGTAGAAATGTTGGACTGAAATCCGAAAGGCACCCGGTTCAAATCCCTATATCGTTATGGTTACAACCACTCAGAGCACATATTTTACTACATGCCTATGTATTATATAACACTAATTGTTACCCGCTACTTCGTCCGCGTAAAATTAGGTGAAAAATTTTAGCGTGATGACTTCAAGAAAAGATTATACGCATTCCTCAAAGACCGGCAACGCATCTGCGCATCCACTAATGTTCCAGTTGCCTATTAGCATCAGTCGTCACTCAAGTGAATACCGCCTGCTCCTTTGCCCCCTGTCATATGTATATATAAAAATACATATTTTATGCGTTGCGTATGTTATCCTATGTAATATATGTAAAGTGATTAAATATTTCTGAGAAGGTCGTAGCGTTATCTTTCGCCGGTTCCCTTCCCTCCTCGATCATCACACCGCCGCCGACTGTAGGAGTATAGGAAAAATTCCGAAAACCGTTAATTTGTAGTTAAATCGAGAAAAAAAAATTGCAGTGACTTTATCACCTTACTTTAAGGGTGAAGATTTAGAATTGACATCTAAAGGTTCGGTCGCCGCCGCTTCTTTTTCGGGCTCCTCTGGGAAGCTGAGCGTCCTCGAACATCTCGACTTAGGATTTGAAGTACCTCAGAAAATAATGTAACTTAAATAAGCAATAAAAATACTTTTTTACAAAATAAAACATTCAAATACTCCTTTACATTTACATGTAGCGTTGTAATACACTTCGATCCGTTAGTGCCCTTACATAATGGGACAAAGTTTTGACGAGGGTAACCCATTATGATTCCTTTGAGGACCACAAACTTTTAATAGGTTTTTAATAGGTCATGTTTGCGGGTAGATAACTTATTAATAATTAGGAAATTTCAATATTGACTTTCTAACAAACGAGTGTTTCAATGCTGCCTGTTAGTTTGCAAAAAACGTATAAGTGGTTTTAGTATACCTAAATGAAAATTCCATGTTTTCTCCGTGTCTAGGGTTTTATAGACAAGCCAAGACTCTTGTCTTTGTCTTTGGCTGGCCCGTTGGCGCAGTGGGAGTGACCCTGCCTTCTGTTCCGGGAGTCGAGGATTCGATTCCCACCTCGAGTCTGGATAAATTATCCATATGTATGTATTTATATAATTCTTAAAAAAATATATATTTGTGTATAACAGACAGCTGTTATACATAACACGGCTTCATTCAGTCCTTTGGAACAAAAACAGCTTCGCGCTAATGAGTTAAGAATTAGAGAGGGTAAGATAAATATTGTATACTATTTTTTATCCTATAGCATTATTCCCAGTTCCCGTTCCCGTTCCCGTTCCCGTTCCCGTCTCCGCCCCCCTGACTACCGACGCCCATGGACATCTACATTACAAGGTTTGCAGATGTGTTGTCAATCTTTAAGGAGGATTTTAGGCCTACAGGAACTCCCATAAACTGAAGAAAACATCAAACAATACCACCACTTAATATGACTGCATTTCCACCACTTTATACCAATCTTATGAGGAAAAGTTACTGTTACCCTACAAAACTTTGCGCAGCTACACAAAGTCCCCGGCCACACTACATGATCATTGAAATGATCATTCAAATGAAGCTACATATGTCTGCCTCCGGTATAAGAGATGGCGATAACGCCAATGGCGGGTCGCATAGCGGAAAGCTCTTTATATTTAGAAAATATTAGATAAATTATACCATATTCTTTTTGCAGTTCTTTTAGTGAAGAATGATTTTCATTTGTTTTTTGTGGTAATATTTGTAAAGTGCGATGACACCGTTTTAACCAACAGTACTTAACTATTAGATAATAATATCTTATAAAGTTCTGTTATTAGCTTTAGATTAATTTCACAACTTGATTCAATCCTATCAGGATTTGTTTGTTATTTTATTCATCACATTTGGTGATCTGCCTTGACATACTTAATGATATATTAAATGATTTTTGTTCTATCAATATTAGTAAAAATGTTACAGGATTCGTTTCTACCTTTCTATTTAATAGTTTTTCAAAAGCGATTACAGACAGCTCTGCTAAAGAAATAACAGCAATAGGAGAAAAGTCTAAGTTTTAGCCAAACGTTTAATCTACAAGGAACCTTAGCTTTTAAATCGAACGATCATTTGTGTTGGAGCGAACTGAACTCAAATGCGCTACTTAAGGAGACAGATGGAGCGATATTACGCGGCACAGATACTGCACTGCTATATCCGTGATTTTCGAGGCCTGATTCTCATCACTTGCCGACAAACGATCTGACAGTATTTTCTGACATACTGTCATTCGAGTATATCAATGAGCTAAACGGCCTGACAGTATTCGCTGATATGCTATCATTTCGAAGCGCATTTTTATGTAAGGAAGAAAAATATTAGGAGGCTGTTAAATTCGCTGCTACTTCAATGATTTTTGAGGCCTGATTTCTGTTTTGTTTAAAAACAATTATCGTTATTATGAGTTTGAATATTTGAAGGTCGTACAGCATATGACCTAATTAGTCAGGCATGGTCAGAGTCTGGTAATCTTTGCCCAAAGATTTAAGAGTCTCGTTATAATATATAAGTCATTATTTTATCCTAATACGGAGAAAAATATAAAATTAATATCGTATATAAACTTATTTTTAACATATTGCGTTTTTCATAAAATAATTTACGCACAATAAAACAACACTGATCAATTCAATTCGAATAAACATTATATTCGATTTTCAACAAGTTGGTCTAAGTCAAAACTACCTGAGCGGGCAAACCGCGCAGTAGAATGTGAAACAAAAAAGGAAATTGTGTAATGCAATTTTTCTAATGTCGTTTTCCTTTGCACGTTTGTAGCTCGGACGTAATTGGTTATGTTTTTAAATATAAAATAAATTCTGCAATGATTACTTTTAAGGAGTAGTAAAAATTCCGTACCTAATTAATTTACTAGTTAAGGATATCTTTTGAAAACATAGGTACAAAGTATTGTCCACGTCGTAGATGGTATTAGATGTCGCCAGCGACAATATAGGAGTCAATGAACCGAATGTACTTTACCCGGATACCGCTAGAAAGAAGTCTAATATTTCTAGAATACGATAGCCCTAGAGTGTCTGGGTTTGAACCAAGTACTCTGCTAAATTTAACCTGTCCTTCTATCGTTAATCTGTTTAAGTTTAAAAATGTTTGAATACATCTTGGTAAGAAGACGTTGTTAAATACAACCGTATCTAAAACACAGAGCTTAGCTTCCTTAAGCGTACATAGCTTAATTAATCTCTGCATTCCATTATGGATCTTAGATATATTTTTTTCCCTTTTGCACTTAAAGTCTGTGAGATTAATTCTTTCGACAGAAAATAGTCTTTATTGTTAACAAGCTGTACTCATCTGATTGATATACTGTTGTTGATAACAAAGACGTGGTTGCACTTTCTTTTTTGGTCTCAAGGACCTAAGTGATTAATCCCAGATACAATTAAAACATTGCTCTATAGGCACTCAAAACTTCCATTTTCTTATCTATCATAGCAACCACCAATAGCATTTGTTCATACAATTCTCAATTATGGTAACACTGTTCTGAAGATATTTTATTGGTGCCACTATTACGACCGACACGACAATCAATTAATGGAACTCAATTCGTAAAACAATTCATTGTAACTTTGTACTCATAAGATAGAAAAACAATTGCGCATATTTTAAGAAGGTATAGACAGAAAACGTTGAAATTTTTACATTTGTTTTTTAAATAATGTAAATTAAATAACTATAACGAGTAAATGTGTATAACGAGAGGCCATATTTGAAGTGACAAATCTGGATTAAGGTTTAAAAATAAATGTCGTTGTTAAAAAGAAATGAATGTGCTGAATAATTACGGAATTTCCAGTACAGTTCATAAATACAGACAAAGCAACATAATTTTTAAACCTCTGACGAACTAAAGCAAATGTTCCGACGTAGTTCGTTAGTAAAGAGCTTTTAGTTGTACGAAGTGTTGGCTTCAGTTGTTTCGTTCGGCTGAAAGGTCGTTCACAGGAATTGAAACGGATTTTACGGCGGATTCCTGGCTTTATTACCGAGCTTAGAGTTCTGTACTGTGCTTGTAAATTTGTAACTAGTGCGAAACACTTTAACAACGAGCGTCTACAACCTTGATTTAGTATTTTGTCCTATTGGGATCTCTTATAAGTTTTCAGCAGTACCTGTTCTATCTTATAACCTTACATCTATACGTTTTTTATTTATAAATAAATATTTACAAGATATTTATTTATAAATAAATATTTGTATTACACACGGACGCCTCTTCATAAGGTAGACAACTTAATGTCCGTGTTTTAGGTAACAGCCGCCTGTTATACACAATTTTTTTTTAAATGTATAAATATATAAATACGGATAACAAGGAGGACGTGGCCTAATCAGTGGTAGGTATTTGAGTCGATCGCTAGATTAAGTTGCTCTTGCTGCGACCGGGTCATAGATGGGTGACCCATTCTAGCACTGGTTTATATTTGATATCCGACCTCCTCCGTGTTTCGGTACCATCACTTGACGTGACAGCATTGCCGCCACTTCACGCCGATCTTATGTAAGAAAGAGGTACTGGTACCCGGACGTGCCAGCCCATTTTTTGGTACTATGTCTTATATTCCCGTTTCTTCTCCTTCTAAGTTTAAATTATAAGCTTGTGCTAGAAGTGGCGGCGATACAAGAGCAATACCGGGGTTTGAACCATGTATTTTGCCAGCACGACACTCCACCCTTCCATCGTAGAGGATCTTGCATTAAATAATGCAGAAATACAGAAAATTCACGTCAGACGGCATCTGGTCATCTTAACTTGCCCCACAGCCACATCTGCAATTTAAGCGGACCCTGGTACTAGACCAGGATGACTTTAGGTATAAGAATAAGTACTGTCTTCCCTAGAGAGTTTAGATTGCTATCAAGAGGAAGTCACTGTTAATTTTCCCGTAGCGACCCGTTGGCAGTTTGTCAAGAAGTTTTACTTTGCTTGAATTTGGCAAGCGTGCTGCATCACCGATATCTGCATTGCACTATTGATATGACATCAAAGTGCAATGCCTACGGGTAGTACCAAGATAATGTAGCCAACTAGATAATAGTCCAAATATGCCCCAATTGCGTATATAAAAAGGACACCCAGGGTTTGGGTTATCGTCGAAATTGTACCCAAAGTTCCTCTTATGTTATCTTGACTTATTTCCTTTATGTACATGGGTACAATGGTGAAACAACCACCTGCTGCCAATCCAGTCAGAACTCTTGCAAATATTAGAGTACCTGTAGAAGTATATGATATCCTTAAAACCCACGACACCTGAAAATTGAAGATTGGTACCAATGCAGTTAATGTCATTATACCTTGCAGTGGATGAGAACGCGTATGAAGGCGCAGGGATGGTACGTGTTGAAGTTAATGGCCAGTGAGCGTGTTGCAGATCCTCCTCCGTGGCGAGGTTTTCCGAAGCGGTGGCGGCTTCAGAAATGATTGGCAATTCAAAACACCATGCAATTGCTCTAAGCGTGGCAAATATGCTACCGGCTCCTAATAATATAAATCGGAACTTGCGTCACTGTTTTGTTGTATTTATACATTTTTTGTTGTATGATCCATATGATCTCCCCTCGGTACCCTACTGTGCCTGCAGCTGCTCAGGTACAGGTAGTGCTTATTTACTGGCGGCACTTACTCGCCATGTCACAGAGTTTTCATCGGGTCTTATGTAGCATTTTATAAGGTATATCGTCCAAAAAATACCCACTACACCCTCCAACTCTGTCGCTGCATGGTCGGGGACTGTCGAAACAGCAAGCGGTAATATCTTACCGCCGATCCATAATCCGCCACCTATGGACCCCGGTAGTAGCGCGCAGCTCAGCCCACTCCTAATACAAGCTTTTAATTTGAGCTTAGTAGGAGGGGAAAAGGGAATATTAGACATACCTAAAAAGCATTCCTAATATTCTTTATAAAAAAAACTGTCATTTGAGAGTTATTTTGGCGTGCGCTGCAAAAACTGTTAGAGTTATACGTATGTATATAGTGTATGAAGGAAATGTTTATCTTAAATAGTTCTACAAAATAGTGTTACAATGGGGCAGACGAGCAGGCAGCAGGCACCGAAGTGCCTACCGGCGCCCATGGACATCTACGCTGTGGGGCGAGTTAGGATAACTGATTGCCATCTGACGTCATCCTCGGAACTCCCACTATTTCTACAAGCTTACGACTAATATCAAAAAGTGACATTAATCGGTTCCCATTGTTTTACGTGCCTTTAAAAACACGCAGGAGGTTGGCTATCAAATATAAACCAGTGCTAGAATGGGTCACCCATCTATCGCCCGGTCGCAGCAACGGCAACTTAAGCTAGCGATCGACTCAAATGCCTACCACTGATTAGGCCATGACCTCCTCTCTCAAAGCGCAACAACTACCAACACCACTAACCAACGCATGTTCGAACATTTCACAACACTACCACCAGTACAAAAAATTGATTCATTGCCATCAATCACATTTTACCACTCCAAATGGGAAACACACAGTATGAATGACAGCTGTAGAAATTTCTATAAGTGTTAAAGTTATATTTCGGGGTGTAATTTACAGTAGTGAATGGATGTTTGAATGGGACGCGTTCTGTCGTGAACTGAGCTGAGCTTCAGGTATGCGTCCGCGCACGCCGGCTTTGGCGCACAATAATACGGACAGTGTACTGTTTATATTGTAACAAAGTGTCTTTACTTAAACTTTAGATTCTCTTTCACCGCCATTTTTGCACGCGCACGTATAATTGTTTTCAAGACAGGGGGGGGAGACAGAGGGTCTCTCTCGGAAAGGGACCTTTTTTATAGGACCTCGTCGAACGCAGTGCCTGTGTTATAGGTAACAGCCGCCTTTTATACACAAATATTTTTTTTTAGATATATATAAATATTTACATACGGATAATACACCCAGACTCGAGGGTGATTACGACGCGTGCATACACCAATTTGGTGATTTATAATTACAGTAAATATTTAATAATATTTACGTAGTATCAGGGGATACTACACTACCCACAGTTAAACTGTGAGTACACCACAGATAGGTCAGTAGAGGAATAATAATTAAGAGTTAATTTGTATAATCTCTAATAAGTTTAGAGTCTCAATAGCTCAACGGTATAAGGTATAGACTGAAATCCGCAAGGTACCTGGTTCAAACCCCACCGCCGTTGGGGTATTGTCGCTCCCAATAGTCCCTGAGTCGTATCGGTTCGGAAATACCGAAACTGGCAATTAATTCCACAGGGGAATTGTGCGAGGTAAGACATGAAAGTAACCGTCTGTTATGTTTTCACTCCTACATCGCTGAAACAATCTGGATGAATTTAAGCATAGAGAATGACATGGGGACCTTCGAGAGGGACATACTTGTAGCATAACTAGGGTCTATACATATAAAAAATGTTTGTTTGTGACGTCGAACTTATAATTTACATAGGATAATATAAACAATACCTTTTTTGTGTCAGAAATTTTGTTTGTCTGTCTCTCTGTGTTCCGGGTAATCTCGAAAACGGCTCACTCGATCTCGACGATACTTTTATTGATGATACTTTCATATGTTACTTCAGTTTTTTAAAAAAAAAGACTGTTAGGAATACTTTATAGGTATGTCTAATATTGCCTTTTCCCCTCCTACTAAGCTTAAATTAGCTTGTATTAGGAATGGGTGCGACAATACCCCAACGGCGGTGGGGTTTGAACCGGGTACCTTGCGGATTTCAGTCCATTCATTATACCGTTGAGCTATTGAGGATCAAGTTTTAGGTAAATGATTAGGTTACCGCACAAATAGATAAAAACCCCTTAAAATTCAACAAAACCTGATTTCAGAGGAAGTCTCGGTTAAGAAAATACTTATGTAATCTTTTGCAGTGTCTGCGCACACTAGTTGGGCACTCGGGTGGGGTGTGGTCATCGCAGATGGTCGGTGACCTAGTCATCAGCGGCTCCACGGACCGTACGCTACGTGTGTGGAGCGTCAAGAGCGGACAGTGCCTGAAGGTCCTGGCCGGGCACACGTCCACCGTGCGCTGCATGCACCTGCATCAGAACAAGTACGAAGTTTGTTTTGTTTTCCTTTAGATACTAGGAACATTTGGAGGAAGCCTTTGTCCAGTCGTGGCCGGACCAATGCTGGAATTATGATGATAATGGTTTAAGTGAATCAACCCATAGAATTCTATACGTAAATACTAGGGACCCGTCCCACCTTGGAACGGATGCAATGTTATTAATCAACATTACATAGATATATATCCTTCTCATCAGAAAAATCCTTGTAAGTCAGAAAAATGTTGATGTATTTAAGAATATAAAATAAAATGGAAGTGTTTCGATTTTTCTGATGAGAAGGATATATATATATATATATATATATGTAATGTTAATTAATAACATTGCATCCGTTCGAAGCTGGAGCGGGTCCCTATGAAATGTAGGTAACATATATATGTATTATACTATATGCATAACTTTGTATAGTGGTAAAACCGCATTCAATTTCATACCATAGCTTTGAATATCTAAACATTCTTACCACACTTTCTTGTATGGAAGCGATTTTCTTTTTTCTACTTTGTAAAGAAAGACAAATTATCAAAAAACGAGCACCTGACTCAAAACTGATAAAAATTTAATATTATCCGAAAATAATAGTCTAATCACATTATTACATATTCTCTATTTCCACGTACATATTTTAATTATTCTTCTACACTATGCTAAAGTGCTAAAGATAAAGTACCTAGAAGATAAGAAATTGAAAAAATTATGAACGGTTCTAATAATATTTCAATTTTCTTGCTGTTCTAATTGAACACTTTTTTAATGCATAGGAAATATACACTAAATATTGACTGTATTTGAATGTTTATAAGTGCTGATTTGCTTGAAATCTCTTTTGAACTCTGTACAATTGAATAGCAAAGCGAATACTATGGTATTGATAGGAGTTGTATGCCTCCTCCATACAAAGCCCAAATTGAATGTAATTACACTGCTTTTGCGTTTTAGTAATTATCATTATTGGTTACTTTTGATCTGAGATTATAATTATTTAGAAAAAAAATAATGCCACGGCTTAAGCGTTTGTTAGTTAGTTTATGAAAATTGTAATGATGAATAATATTGAAATGAAATTAATATTTATTTTTTATTGTTGAGCGAATTATTTTGGTCATTGCGAATTCCGATTGTCTTAGTATAGTTACTTCTTGTGTATTTTACTGTATTAATCAATATCAGCTGGACCGATTTTGGTGTTGTTTTTGTACCCTTGTGATTTGTGTTGAACATAGTTTACATTTCCAATTGGGCTAGGTAAATGGCGATAGGCTTACACGGTTTTTTACAGTTTTGTAAAATGTTCGAACAGGCACGTCTTGTCCTTTAGAATGTTGATTTTTTTATACTACATAAGAAGGGGATATTTTACAAAACATTTTTTACCAATTTAAATTTAAAGCTTTAACTAAAATTAGTAGCTATTGACGCGTGATTAAAATATTGTTATTAATATGCTCTGCCGCCTTGCGTATTTATATACATGTAAAGTTGCTCCAAAGTATAGAGAATGTATTTTTTTTCTATTGCGAAGGTAACTATGGTCTTTTTAGCCTTGTATGTATGTATGTTTTCTTTCGGAGTAATATGCCAATGAAGAATGTCTTATGTGTCGATATAAAACTATAGTATTCTTTGCAGGGTGGTCTCTGGATCTCGTGATGCAACTCTTCGCGTGTGGTCTATTCCCGATGGGCGGTGTCTACGTGTGCTCGTTGGTCATTTGGCAGCTGTGCGTTGTGTGCAATACGACGGCAAGGTGGTTGTATCCGGCGCTTACGATTACTTCGTCAAGGTGTGGAACCCCGAGACCGGGGAGTGCTTGCACACCCTCGCCGGACACACCAACAGGGTCTATAGCCTTCAGGTAAGTCTGTATTTACTGCTATTGTACTTTCAGGATGCAATGGATAGAAGGTAATCTGCAAGTAGGTATACTCTGTAGTTAACATGCAAATGTAATAATAAACACATTTTTGTAAGAATTATTTTAAAAAGAATGGCTAACGAGTTTCCTACTGATTCTTCTCGTGGCCCGAGGTTTCGGAATCAGTAGTAGCTTTTAAAATATTTGACAATTCAAAAGAACTTGTAGAAGTCTAGTTGAATAAAAAATCATTTGATTTGATTTGAAGGTTATCGGCATACTATGCAATGTAACATAATTTTTCCCTACTTAGGGGTCAATTAATTCTGGTCGGGACACAGTATAGTCCCATTGACATAGGCCGGGTCGATAACCTGTAAATATTGACTCATTTGGAGGATCCCGACAAAGTCAATAAGTTAGAATTTTTCACTTTACAAGCGTATCTTAAGGTGCTCGAAATGTTTAACTGTACAAATCTATGAGCTTTTTTTTATTACCTTGCTTTCATTTTCACATATTTATTTTAAGGAACCTGCGAACCAAAGTCGTCCGACCTCTTTCTAAGCACGAGGCGCGGGACCCTCGTCCTCTTGTAAACACAGTAAAGTCGACTCGTCGAGTTATTAAGGATGCAAATGTTTCGTGCTAGACTCAAGACATGTCCGGCCACGTTAGATGACATCAAAGTCGTCCGACCTCTTTATAAGCACGAGTCGCGGGACACTCGTACTCTTGTGAACACAGTAAAGTCGACTCGTCGAGTTATTAAGGAGGCAAATGTTTCGTGCTAGACTCAAGACATGTCTGGCCATTAAAACTCTAATGCGTCGTAAAGTATTTATTTGTTTTTTAGTTTGCAAAAAAATATATTCGTGATCCAAATTTGCAGCCTCCTAAAATCTGCTGGTATAGGTCCTAACCTTCACAGGCTACCCCTAAATCTGCTCCTGGTGATAGGTAGAGTATCTTACAGCTTTAATTCTGCTTTTAAAATTGAGCTATATGGACTTTTATACAGATTCAAGATACATGTACTTTTTGGCAGCTTTGTAGGATCATTTAGGTTAATTTATCCTTAAAAGTTTTGACCACCTTCATGTAAGTTTAATATATTTCTCCTGTAACAAAGCGTAAGAGTCTAGCCCCGAATGATTGAACCCAACGACTTTATATTTTCTGCCCACCCTTCCACCGTTGGGACATTGGTACTCCAAAAAAAAATGTATTGTAATACAAAAAAGGTCGTTTTCAGACCCTCTCAAAATTTTCTAGGCTATTTGATGTATCAAATAGTCAGTACATGAAATTTGAATTGGTTATTTATTTCGTACATACATACATACTTAAACTGCCAGGACAACAAAAAAAGTCAATCGCTGTGTTCGTGCATCATGGCAGTTATGGCGAGCTGCTGCAAAATGTTCCAAAGTTACGCCCCGTACTGAGTAGTAAAGAGCAAAATTTGAATTTTTCCGCCCTCACCTGCTCCTATAAATCAGGCGCAAAGTCGTCCTAAGCTCACCTGAGCGTGTTCTCAAACGTTTTAAAATTCAAATTATAGGTACCTACGAGAGAGAACATCATATTATGGAGATTATTACGTACCTACATATATTCACCGTGTAAACGATACACTTAACGTGACAACATTGCCGCCACGTCACGCCGATCTCATGTCAGAAAGAGATACTGGTACCCGGACGCGCCAGTCCAATTCGGGTAAAAGCGTGGCGCTACCTCTAATTAGAAAGACAGAAAGGGAATGGAGTAAAAGGATATAAAGATAGATGGGGAGGAGAGAAAAGATGCGAATACTACTGTCACGGACGGTACATTCAGATTGTCGTGCCACGTCTTCCTCGGCCTCACTGGTCGTCGGCGGTCATTGGTGGGAATTCAGAAAGCTCGGTGCAATTATGGGTGAAGTTATCAAGACGAAGAACTACCGGAAACATATATTAAAAGAAGGCACTATCGACATATGTCGGGCGTGCCATCTGCCTGGGGAATCCTATAAAAAGGTATATTGTTTCCCGTTGTTCTCATCTTGCTAACGGAGAGCATTTGCACAGACACAATCTAGTAGCATCCATCAGGATAATCCATCAACTACTTGCTCTAAAATATAGTCTTGTTGATGAGGAAGTCCCTTACTACAGCTACAATCCTACGTCAGTCTAATTATCACCATTGTAACATAAACCTAATTAGATTTTTTCGCACACCCCACGCTTTCTGCAACCTCACGTCTAATATCACTCAGTGACATTAATCGAGTCCCACAGTTTTACATGTCTTCCGAAATACGGAGAACTAACAATTTAAATTCAGAGCCTCAATAGCTCAACGGTATGGACTGATATCCGCAAGGTACCCCGTTCAAACCCCACTGCCGTTGGGGTATTGTCGCACCCACTCGTAATACAAGCCTTTAATTTAAGCTTAGTTGGGCAGATCATAGAAATTTATCATACGGTGTTACATTTTTTCAGAAATTGGCAAATTATTTTATACCAATTGATGTTGCTGACACTGTTTGTGTGGCGAAATTTTGTTGTATTTTTCATGTCGTCCAAGGAGTGGATCTTCCTTTTTATCTTTCCAATAACTGGTTGTATCCACAACGGGTACGCGACCTCGGACTACCCTAGCTGCTATTATCACTACCTCTATACCGTCCGTGACAGTAGTAACCGCATCATAATTAGGTAGCGTCACGCTTGCACGAGAAGACCCTATAGAGTTTTATAATTTTTTTTATTTTAAATTAAATATAAAAATTAATATCTTGACGCTTTGAAGGTCACTCTGACCAACAGCATTACACGATCAGAAAAAAAATAAAAATAACAATAAAATCGAGAAAGTCTTCCTTTTTTGAAAGTAATTTAATAAAGGTTTCTCTTTCCCCTCGGATATTGTCTCATCATCAACCCCCCTCTTAAATTAGCTCGAAAGTATAGATGTTACCTCGCAAGTTAATAAAGAGCGAAATGACCAACAATGTTTTGTAATACTCCTAGTAAATAGACCGATCTGTTAATGTCACAATAAGCCATCAGGACACATCCCAATAGGGTGGATATGACCGTATACAAAGTCAAAATCGTTTATTCATATAGACTTTTTTATAAGCACTTATGAACGTCATATGTATGATGTTAATATTTTTTAATCATTTAACACAATTTGGTGATAAAATTTACGACTTACAAGCTAAATTTACAATGGTTCCTCGCGCCCCGCACTGAGAAGAGCCCGCAACAAACTAAGTTGGGTAATGTTTTTGTGTTTTTTTTTTTACAGATACCTTTAATAAAAGAAAACAAAATTATAATATTTTCTATCGGATTGTTTATTACTGTTAATGTGCGAAACTTCCTGACCTATTTGAATAGGATTTTCACTAGCACATAGCTAATTTTACTAGGAATTACATAGGCAACCTTATTTACAGCAAAATACAGTTCCTTTTTTTTAAGAATATCCAAATACGTGTACCAGATACGTAAGCCTTCTATATAGGCGTGTCTGTACACGTTCTTGGCTATTTTATTTTTCGTTTCATGAGATATTATCCAAGTTTTACAACTAATTGCGTCAGTGTTTATAAAGTCTCTTACGTTACGTGAATGTTTCGTTTTCTTTTATCTTTCTTTTATATCTTGCAACATTAATAATTTGATTTTCTTTTTTATTAATAGAAAAGAGAAGGGACTAGGTCGTATATTATTAGAACAATAGGGGAGAAAAAGATCCTTTTATAGAAAGTTAAATAATAGAACGGTAAAGTAACTCTGAGTCTTTTATATAGCCTCGAAACTGTTACAAATGAAGTGAGCAAAGCTGGATCCTTAATGAGGAAATTCGCAGACAAGATAAGATCTCCAACATTTCTCTAGGAATTGTTAAGTGACAGTGGGCAGAGAATACGTAGCTAGGAATGACTATAAACGATAGGGGATAAAGGTTCTTGAATGATGTTCAGTTCCTCGTTCCGGAAGGCTAGACCTAGGACCATTTGGTTCGAATTCCAGAAAGTCACTGGATTATTGTCGGTGGAAGATCGATCTTAGATTTAATGTAAGGGGAAGGTGTATGTCCTAGACTTGAAATTGAAAGATCAACATATATTACTAGTGTAATAGTATTTAAAGGAATAGTAATTTGTACTTTATAGTTAACATGCACAAATATAATTAAAACTCAGTTTTGTAAGAACTATTTTTAAAAGAGTGGCTAACCAGTTTCTTGTTGATTATTCTCGTGGCTCGAATCTTCCGAATCAGCGGTAGTTTTTAAAATAATTGACGATCCAAAAGAGCTTGTAAAAGTCTACTTGTTAAAGTCTACTTGAATAAAATATCATTTCAATTTGAATTTAATAATTTAGTGTTGTATATTTTTTTTTATAATCTCCATTAGTCCTCGACATTTTGTTACGGTTTTCTTTTTACGAATACGATAGTGATGCGACTGCTACTGTTTTTTTATTTCTGCGTATCTGATATTTATGTCACAATCTGAATTGTTTCAGGTTTGACACATCACTAGGTCTACTAACAAAGAAGTTCGTCGCTCTACTGAAATCGTCGCCAAACGGCGTCCTAGATTTAAACATAGCCGCGGAACATCTCTCGGTGCAGAAACGACGCATCTACGACATCACAAACGTACTAGAGGGCATTGGAATACTAGAGAAAAGATCGAAAAACAACATACAATGGAAATGCGGTGAGTGTGCTTTCGAAAATGCACGCGAAATTATTTTGGCAATGTTACAATGATGCGCGTAATGGACGGCTTTAGGTGTTCATTATCTAGCGACGATATTGACGTAATCTGTATATAATTATTCCGGTGGCACGAGAAAATTGATAATTTACGAAAGAAAGTTGTTTTGATTTCCAATTCAGGGACATGTGCTTGGTTGACAATTATAGAGACGCATTGATGTCTACAGGATGCATTAGGTGGATTTAGGAAATCAATGGCCTGCGTTTGAGTCGCTCGCTAGGTTAGGTAGCTCTTATCGAGTCTGGATGCTAGATGTGTGAGCCATTCTAACACTGGTTTTCAAATATCCGACCTCGTTGTTTCGGAAGGTACGTAAAACAGTGGGCTTCGATTATGTCACTGAATGATATTCATCGTGAGATTGTTGAGATCGTGGCGGTTCCGGAGATGTCCGCAGACGGCAGTCGGACATCTTAACTCGCCCCACAGCCATCCTCTGCAATCTAAGCGGACCCTGGTACTAGACCGGGATATCGCACTTATGAATAAGGCGCTATGATCTATATCTATAAACTTGTGCTTTTTGCCTATTACAATTAGGCAAGGCATAAGGTTTGCCCGATGGTAAACAACGATTTTAACCTTTAGAATTCAGTCGCGCATTGCCGATCTTTTTGTCTCTTCATTGAGTTACAATGAACCCAATATAGATTGTTTTAGCTCAAAGAGTTTTAACAACACTGACAATTTTTTTTATACTACAAGGGGCAAACTGGCAACAATGCCTGGAGCGATTTTGATTAAATGTTACATTTATAACGTTGTACGATCAAATGACAAAATAGAAACAAAATTAGCATTTACATCTAGCCATTAACATTTTTACAAAGCAAACGATTATCGATCACTTATGGAATAGTAATCAGATCGCACTTAACCGGTTTCCGATATACAGATCGATTAAAGGTGAAATCTGCCGTTTACTTAATTGGAGCATACGTCTTCACGGTTGGTCACAGTCGTTGTGACTATTATACATGACTAGTTTGTAATTATGCTTCTTACAGATAGTTTCACTAAACGTTCAAAAAAATCACAGCAAAACTGTGTATTCCCGTAGTGTTAGGGTTGTTAAAACTCATTGAGCTAAAACTATTTGTGTTAGGGTTGTTAGAGCCTTAATAGCTCAACGATATAAGGTATGGACTGAAATCCGCCAGGTACTCGGTTCAAACCCCACCGCCGTTGGGGTATTGTCGCACCCACTCCTATGCGATTCACGCCTTGCTTATAAATTTTACAAACAAGTAAACGAAACGTTTTGCTCTCAAAAACAGGCAGGAGGTAGGCAGGGTGTTTGAAATATTTTATGTGTTATAATGTGTTTTCTAATGTTTCATTAGAACTAGCTGACTAGGTTTATAATATTGAATAATAATAATAATAATAATAATAATGAATGTTTATGTTTCAATGACGGACAACTAGAGTAGAAAGGCCTAATGTTATCTTTGACAATTTCCAATTTTTCATAATCCGTAAGGAGATGGATAAGTAACCAAATAACATATTTATTCTATATACTAGCTGACCCAGTAAACTTCAGAATACGGCATATAAAGATTTTTTTTATTTCTATAAGACAAATTAGATCAAATTAGCTTACTCCTGTCATAGTTGTGTGCGATTACCCACTAATGCCGGGATCCCATCCTTAACGGTTTTTTTTTGTTACAAGGGGCAAACGAGAAGACAGTAGGCAGCTAAGTGAATACTGACGCCTGTGGAAATCTGCACGAACAGGAGGCAAGCAGAATCCCGCAATTTTACTTGGACGAAGTCGCAGGAATCAGTTAGTTAATTTTAATTATTTCATATGCAAAAAAAAAAAAAAAAAAGTTAACCTCACATTCGTAAATATCGGGTTTGTCTGTCTGTTTTAGATACATTTTTTTATAACAAGCGGGCCAACAAGCAGGCTGTTCATCTGAGTGAGTACGACGCCCCATGGAAAACTTATTAGAGGAAGCACCACGCTTGCAGTTCCTTTGGTCTGCAGCTAAATTGTCCCGCTTCGTCCAGGTACCATGTGTGTACTTAACTTATCTAACTTCATAACCAACTAAATCGACTTATAATACAAGCATATCAATAGTTGCGACCAGAAGGCTAGCAGGTGCGTTGTCAGCCTTTAATGACGAGATTAGGCCACCGGGAAGTCTCACAAACCAAACGAAACGAGACAACAATACCATCACTTGACGTGACAGCATTGCCGCCACTTCACGCCGATCTTATATGAGTAAAAGGAATTTTTCCGATTTTAAATGTGTCCAAGTGTTTGTGAAAACAGTAAAAGATTTCGGCTCACGTGTGTTGTAAATTGAACTTTGTAGTTACATTGTGAGAGTTTTATTTCGCTCGGCGGCGCGTGAGGTGAAATTAATAATAACGAGTGTACCGTCTTAGGGGAGGGGCGGACCTGTCTCTGACGGAGGCCTGCAAGTGATTCTACGGTAAGTGGGCCCATTAATTTTGGAAATTGTTTTTTTTTCTGTTTGTGTAGGGCGTACCCTAAAAGCGTAAGTTAAGGAAAATCAAATTACATTGCAAGATCCGCGAATAAAAGAAAATGCTTCTTAGCGTTATCCCGGTTAAGTACCAGGGTCTGCTTAGATTGCAGAGGATGTGGCTGTGGGGCGAGTTGAGTTAACCGATTGCCATCTGACGTCATTCTCGGAACCACCACAACCTTACGATTAATATCACAAAGTTTCATTAATAGGGTCCCACTGTTTTAGGTGCCTTGCGAAACACGGATGAGGTCGGATATCAAATATAAACCAGAGCTAGAATGGGTCACCCATCCATCACCTGGTCGCAGCAAGAGCAACTTAACCTAGAGATCATGATAGAGACTATACCACACACAGGCATACATACACGCATCTGCCCACACACATGCATACACATTCAACTAAGTTGGTGCGCACTTTGCCGCCTGCTGGCTGCTCGTTTGCCCCTCCCTTTGTGAAATAAAAAAAAAACTTATTTATTTATTACAATTTATTTCATCTGCAGCAAAGGTTTTTTAGCTCGACTCTTACATGTCCTGCATACTATATTTGTGCCAAATTTAAATGAGACCGAAAATTTTCGCTTGATAATATATCTTTATAAAAAATATTTCAGGGTTAGAATAAAAGCACTGCACATTTCCTGTGGATGCTATACGGGACGAATAAGAGGCGTTCACTGAACTAATTCTTTCACAATGATATGACTTATTTGCGAATATGTTTAGTTACTATACAAAAACTTGCGTTTTTTTCATGTCTTTTCAACATGAAAAATTTCAAGTCTCTACGTCTAATAGTTTGAAAATGCTAGGGGAGGGATCACGGGGGCCGGACGCCTCTATTTCGCCGAACGCCGGTACCAACAGCTGTACATCTGCTGGCCTTTAATGACTAGGTTAGGCCACCGGGAAGTCTCACAAACGGAGCGAAACGCGACATCAATACCATCACTTGAGGTGACAGCATTGCCGCTACTTCACGCCGATCTTATGTAAGATAGAGATACAGGTACCCGGATGCGCTGGCCCAATTCGGCTACAAGAATGGCGCTCCCTCTAATTAGAAAGACAGGAGCAAGGGAAGAGGATGGAGTAAAAGGATATAAAGGTAGATGTGGAGGAGAGAGAGGATTCGAATACTACTGTCACGTATAAAATTTGTTGAAAGTTTAAGACTAGATCGTAACGTATTAAGCATGTTTATTTCCTCTGATTGGTCGCCGTCATTCGCCAACTCACTCACAGTTGGCGATTACGCGGAGATACGAGAGATTGAAAATCCGTTGTTGTGTGGCGTTCACTATAGACTGTGTTAAAACCATATGTTCTTAAACCCTTTGAATTTGTGTATAGAATAAAATTGATCAAACCCAATCAATATATTATAGATTCATTATTGTTAACAACACTGGCCCACTTGCATCTAATGCCGGAGCCAGACATAGCTTCATTTGAATGACCATTTCAATGATCATGTAGTGTGGCCGGGGACTTTGTGTAGCTGCGCAAAGTTTTGTAGAACTTGTAGTCTTCAAGGGCAAAAATGTACAAACATTTTGAGCTATGTCTGGCTCCGGCATAGGCAAAAAAATGTGAAGCATAACATAACACATTTTTGTGCGAAATTCTCTTTTATACCAAAGGCAATATAAAAAATATCAAAAGTCAAACGGCAGTACAAGCATACCTATTAAGTGTTCTCTCGAATGACACACTTGCTCATTCCTTTCAAAAAGTGCAGCCAGACACGAAACAACTCAAAAGAGTTCCCGACCTACTGAGAAACGGTCCAGTTTTTACTAAAACAGAAATAGCTTTATCGGCTGAATAATAAATAGTTTGGTGTTTCCGAACATTCACAAATAATCAAAAATCAATGCTCTAAAGTTGTGGGAGTACTTGAGGTGCTAAAAAATTTTTTCTTGGATTTTTCTGACAGCTCTTTGAGATAAAAATGTCAAAAATATTTATAATTAAAAATCAAGAAACATTATCAAATGTAAAGCAATTAAAAATAAATCAAGGAATATAAGTAATCCAAATAATACTAGTATAGTTTTAAAAGATAAAAAATTAGACATATAAAATTGGTAATTTTTTGTTTGGATTACTTATATTCTTTCATTTAGTTTTAATTACTTTACCTTGGACATCATATAGCTTATTGTTTTTTAATTCTAATTATTTATGACATTAAATTAATTTCAATTTTTGATTTTAACTTTTATTTAATTAATGGAGCATTTTATGTATGTCAATTGAATTATTATGAATTGTGTCATTTTGTCGTATAATATGGGTGTACTTTTCCCAAAATAAGTGAATATATTATTTATTATTATTATTAAAATATATAATATTTTTAAATTTGAAAGCTTTGTTAGCCTCGTTAGAAAGCTTGATTAAAATTTGACTGTTGATTTAATCTAATTGATCCATTACTGTCTTGACCCTTACTGTCCATTCGATTAGACCTCCCAATTAAACCTCACCTTAATTACAGCGATAAATATATGGGTATTTTACATATAATGATAAAGTAATTACAGGCTGTTGGACTCTAATTATATTAGACTTGTATTAGCACGTGGATTCGTTCGTGCTATTTTTCGTTTTGATTAGAATACTATATTAACAGATTTATTTAGCTGTTGTAAATCGCTTAAAGTACTTTTTAACGATTCAAAAGAGCTTGTAAAAGCCAATATGAATATATGTATATTAATGATTGTTATTTGAGAGTTTAAATTGTGAAAAGATAACGAAGGACCTAGTATACTTGTATGCCACCTGACTTTCATAAAAAAGGAATGCTGGGGCCCTTACTCCTTACGTCACGCGTGAACGGATCAATTTCTTTTATTCTTTTTTTGATGTGTTTGTTGTTGTGAGGGAGAGAGTTCTTATGCAAGAAAAAATTAAAGAAATTGCCCGGAAAATTGGAAAACTTGGAAATACTTAACGGCCATATTAAATTATTTCCAATGTAACCTTTTGGCGTTTGACATAATATTGTCACAATGCATGCTGCAGAATATCGTCAAAGAGGACGTAAAGAAATTAATATCGTTTAAAACAAATGCTTCGGCCAAAGTTATCTTCTATATAAATAAGAATTAATTTCCTAAATATTGTAGCGCATAACTTCGAACGACTGCAACAAATTGGATAATTCTTTTTTTATCGTGTTGGTTATTGTCAGGATTAGGTTTGTATAATTAAAAAAAATATCTCTTTCTTTGATATGGATCATTTTCGAAATTATTGGGAAAGGGAGAGTTAACAATAAAAAAGTAAAGTTGTAATATGTAAAATTTAAATCAGAAACAAAAATGTAGCCCCTGGGACGATCATGTAAGTAGATAAGCGATTCCCTGCATACCTATCTTAACTTTGGGGCATCGAAAATCGATACGGCATGAACCGAACCGCCCATTGGAGGCTGATTGACATTTTAATTAATGCTTCGTTACGTATACATTTCGTGTCGAACGAGACCCGTTTACACGATAGCATGCACAACCCATTACAAGCTCCAAAACTTGACAAACCTTACTATTAGAAGCTCTTTTTAATTGGTGATTTTAATAAATGTACACTTCTTTACGCGTACATTTGGTGTCGGATAAAGCACGTTTACACGATCGCAGGCACAGCCCATTACAAGCTCTAAAACTTGACAAACCTTACTATTAGAAGCTCTTTGCAAATTTCTTGTTGGTGATTTTAATAAATATACACTTCTTTACGTGCATTTCGTGTCGGACGAAGCACGTTTACACGATCGCAGACACACCCCAGTACAAGCCTAATACTTTACTCGCCTTAATATAAGAAACTATTTGGAAAAATTTCATTGGTGATTTTAATAAATATATACTTCTTTACGTAAGCATTTCGTGTCGGATGAGGCACGTTTACACGATTGTATGCGCAGCCCAGTACAAGCCCAAAAGCTTGGCAAGCCTTACTAGAAGGAGGTCTTTGAAAAAATTTATCAGTGAAACAATTAATGAAATAATTTTTAGTGAAACAAAATATCTTTTCGTTACAATGTGAACGCGGTTATTTTCAGCTTGCTTTGATGAATTTTGCCGCATTTGAGCTGCATGACCAGCATTTAGGGTGAATATTAGTCACTAATTTAAACGTTATGGCCATCGGAACAGTCATTGTACACTGTTAGTCAAATGACATTTACATTAAATCTTATGATTTATGTATATCATAAGTAACAATGCAAATAAAAATTGAAATATTTGTAAGAATCGGGTGTTCTAATGCAAATATGAGTCAAAAATAAACTGTTTTTTTTTAGATGGGCAACTCAACTCAAATATATGTATATTAACATACATAATTTCAGGTAAGTGTATACCTTACCTGAATATATATATACCCGGGAATGGTAGGTAGGAAAACTGCCATCACCTTTTAATCCGGTTTTTTTTTATTTGTAGTATAGGGGTCGGATGATATGGATCTTGTAAATCATGATAATAGTATTTTCAGGCAATATGTATAGTTGCGGATAATAAAGTGACAGATGATTACAAAACAAAAATCTTTAGGGGTATTCCCACTGCTTACTTATACTGATGGCTTTGTATTGAATGTCAATGCGGTTTAGTCACAGACCTTATGGTGCCTTTACACGGAATCATAAAATAAAAGTAACATAAAAAATTGACAGGTGAGCTAAAATATCATCGGCTTCAAGACTTATGGGTAAGAATATATAGTATGTGTATTCGTAGTGAGGATTTGTAAGGAAGTGATCAGAATGGAATTTGTCGCAAACAAATCAGTCCCAGTCACTGTGGTCTAAATTAACCTAGGAGAGATGAGATCACGATCAATACATTGTGATCACGATAAGTATTTATGTATTCTAGATGAAAAAGGAGCTTGATTGGGGTGCCTCGATAAGGTTTGAATAGCCCGTATGGTACGTATGCATTAAAATTGGAAGCAAGATATAAAATTTAACAATATGAGTACAGTTTTTACACATTGGTATTTACTTACACTAGCGCTGTCGATAGGAAATTTCGCTGCCAAGCCCGTTTGTGATGCCTTCTGAACATCTTCCACCTGGAAATGAATTATCTTGGCAGGTCTGGAAGTCTTTAAACAGACTTCGGACTCAAGTTGGCCGAAGTAAGGAAAATATGTTCAGGTGGGGATTTTCCGGTGGCGTCGATCTGGGATGTATGTGCGGTGAAATCCAATCCATGACTCACCATATGTCAACTTCATAGTTTTTTTCCTATACTCACAAGTATGAAATTTAGCAAGAAGCTCTCTTGTAGAACACTACAATATATAGCTTCTTGCTGAATTTTATGATTTTAGGTCAACTGGAAGTGTCCTATAGGTTTTGATTCCTTTTACAAATGTATGTCTTGACAGACAGACAGACAAACAGACGGATATGAACTGATCCTAAAGGGGTTTCTTATTTTCCTTTGGAGGTACGGAACCCTAAATTTATAATACTTATGAATACCAATTACGAAAGTCTCAGTCGGAACCAAGGAATGTTGATGTACAATTAACAGCCCTACCTCACCGAGAAACCATGGTGACGTCGCCCGCTACGAAGCCTTGGATATCTGCGGTTGCCAATGGAGTAGTCATAGGTACGCTTATAATTTAGCGACGTCGCCAAATCGTCGCCATGTGAGTTACCTGTCATATATGTTAATATGAATTGTTTGGACACGTAGCCGGCTACATTGCCATGGCGTCCCGGTGAGGTAGGTAGGGCTGTACTGTTGTGCTAATATACTACTACGCATCCTTAGTATAGTATACGTCCTATAGTTATCCTACAAAAAAAAGCTTACCGGTGACTATCGACCGTCCGCTGAATCACCGGTAAGCTTTTTTTTGTAGGATAACTATAGTACGTATACTATACTAAGGATGCTAAACAATTAATATATTGAGATATCTGCCCGTATGTATTACTATTTTTTGGATTATGCACTACTGCGTATTCGAACAAGCGGAGACGAATGCCGGTGTGCGTAAAAAGTTAAATAGGTCTAAGAAAACGGTCTTTGTGCTTTCTAAGTCTTGACCTTTATCAAAAACTCATTGTTAAACGATTTATCAAGAAGACATTGTGTTCCATGACAAATGAAAAGTTTACTTTCGACACCTAGAGTTATTATCTGTAATCTGTACAGTTAGTTTATTCTTATTAAATTGATGAAGTTGAAGAAGAGGTTTCCGTTGCTCCGAGCGCTACCAAACATTACAGGATCACGGGAGGGTTTTTGAATATTTTAAGTTTAAATAACTTTTTCTTTCAACTACGCTGTAATGTTATCATTAGAGTACAAAGGCAATGTGAGGGAGCGAGTTGAACACTAATATCTGCTCATCTTGTATGCCATCAGCGTTAAGTGGCGGTGATCCTGTCACGTTAAGTGATGGCACCGTTGTCGCATTTCTTGCGGTTTGAGAGACTTTCCGATTGCCTAATCACGTCATTAAAGGCCGGCAACGCATCTACTACTACGTGGTGCAGATGTCCATGGTCGTCAGCAGTCACTTATATGAACCCCCTGCTCGTTTGCCCATTGTAACATAAAAAAATATGGTTACTGTTCTCCTCCACCTGACCGTTGGTGCACTTACCCAGCAACTCAAAAATAGTAAAACATTGGGGGCTTCACGTCTCTACTGCACCATACCAGGTCCAAGGTCGGAGAATTCCCCTACTAAGAAATGTTTTAAAAGCTTCCACTGAGTCTGAAAAGTTCAGCTACAACAAGAATCAGCAAGAATCTCGTTAGCCATTCTTTTATAAGCATATCTTTAAAAAAAAATGAGTTTAATACATTTCCAGGTTAACTATATAAGGCTTAAGCGACTCAACGGCCCAAAAATCAACTTCTGAGTCTGCGCATCGAATGATTTCTGCTAAGTGTCGGCAACTTTAAGTGTAGGAGGCACGCGCTGTATCAGTTTTTATAGTGTCAGTGTAGTGTAGTGTCAGTGTAGTGTAGTGTCAGTGTATAGTAGCAGTGTCACATTTTCTAAACCCTTGCTGTGACACCTATTGAAAGAAAAATGAGGAGTTCATGGCCTAATCAGTGGTCGGCAATTGAGTCGATCGCCAAGTTAATTTGCTCTGGCTGCGACCGGGTGAAATACCATCACTTGACGTGACAGCATTGCCGCCACTTCACGCCGATCTCATGTGAGGAAGAGGTACTGGTACCCGGACGCGCCGGAACAATTCGGCTGCAGACCAAAAGGACTGCAAGCGTGGCACTTCCTCTAATTCATGGCGCTTCCTTTAATCAAAGAAGAAAGCCCTGAAATTAAAGAAAAAAAGTCGCCTCATTTTGTCATTCCACTAGCCTGGTATACATGACTTGAGGAAAATCGGACCACTCATGGGGAAAGTGGAAATGGCGCATAAAATACTATAATACACGACCCGACTTCATTGTATCTAATTATTGTATAAGTGCGCCTTACACGACACGATTTGATTGTGTTATTAATTATTGTAAACGTGAGAGTTAAATGACCAAATTGGATAGTGCTTATAATAATTATTGCATGCCAGTTAATTCATGGAACCTCGTTCACGTTGCTCTTTCTTCTCTCTTACAAGGTCTTTTGCATTAGCAAAGGCGCCTTTAAAAGTCTATTTGAATAAAACATCTTTTCAATTTGAATTAACAAAGTTCTAATTCAAACTAAGTTTTGATTACAACAATTTCTGATGTTATTCGTAACTAACTAATACATAGGCAATATTAGCAAAGTTCCTTTTTTGTTAAAGATGCGGTAAATAAACCATTTAGTAAAACAATTTTGTTTCATCACAACGGACAGTACATTTTTTTTTATTGGTATAGATTGACTAGAAACAAAGTTATTTTTTGTTACGTCCATAAAGTTAACAAAAAAAAGGAGTTCTGTGAACGTGCACAGTGTATCTATAATCGACATGAGCGGATTTTATTCAACCTGAAAGCGTACGGTGAAGCCATCGATACTATTTTTATTTGCTTTTACCTATCGACTGATTGGATTCAAGTACTGGTATACTTTTTACACCTATAGAGATTTTTTGTCATTTATATGACTCAACTCAACTACGAATTAAAAGCTACGACTATCAAAAATGTAGTCAAATGCAAAAAATATTTATTTAAATTGGCTTTGTTGCACACATTCCTGTATTGTAAAAACACTCTTAAAGAGTTATTCTACCTATTCAATCTTCTATCACACATCTATATAAAGGAGCTTAGTGCGGAGATGTGAGATTGACGAGCGGGGAGACAATTGCAACTGATGTTTTGTTAACGCACTATTATTAATTAGTGTGGCGTTACAGGCTGGCCGAACGCCAAACTTTTAGATCGGAGCGTACATCTACCTGATCCGACGCTTTTAATGTTTCAAATTGATAACACACGAAGCGACGGGCAATAACTCGTACAAAATAATACGAATCGAAGCATCTAAAGGTCGCTTAAGGCATCGTCGTGTGACCAAACTCATTCATGTCTAAGTAGTGTCCTAAATGAAGGCAATGCAATTGCGCGAACTTAAATTAGGACACTTTTTAGATTTCAATATGTATGATCGCACATTCGTGCGAACTAAGTTCGCTCGCATCGCGCTTTTACTTTCTATTAGGACTATGCCTACGAGGTGACAAAACTCGCTTGAATCGCGCATTCGTGTTCTATGGTCGTCCTACGACACGACGTCTATTGGTCTTTGGTAAAGAAGACCGGCTAAAGCGAATGTGGTTACAATTTTTATTGCACTGACTGATGAAAATAACAATCTATTTATATCAAGGTTTGCCAAAGAGCCATGGAACGTAGAGAAATAAGTGTAAAAAGGACTGATCGAGTTCGGAACACCACCCCCATATAGCTCATGGGAAGCGTTCGGAGATGATGACGCGAATTTAATAATTTTTCCCATCACAAAAATGCCCAACAAGCCTAAAGAAGTTTTCACTTCAAAAGCTCCAATCTCCAATGATGATGAAGACTATGATTGGAGTTGATGAAGACGATGATGATGATGCTGCTGATGGTAGTGATAGTGACGAGGAAGATGATGATGATGATGATGATGACGACGATGATGGTGGTGGTGATGATGATGAAGAGGATGATGATGATGCTGACGACGATGATGATTTTGATGGTGGTGGTGATAGTGGTGATGACGATGATGATGATGGTGATGGTAGTGATAGCGGTGATGACGACGATGATGACGGTAGTGGTGGTGGTGATGATGATGATTGGAAAAGGATGACTTTTGTAGCCCTATTCGGCCATTGCAACTTACTTGGACAGACATATTTACGTAGGATTTTGCTGTTCCGCCCTTTGGTGGCTAGCACACCCGATCTTATGGGAAAAAAATCGAGCGCACTTGGGGCACGTTAAAGTGCCATCGACGTAATTATAAATGTAGACCGCTGGTAGGATCTTCAACTCGTCTCCTTTCCAATCACATCACTACGCAGCCAACTCCCATAAGGTTATATAGCTATTGTAAAAACCATGACAACGAACCCGCATTCGCCACACGATCCCATTGAATACCCAAATACTGGCATATTCTACTTCAATTCATTGATGGTGCGCAACAGACCATTACGTGACGCCATCCATCATGGGAATCGAGAGACACACCTTGAGATTACAAAGCTTATTTAACCAAATCTAAAAAAAAACACTAAAAACTAATTTAAATTTCTTAATAATAATGTACATACAAACTAGATATGTTTGCCACCACGTTCCGAGCCGACACACAGACGCTCAAACACTTACGTAACCAATCGCATGCATAACCGGGACGGGAAAGTTTTATTAAAAATAAGAGTAATTGCTACCCAATAACATTTTATTTGCACACGTACTCCATTCTTTAAAACAAAAGAACCCTTTCTAATAAGTGTTTTTTAACATTTTTTATAAATGTACTAGCGGACCCCGCAGAGGTTGTTCAGCCCGGACGTTAGCTAACTCTTCCAATTGAATATCAAAATATAGCGTCATCTATTGGTCGCTGAAGGCACCTAAGGCCCGCCGGCCGCCCGCTCTGGTTCCGTATTTTAAATCTCTCATATTTTCTAAGATATTAATTTTAGTGATACGATGTGCAAACAACAGGCAACGATCTGTGTTTCCGAACGGATACGACTTCAAAAAAGAGCATACTCATTTCTCAAAGGCCCTCTTTCATTAAAATTTGTCTAGCAATATTGGTGAAATTCAGTGAAATAAACACGCCCCGATGAATTAACATTATGTGGTATGAAGTGAAATCGCTTCCCGACTTTGCTCGCGTAAATCTCTTAGAACCCCTACCTCACCGAGACGCCGTGGCGACGTCGCTGGCTACGTAGCCACGGATACCTGCGGTTGCCAAATGGTAAAGATTGCTCTAAAAACAGAAAGTGCCATAATCTTACAGTGAAAAATATATATTTTGAAAACAAAATCGATAAATATACACGCAGAAATTACGACCTTATATTCAAAAATATCCCCGACTGACAGTATGTGTGCAAATGTACTTTTTTTTTGGAAAGTATTAAAGGGCATGTTTTACTACCTAGCGTTATCCCAATCTAGTACCAGGCTTGCAGAGGATGTGGCTGTGAGGCGAGTTAAGATGACCGACTGCCGTCTGAAGACGTCCCCGAAACAGAGTTTAAATTATATTCAGCCATTGATAACATTTCGCGGTTGTATTAGCTATATGTATGTATATGTATTTCTACAAAAGTGTAAAACAGGTGTCTGTTACCTATAACACAGGCCTTAAGTTGTCTGTCTTAGGAACAGACGTCCGTGTGTCGTTTAGTCCTATGCATTTATTTATATAACACGGAGAAGAACGTTAGGAAATCAGTGTTAGTATTGGTCACCCAACTATCATCCAGCCGCGATAAGAGCTACTAAAAAGATCCACTCAAATACATTTTCAAACTGACTATTATTTAGATAGAAAAATAAAGGCAAACGTAGTCTTGTCCAAATATAGGCCTGTTTCTTGGTGTGACGTCACAAATTTTTCAATTTTATGCATGTATTAAAAAAATAGAAGAAAACAGCATTTTCAATTTTTTTTTAAATTTGACATGTGTCGTCACAAAGCCTTTGACCCTTCCTGCCCGTCTTCATACAATGTCGCATTTCAGTGACCCCCCCCCCCCCCCCCCCCCCTCTTTCACGCGGACCCCTATTTCTAAAATAATATAATGTTTATATAATGATATTTTTACTTTTTTATTTAACAAAAGGTAAACACCTGATGCCTTATGTTAGTATTATGGGGCGTGGACTTTGGACTTTCCCAACTATTTTGTTATTATAGATAGAATTATAAACAAGCTTCAATACATTTTAGCATAATGAACAATAGTTGAATGAAAACCGATGTTGACCTTCATATATACGATACTGCGTCTGTTACGCAGTTTAAAAGTAGAGTTGAAGTTAATACCGTGAGTCGCGTATATGACCTAGGGATTGAAAATTGGAACCTGACGGCCATAGCATGAACATTCCGAACCGTTCGAAGGCCACGAGTCGACTTTATTTAGGATCAAAGTGTTCGTGCTAGGTCTCTTCTCTAGGTCTTTCCGTCTGCAGAGCTTGTTGGAGCGGGTTGCATTAGCATTGATTAAAAATGTGACACGTGTGACATAAAGACTTGCTTCCTGTGGGGCCTAGCATGAACATTTTCATCGTAAATGAAGTCGACTCTTTGAATTCGAACGGTTCGAAATGTTCGTGCAATAATTATTGGATGAATTAATATTAATTATATTAATTATTCCGTGGTCATGACGCCGGTAAAAATGTCGTAATAGAAAGTATTGTAATTCTTTATTTTTATTTTATTTTATTAGGAAGACAATCGGTACAAAATCATATAGTTTACATATTAGTAACATAGTAACCCATTAATATATCTTCACAATTAACTACAATATAAACCTTGTAAATGTAGAAACACACACACACCCACACATAAGACAATTACGTTTACAATGTACAAAATGTTATGGGGGAGTGGGTGGTCCGGGGTCGCCGGCAGAAGGCCCTCCGCCCGCTCAAACCCCCCCCCCCCCCACAGCTCCTTGCCTGGTACTAAGGCGGGACAAAGCTGGGAAGAAGAAGAAGGAGCTAGTATAGAAGCAAAAAAATAATATTCACATTTATTTTTATCGTTTTTATGTAATTTTTATGTAAGTTACCTAATAATTACGGGTTGTTTGAAGTTTCATGGGGATGCGTAAAGGATTACAAATTTAATTTTTCGATTCCTTACAATTCAACGTTTCGGCTAGGCTCCAAGCCAAACCGACGTTTTCTATTATCGCCCAAAGATTTTCGTACTAAAAATGTTTTACCCGTCATCAATAAGTATCTAAACGAGTCCTCATTTGATGATTCGACGACCCAGAACTGAGTTGTTTGGGTGCAATTTAGACAGAGAAAGAGAGAGAGATAGAGAGAGAGAGAGAGAGAGAGATTGAGAGGGTGTAATAGAATTTGACCCTCATATTAGATTTTTAGGGTCTTATATTTTAATAATTAGACATGGATTATGCGACTTTGCAACGGTACTCGACTTTCGGTAACAAGACTTAAATTTGATTGAGGCTGAATTTCATTGAGGCAACCATTATTAACGGAAAGTACGCAGGTAAAAATGTATGTATTCCTCGAATACCAATGATTCCGACTGATCTTCCGTTTGACTTCAAACGATTGCAATTTCAAGTTCGTCTTGCGTTCGCAATGACAATTAACAAGTCGCAAGACCAATCGCTTAGTGTTTGCGGGATAAATTTAGAAAATCATTGCTTTTCACATGGGCAGAGTTGACTACCTTATGCCCGCTACATACGTATCGATGTCGAAAACGTTGCGATAACTGTGCAGTTAAATCGCAACCAGTTCCCACTTCTGCTCTTCATTTATAAATGGAAATTCATTTTCGTATAAGTTGATTAAATCTTCTATATTGATTATTCGTGCCTATACCTGCACGCGGGAGGACTTGATGGCCGCCTCAGAATGTCATAATATCAAGAATATTATAACAGGTATTTAGACAGATGTATCACTTACTAACTGACGAGCCGACAAAATTATACAACCATTAACATATCAACTTGTCAAGTTTACTATATACTATGGATTTGATGCCAACTTTTTCAGCATCCTACTTTAAATCCGCTTCTAAAGCAGAATGTTATGACTCAGATAGGGCCAATGATTAATGTAACGACACAAGAGTATGAAAAATCTAGCCGGTCTTAAGGGTATGATATTCTTTTGGCAGATATGGCTGAGGCAGTAGAAGCAGTTGAGGCCGGACCCGCGCTGGCTGGACCCAGCACCAGGGACCTGGAGGCGGAGGCTGATGAGCGTCGCTTAGAGGAACAGCGGCGAAGGGCGAGAGACCCCCCAATAGTCTTCAGAGATATCGACGTGAGTTCTAAAAACCAGATATTTTTGTCTTTTAATTGCAATTTAGGCCTAAATAGCACTTGTCACTTTCGTATTCCGAATTATATTCGATGGCGTGAAATCAAAAGCTTATGAAAGAGACCGAATGTGATGCAGTTTTTATTTTTAAACATTGCGTGACTCAGGCGTTGTGTACGCGCAAAAGTTTAATGGCCACATACATACATAAAGTAAATAATTGATTTCGCGTCCTTTCCAGAAGTGTCCAGAGTATGAGCAAGCGTAGGGTTTGGTCGCCCGCCAGTAGGGGGGCGGAAGTGATGTTATTCGTTTTTGGAGCCAATTGTTTGTCACTAGCATCCTCGGAATGAGCGACCAATATATTACTGTCATATGAATAAGATTATTTGAATTCAAATAATCACATCTGCATGTCTGAAACATATTAATAGACTACCTGTTTCCCGCCTCCTCTTCTTCATAATATTAAACTTGCACAAGCCCTTTGGACTTCGTTAATTTGGCCCTATCCGTTTTTAAAATACGTTCCGTTATTAAAAATCCGTACTTAATTATGTTTTCGAAGTATAAACTACTAGTTCAATCGTTGTTTACTTCTGTTTGGGATTTTTTTCTGAGAGGTTTGAAAATTGGCAATTTTATAGATTTTAATATGCCTGGAATTTTAACTTTTCCACTACGTATTTCTGCCTCTCGCGCCGACATATTGAAAAAATGACGCTTAAAAGTAGTTTTTTTTACAATATCTTTTTTCCGACTCATTTCACAATAAATATACAAAATGAAACTAGAGACAAGTAGCTGTAATTTATGTCTCTAACTTTTTTTCATAAAGTCAATAGTTTAGGGGCACGGGCGCCGCAAAGTGTACTACGTCACGCAGCAAACTAAAATTGACGTATAGAAGTAAAAAATTTCAGACAATAAAATTAATAAAGATCAAAGTGTAGATGCTCTTCCCTGACCACGTTTGCCATCCATTTGAAAATAATTACAGAAGTTGGTAAAAAAAATGCTTCTCAGTTTGAGTTTGTGACCTTTATATGGATATTGTCATACATTTCTTGTTATTATAGGGTGCTCAAGAGTTCGAGGCGTTCACTCAGTCGCTGTCGGGTGCTACATTGTCTGCCGAGGAGACACAAAGTATGGATGAATTGCAACAGTATCTCGTGCAGGGCGAGGGCAGTTGGGTGCTGGGGGATGAGTTTCTAACATTCATAGGTAAGGCTTTTGTTGTCTACTTGAATAATATACGACCGTGTGGGTAGTCCTCTATAGTAGGGATCGCCAACCTTATGGCAGATAAGGGCCACATTGTTGACAAATTTTATGCTGGCGGGACACTTAAAAAAAAATTACAAGTAGGAACTTGCAAAATTTCTATGGGGAAACAGGTGTCTTGATATCTGTTTACGTAGGTAAAGATGTAAGGCAATATTAAAAATAATACTATAACACGACGAAACTTTACACTTGTGTAATGTAATTAACTGTTATTTTTATTTAAGAAATAGATAAGCATTTATAAAACATCCGAGGGCCACAAAGAGAGGGGTCGCTGGCCGCGCGTTGCCGGCCGCTGGTCTAGACTTTAAAAAGAAGTAAAAAGATTATAGAGTCTTTGCAAGCTATAAACGTATTACGTACTAGCTGCAACCCGCGACTTCACCCGCGTGAATTCATTGGTTTTTTTTTGCGTGGAAGCTTAATTATTTTTCTGAAACTGAAGTAGTCTATTTTATTCTGTGTAGCATTAGGTATCTGCCTGTGACATTCCAGTAAAATCGATCCGGCCGTTTATCCTGTATAAACAGACAAACATTCAGACCCACAGACAGACAAAGAAAAATGTTTTAACATGTTTTTTTTTTTGTTATGGGTAGCTTACATATTGTCATATGCGATTGTTAAAAGATATAGTTTAACTCCACTACACACGGTAACGGCGGACTCAGCCTCACAGGAAGCACCCGCGGAGTACCAACTCTCGATCGGAAGCCCCACCCAGGGCTTCACGAACGGTTGAGCATCGGCTTGCCCCAAACCCCCCGCCCGTTGACTGTGTGAAGGTGAAAAGCATGCGTCATTCTTGTTTCAGCTAGCAAACGGTACACACCTTTTGTGAAGTCGTATCGCTTACCTCTTTTTGTATGATTTATTTTTAAAAGAGTAACTACGAGTTTATTACTGGTTCTTTTCGTGGTTCAACTTGTTCGAACCAATAAAAATAAGAGAGAAATGAAATAAATTTATTAAAAAGTGAAACTGAGTTTTGATCTATTGGCTAATCCCAATATAATTTATTTAGAAAGAAAGAAGAAAGAAAGAAAACACATTTATTCCAAAAGTGTTACAAACAGTACATACTAACAGAGGTAATCTTATACTAAGAACGTTCGCTCGGGTTGTTGGTGTTGTATGGAGTTGACAGGGGGTGTGGGTGGGGGGTGGTGTATCACGCTAAAAGTTTTCACTTAATTTTACGCAGACAAAGTCGCGGGTAACAGCTAGTTATATAATAAAGGAACATGTTAAATCCTAAACTGTGTTTGCAGCGCGAAATTACTATAAAGGTATAGTATAGTAGTATATGACCGGCCCGTAGGCGCAGTGGGCAGTGACCCTGCCTTCTGCTCCGGGGTCGTGGGTTCGATTCCCGCCTCGAGGCGAGAGTAGAAGTCCGGTGTGACAAATATGCTTAGTTGTTGAGATAAAAAATGTTGAAGTTGCTATCATTTTGGCCTGAATAAAACTGTAAATATCACAGTGTGGAACGGACAGAGTGAAGTAGAAGAATTATAAGGGTTCCTTGTAGTACTACGGAACCCGAAAAAAGTAATGTAGTCAAATGTAATAAGCTAGTCTTATATGCCGGAATAGATTAGATTAGCTTGAAAGTTTTTACAAGTAAATTCCCCGGTCGCGCGATTGCTTCAAACCTTTGAGAAATCCCACAGACATTCCAACCTCTTAGTTGTCGGTTCCTGCAACTACACGCCCAATCTCCAAGGTCCAAAATACCTTAGGCGCCCCAAAAACGTCCTCCGCGACCTGGATGACGCGATTACGACAGACAACGACCCTGACAGGGACGAGTACACAAATCACACACGCTACACAATGTTCTCGATGCGCGACGACCTCCGTGCGCTTCGGCGCTCGGAGACGTCAACCTACTTACGTCCAATTATAGCTCCTCCACACACGGTATCGTGTTGAGTCGCTCCAGCTTTGTACTTGATAGTTCACAAGCAAAAAGGTAAAAAACTTATTTCTGTAAGAACTATTTCTAAAAGAGTGGGTTCTCCTAGGCATTATGGAATCCCCCAAAATTTCGTACAGCGTGTAGTCAGTCGTGACATAGTCCTCCAAAAATGTAGTCGGCTCCGATCTGAGGAGACACGTAGAGGCATCCTAAAAGAAAAATTACATATAAAGATGGATAAATCTTTTTAATCTTAGCCTCCATACCTCAGTGGCGAAAATAATAAATAATGAGAGGTAGGTTTTTTCCACTAAAAGAATAGTTTTCTTTTAGGTAGTCGGCATGAACGCCTGGACAGATTTCGTTAATTTCTTTATTTGTGTTTGTCATTGCCAGGATAAGGTTCTGATAAAAGAAAAAATTAAGGAAATTGCGCAAATTTATGAATACTTAAGCATCATATTAAATTATTTCTAATATAACCTTAGCGCTTTTGACTATTTAAGCATTTTTTTTTAAGGCACGGGAAAAAGAAATGAGGGTCGTGACCGGGTATTAAAACATACACAGTACATAGTCCGACCAAGAAATTGGTTTGCCACGCTAAGGTCGAATGTCGTTTGCACGTCAATTAGTTAAAAGGGTTATTTTTGCTTGTCATGCATTACTTTAATATTTAACAATGACCCTTAGCAAATTTTTTTTTAACTAGGAACTGGACTGGACTGAACTGGCATTTGACTGGCCCGTTGGCGCAGTGGGCAGTGACCCTGCCTTCCGCTACGGGGTCGTGGGTTCGATTCCCACTTCGAGTCTGCGTGTTTTAAACTAGTCAGATCCACTATGGGACGCGACCCTGGAGCAACCTAGCTGCTATTGCCACTCCCCTTACCTCGCCCGTGACAGCAGTATCCACAACCTTTCTCCCCTCTCTAGCTATCTTTATATCATTTTACTCCATCTCTTTCCTTTACTCCTGTCTATCTAATTAGAAGTAGCGCAACGCTTGCAGTATACAGCCGCCGTATTAGGTCGGTGCGTCCGGGTACCAGTAATTTGTTCATTCATTTCCTTCCAAACTTTTTGTTCACATATGAAGCATGTAATCTCGTCATCTTTCTAGCTTTGTCCCGGTCTAGTAACAGCGTCAGCTAAAATTGTAGAGGATATGGATGTGTTGTCCGATGTCATCCTCAGAACCCCACAATCTCTATAATCACACAACTTATATTGGTGTGACATTAATCGGGACCCACTGTTTTACGTGCTTTCAAGCACTGAGAAGTTCGGATTTTTTAAAAATACAGTGTTAAAATCGTTTACACATCTATCATCCCGTCACCAAGGCCGTGCCGAAAGGCACACCAAGGTGCATGCCCAGCTTTGATGACTTCCTTACATTCATTGCTTCAGTCATAGAACACAGGGCGCTGTTGTGAATTCGGTCAGTACTTTCAATATCTAAAATGATGCATTCCATGCCTCTTAGGCAATCCTTGAGTCTGGATATCGGTTCATCAGTTAATGACCAAGTTTGTGCACCATTGGTTAAGACAGGCTGAATAAACACGGCCGGATTCCTAGTCCCCCTCCATTGAGACGAAGCGGGAGTGCCCAGGGGTTTCAGTCAGTCGGGGCAATCCCCCTACGCTTCTAATTTGGCGACGTTGTCAAACCGTCACCAAGTGAGTTACCTGTCATAAATTTTAGTATAAATCGTTTGGTGGCGACATTGGCGCGCGGTGGTGGCGCGCTGGCGACGTCGCCATGGCGTTTCGGTGAGGTAGCGCTCTAAGATTTTAGAGTTTATTTTAAGACAGACACACACAACCGACAAGTCTTATTGAGGAGGTCGTGGCCTAATCAGTGTTCGCCATTTAAGCCGATCCCTAGGTTAAGTTGCTCTTGCAGCTGGTGAATGACGTCAGATGGCAATCGGTCATCTTAACTCGCCCCACAGCCAAATCCTCTGCAATCTAAGCGGACTCTGGTACTGGACCAGGATAACGCTAAGAAGAAGAGATGCCTAGGGTACTACATATGGTTGTCTGGGGCCGGTCGAGTCTTGCGAACAACTTCGCTAGTGCAATCTATTAGAACATATCATATTTGCGTAAATGATAATGAAAAGTGTATACCTTTCCTCAGCAGCATGTTCCAGGCGACCTCAGCCAGCTGCGCGTGCGCGAGAGACAGCGCCCACAGACGCAGGTACGACGCCGTGTGCGACACGCTGCCCAGCACGTACTCGATCGTGTGGATGGCCTGCGACACCACAGTTGCGTCAAGACGCGACACGACACAGTATGTATAAAGTCACCTCACGATACAAAATACGTAAGCGGTGCAGAATATGAATTTGAAAACATAGCGTCGATGCCCACCTGGTGGATGAACACCTCGGTGATGTCCTCGTCGTGCGAGGCGTGCGCGGGCGCCACGGCGCCGCCCGCCGCGCCGTTCTCCGCCGGCGCCTCCACGCTCTGGTGCGCGCCGCTCTGCAACAGACGGACCGGGCTTTAGACGAGGCCGGGTAACTACAGACAGGGCATGGGGGGGTCTCCTTCCCCGCCCTCGACACGGGTTGCTACATTTTCGAAACCCTTGGTAAGGTAACTACAGATTTTTTTTATGTACTCAGTATGTTGATAAAATTCAAATTATATTTAATTCAAGTAGACTTTTACAAGCTCTTTTGAAAAGAAACAATTTAAATTTTGGTATGTAATGTGAGCTTTTGACCCATTGTCAATCAATGTCACATTTTGGTAACTCTTTATGTATGATCTCATTTTTAAATGACCCCTAACGAGATATCCCGGTAGCCGTATTTCAAAATCAATACGACCTACAAGAAAAGAAAAAGTCTGCTAAGACACCTGCACGCCATATCTAAGGTCGTCGAAGAGCACTTACGAGATCCTAGACTTCTATAATTATGTCAATGGCATCTTGACTTGTGCCTATTGTTCGCCTACAGACTACTAAGATAGAGTACGCGAGTCACGTGCGGGCCCATGATCGTAGCCCTTACGTGCAAAGTTTTTAGGTTACCATAGTCGAAACCGATAAGGAACTCTATATATGATTAGATACGAGCTAGACCCTTGGTCATATAAAACTAAGCTTGTACTCACAGCGCGGTTCTTCTGCTCCTTCATGATGAAGTAGGGCTTGCCGAACAGCATGACCGGCACGCACAGCAGCGCCGAGATCACGAAGAACTGGAGGCAATAAAAAGAATATTGAGCGGAAGACATAGCATACCGGCAAAAAATAAATTTATTTTATTAACTTACTACTAGCCTAACTGTTTCACTATTGAGTTTCTTATATACCTAGTTTCTTCTTTTTATCTTAGATTATAGTCTCATATGTATTTTTCTTCTAATAAGCAAATTTTGTAAATAGGTTAAGTAAATAGAATAAATGGTTCTATTATATTCTTAGTATAATAAGTTTGAAATCACAAGTGGGCGCGTCGCTTTGAATCGGCACGGTAAGTGGGCGCTTACCTTCTGCAGGCCGACCTGTCCCGCGAACATGGTGTCGTCGCACTTGGGCCGCGTGTTCGGGTCCGTCTTGAACAGCATCATGTTGATGAACGTGATGAGGATGGAGGGCGCGCAGTAGCCGCTCGTCTTTACGTTCGCTGCAACGAAACGAACCAAAATACGTGTAAAATATAAGACTATTAAGAAAAAAAAAAAATATGTACGTATAGAGTATTTTTAATGTCGTTGTAATTTTGGAATATCTTTTTTTACTAATATCATACATGTTAAATCATTTTTTTCAGTCTGTCAGTCTATTTCTCGAAGTCGCGGGTTCCAGCTATAATAAAATTAAATCAAATTGGACCGTCTGTCTGTAACGTCAAAATGACATAATTTAACCGAACGCATACCGTGACCGCGCTTGATGTTGTAAGCCGTAACTCGTCACACTGTTACCGTTACCGACACGTCTTTACCGTTTTCGTTTTCACATCTGTCGGCACTATCTGTCATTGCCGTTTTCATTTAAAACATAAAAGACTGAGTTGATTTTGTAAAGCTATTTTTGTTACTAATTTGGCTGGCCTTGGCGCAGTTGACAGCGACCCTGCCTTCTTCTCCTTTGGTAGTGGGTTCAATTCCCGCATATAGTCTGGATGTATTAATATATTTTATAGATCCATATATATGTATTAATATATTTTTTACAACAAATTATTTGTGTATTGCAGGCGTCTTTTACCTATAGCAAAGGCATTAAGTTGTTCACCTTAAGAACAGACGTCCGTGTATTATATAGCCGTATGTATGTGTGTATGTTTCTTTGTATGTACGTGTTTGTCTGTTTGTATGTATGTGTGTGTGTGTGTTGTGTGTGTGTGTGTGTGTGTGTGTGTGTGAGTGTGTGTGTGTGCCTTCCGAAACACGAAAGAGGTCGGATATCAAATATAAATCAGTTCTATAATGGGTCACCTACTAAAAGAGCTACTTAACCTAGCGATCGACTCAAACGCCGACCATAGATTAGACCATGACCACATTATGCTTTCACCAGTATCTATATTCTATATCATCAATCGTGGTTCATTAGCCTCGCTAAAACTCAAAAACGGCTTAGCCATTTCAAATTTTGTTTGTTATGTTTTCTTCCCCATACTTTCCGAATGTTCAAAAGAAAGGAAGGAAGAGTCATAAGATTATGTAAAAAATACAGACTTTGTCGCCGCTTCAAAATACTTCAGACACATGTCTTTCGTAATAAAGCTTTCGATTGACGTGCTAAAATTATTCTTTCTTACATGATATGGCCAGTGCCACGTTTTATGGAGAAGAGCCTACATTTATAACAACATGAGAGAAAAAACATAATTTTATAGATGGGGTCTATAAGTTTTTAGGTTTCTGTATTCCTAAGAGGAAACTTTATAGTTTCGCGGGCGGGTGGCGTGCGGACACGCTCGAGACAGGCACGGCTCGGCACCGCACCGGTGACATCGATTCAGAACTATTTTAAAATACAGTTCACTATATTTAATGGGGCACGCACATGTGGAGTGGGGGCGCGTCGCGGCGCGGCCGTCGCATGTCGCTGGAGCTGCCCCCGCGGCCGCTGCACGAGCCTCACGAGCTGCTGCGCCGACCAGACCTCTTCTACCCCTACCTGCCCGCGCCCTTCCTAAACGGCATGCAACAGAAGGTAGGTTTTGTGGATGCAATAATCTTTCTCCTTGACTATATCCGCCCCGTTGAATATATATTGCAAATTTTGAAAGATGCCCCAGTGGTTATGTTGACGTGCGATGCCTACGCATGTCTAACATGCGCTCTATAAAGGTCCTGCCACATTATAACTTTCTTTTCTTAAGGTATCCCAGAAATACTTTAGTGTGTTTAACATTCTTGATACCTATGTTATAATATACACATTTGAGAGAGACAACATTAAACGAAATTTTTGGTTCCTAATGTATGCTTGACTGTACATAGTTTATTTGCAAGTTTCAAATAAATTCTGTTGCAAAGTTTATTACAAAATTAGTGTAGCAGTGGTTCTCAAACCAGGAAAACCTGTATTTTGAGAACTACCTTGCGTAATGAAGGAATAGTTTTAGCAAATTTATTTTTAATATACCGTTAAACAAAATTAACATAATAATTTGTGCGTGTGTGTGTGCGCGCGCGCGCGTACGTGCGTGTGTGTGTGTGTGCGCGCGCGCGTTCGTGCGTGTGTGTGAGTGAGTGAGTGAGGGACTTTATATCTGTCCAATAACTGGTCAGGTCCACTACGGGTATGCGACCCCGGTCTATCCTGGCGATTGTCACTCTCCCTATATTGTTCGTGACAGAAGTATTCGCCTCTTATTCCATTCTCCTACATTATTTATTATTCCTATATATCTATTTAGTTTGAGGTATCTACAATTGTAGTCTTTATGATCTGCAACCGATTTCGGATGGTATCCGGGTACCAGTACCTCTTTCTCACATGAGATCAGCGTGAAGTGGTGGCAACGCTGTCACGTGATGAGCCTTGAGCCAGAACAGTCTCACGTCTCTGCCTTTTTCTTTGAGTTCTCTGATGCAACTCTTTATCTGGAGTGCCAGATGGTGAGTGATGGACGGTCTCTTTAACAGGTCGAGTGACGATCTTGAGTTACCCAATATGCTTATGGAGGCCGCCCTGGACTCTCTTGCCAGCATCGCTGCTCTGTAGAGTGCATACATTTCAGATTGGAAGACAGTGTTGTGAGGCTCCAGACCAAAGGTGAGGGACATGGACTCCTTCCCTCCTTCCCACAGCTACAGATGGAGATGTGGGCCGGGTGCTGGACTGGATCTTCAGCCACGCGGATCAGCTCGACGGAGAAGAACTCCCATCGGCACCCGTCCCAGATAGGACGCTGGGTTCGGGATGGACCCGAAAGTAAGTGTGAGGAGGCTTTTAAATGCCCAATTCTAAACTTAATCTAAAGCATGATTTTGGCTGGCCCATTGGCGCAATGGACAGTGACCCTGCTTTCTGCTCCGGGGGTCGTGGGTTCGAATCCCACCTCGAGTCTGGATGTATTATATTATCATCACGCTAAAATTTAATCTATTTTTTTGCCTTCTTTTACGGACTGTAAGGGAAAGCAAAAAATAGATTTCAAAGTGTAAGACGTATTTCATTACAATTCACTAAATTTAATGATTAAGGTTCTGATTAAAATCCAATTCAAAATCAAATGATATTTTATTCAATTAGACTTTTACAATGGCGACCGGTGGCAATCAGGTGGCGATACGACTTGGACGCCTTTGCGGGAAAGAAGTGGATTCAGGTGAGTCAGGGCGTGAATTTAGTGGTCAGATATTTGAAAACCAGTTACAAAATGGGTCAACCAACCCGGCCGTCGCAAGAGCTACAAAACCCATTGATCGTCTCAAATGCCATTCACTGATTAGCTATGATTATGCGAAAACTAAGGGTTGTTATTCATGCACCAAAATTTACGCTACATTATCTGTCTATAAAGTGCTTGTACAAAAGTTGTCAGACAAAATTGCTACAAATTTACCCATCGCAAGTCGCTAGTAACGTAAATTTTGTGGGTGCGGCTAAAGCCGGCAATGGTGGATTCGATGATAATCCATGACCCACTTCACGCCGATCTCATGTGAGAATGAGGTACTGGTACCCTGACGTGCCTGCCTAATTCGGCTACAAGCGCGGCATTGCCTCTAGTTAAAAACCTCGCTTTAGCTTTATGCTGTCGCGGTCCGAAACGTCAACTGCATTATCATTATCCATTATCATAAAAGGCCACCTTTCAGCTCCATCATCAGACCCTGGGTAGCACACCATACCATTCATTATTTTCTTTCTCGTCTTTTATTTGACTTGCATGTTAAGGTGTGCGAATGCTAATATTTTTTTTAAATATGCAATATTAATATATTAAACTATTAAATGTCACGAAAAAGGTAAAGGTTGTGATAGATATGGGTGCGATGATAGCACATTAGGGTCGGAGCTTGAATCGAGCATCTTGCTCATTTGAGTCCGTCCTTCTACCTATTAAGCTATCGAGGCTGAAATAGTGACTGTACCTAAGTTCTACTGCTTACACATAAATAGGTTATATCACACCCCGAAAGATTCCACCCGAACAAACAAACGTTGAAAGAATTCAACTTATTTAATGATATCCCTTCCAGCTATCGTAAAGTATAGAATAAATAGTCTTAAATATAAAGGTAGATGGAAATGAGAAAAAGGACTGCAAGCGTGGCGTTAGCTCTCACAAAACGTTTCCCAATATTCTTTAAACCAATAATGTTTATAGCACAGCTTTACGTTCAGTAAACAGATTATTAGAGCATTAACGATTGCATATTTCGGATAACCTCAGCAGAGGCACGTTTCCTGCGCTATTTTAGTGCGTCACAATAACAAAAGCTAGCGAGTGTGTACGTTTGTGCCAAACAAGAGCTTCGAATATATAAACATTCATAATTTGTTCTTACAAACCGATATAGCCTCTTAGCGATTGTGTATTTTGGTAGGTTCTTGTTCACGGAGAAAAACAATATATATACAATAAGCTTAAATCGTAGTTTTGATGAAAGACCCTTTCAAAGTTACTATTTTTTATTATTATTTATTTTATTACAAAAAAGAAATATTTTATACATAGGTAACATATAGAAGATCGGTTAAGTCAGTAACCGACGGACGGACGAAGTGCATACTTCACTGCTTTTAACAATTTACAAAAACACACAACTAGGTTTGATGATGATACGACTTAGGGATTTCAAGAAAAGAGCATACTCGTGCCTCAAAGGCCGGTAACGCAACTGTGAGCCTTCTGGTGTTGTAGTTGTCATGGCCGCCGGTAGTCACTCGAGTGAATCACCTGCCCATTAGCCCATTGTTATATAAAAAAAAGGTTCAATATTTCAGATCTCTTTTGAGGCACTCGCTTCTGAACTGCTTAGCCCCGTTCGCAAGAGGGCTAAAATGGCGATGGAGCTTTTTTTAGCGTCGTCGATACAAAAATATAGCTTATACATACATGTATAGCGTTGAAAATAGAATATTCCTCACTACACAATTTTGGTCAAATAGAGCATATGAACTATATGCTCTATTTGAACGCTTTTCTAACGCGCGTTAAAAAAGCCTGAGGGCTTTTACTGATTGATTTCAGAATCACTATATAAAATCAAGGATAAAACCAGTCGCATTTTTTCTAAGAATCATTACGCAAACTTCGTTGAAAACCGCTACATTTTACACTAAATACCGCAGCCAATGACATACAAAACGGCTATGACATATGCGCAAGTTATTTGGGACAAATCAAACTAAGGGGATATCCATAAATGACGTCACACGAATTTTACAACTTTTTAAGTCCCCCCGTTCTTGTCACAGGTTGTCACATTTTCCAAAACCCCGTCAGGGTGCGACGTCACATATTTTTCAATTTTGTGATTGTATTAAAAATAATGAAAGGAAAACAGAAGTCTCAATTATTTTCAATGTTTTTCAATTTGTTTGACACAAAGCTTTTGTCCTCATGTGCCCAATGTTACATAGTGTCACATTGTGGTAATATACTACCCCCTTTCCCCTAACGTGTGATGTAATTTAGGAGCGATTCCTAAGCAGCTATATTTCTTTAGTCCAATAATAGAAATAAAAAGATGATAGAGTAAGGTAGTAGTAAAGAAGAGGAGTTATTGTCAGAAGACAAGAAGATAATAGAGATAATAGTGTAATGGAGAGAAGGTACTGTGTCTATCTAACTTCTCTAACTTGCTTATACTTTAAAAGAGCTAGTTGGAGAGTTACCTAGGGGGTCAGCCATAAACAGCCATAAATTACGTCACCTGCTAAGGGGGGGGGGGCACCAAAACGGAATGGACCGACAGATAGGGGAGTGACTGCGCATATCAAAAAATGTTTTACTTCGCATATAAAGATTAAAAATTTAAAATACTGTTGTCTTTTAATTTTTAATTCGTGAAGTAAAAATAAAATTAAAAAATATGTGATATTACACCAAGGGGGAGGACACAAGGCCGAGGGGGATGTTAAAATATCGAAAAGTCCGTGTGACGTAATTTACGAGTCGTTAAGGAAAATGGAATAATTCAAATATGGCTCCAAATATTTATGACGACAATTAACAGGAAAATTATTAATACGGCAGGTCAAAGGAATTTCATTCATGTTTAATTGGTAAATACGGAGGGCCTTCGATTCGTGTGACGTTACGCCATTGACACATTGTGTCAGATGGCCGCTTCTTCGGTGATGTCATGCGTAGTAAATTAACATAATCGTGTGTATATCATATCACGTAGACAAACACTGTTACTGGTTATCTAATAAATTATATGATACCATTTTTTCGTATCAGGAGTTGGTTTTTCTAAATTCACTTTCGTTTTTTCTTACAGCAAGTGGATATATTTATTTCATGAAGGTCTGTTAAACTTCTGCGAGACTCCCATTAATGAACACTGCACTCTACAGGCACCGTTTCTACCTAGAAAAATATTTTCTTTGTATAGATATATTTATACAAAAATATTTATGTAAAGGCACATCAGGGTGGGTGAAGGCTGGTTAGTGGGCGTATTTCAATAATAGTGCTTTGGTTCATTTGTCATCTTCCATAACTGGGTTAACTTAAATAGCGCTTGAAGTGGAAATCTAAAATAGATGGATTTCTTAGCAATGCTTCATAGATTGACCGTGCGGGTATCGAGTCCATCGCATGGCAGAGAAAGGAACCAGGGTAGTGCTTGAGATTTGTGACCCAAATGTAGATTTGAGGGATCCCTTTAACGTGTACACTCACCTCCACTGTCCATGTTACCTTCCCTGCCCTATCAGTTCCGATCTGATATCATCCTATAATGATATCCTTCCATTAGTCTTCATCATGGTGATGGTGATCAATCTTATATCTTCGAGCGTCTCTGAGGTTGTTAATAGATGGTGCTTAACTTAGTTACATCCTACATATGTATATATATGTCTGTGTCATATAAATATATAAATAAATTTTTCTAATATTAATATAAGCGTGAGGGGCGGTAAAAATTTAATTAATAAATAATTAAATGTAGTATTTTCATGAAAATAAGTAAAACTGTATAATTTTTTCCTGGTTATGAGAGGAAGAGGTGGCGCGACGACTTGGACGCCTTTGCGGGAAAGGAGTGGATTGGTTTAGCTCTGGATAGAGGAGAGTGTTCTAAGAGTGGAGAGGCCTCTGCCCAGCAGTGGGACATTAAAGGCTAATTAAAAAAAAAATTAAAATAAATTATGTTAATTTGAATTACATTAACATAGTTAAAAGTGGGATAAATTATGACTCAATTTACCGCTAAACAATTTATGTAGTCATTGTTTAAACATCAAAGAAACTCTAAAACAAACAATAATTTTACCTCAACCTCTATATCAACTGAAAGTTTATAAGTAAACTATTTCGAGGTGCTATACAGCTGAAACTGCGCGTCACTGTTGCCCTATAAAGATTTGTTATGACTACATGCCCTCGTTGCTTAGTACCTTTATATTTATAAAGCTGGACCCAGTCTTGAAAAAATACAGTAATATCCCGAAGAGCCCATCAGCTTTTAAAAAGGTCAAATAAACGTGGAAGAAAGTATTCTATACTTTTAAATAAAGAAAGTATTTTAAAAATAATTTTTAATTTTCGATCTAATCTAATGGTCCTAGTTTTTATTCAAATTAGAAATTCACAAATTTATTTATGTTTAGTCAATAATAATATTTCATATTTAGATGTTTTTTACTTATTGTATCAGCACTGCATTTGAATATATTAAACCTAACAATTATTCGCATAAGCACAAGTCTGGGATAGCCTTCATGCTAAATGCAAGTTTATAGAATCATAGTTTATACTATTACGCCTATTGTTGCATCCCTTTCATTTTTCTGGAGAGTGATAGAGAAAGAAAGCAATGGCTTCTGAAACGTAATTCCCTGTAATGATCGTGCCCGGCGTTTCTAAACAATCCTCTTTGAACAGGTGCACGTGTGCTTACATAAGTTATTTTACAAACTATCAAGTACGCCCCTCACGTACACTCACTATGTTTACGTTTGGCGCCGTTGCTTGCCTTGGAAGGTAACATTTATTCTAACCAAAACATAAATTGCAATACATAAGTTTGCTTATATTATACTTTTAAATTTTTAGGCTTCCATGGCTCAATGGTAAAAGGAATGGATTCATATCCGCAAGGTAGCTAGTTCATCACCGACGTCGCTCTAGGGTTTTGTCACACCCGCTCCTTATGCCGGGGCCAGACATAGCTTATAGTGTTTGTACATTTTGTTCTTGAATTACACAAAGTATTAAAAACTTTGCGCAGCTATACAAAGTCCCCGGCAACCCTACATGATCATTCAAATGAATCTGTGTCTGGCTCCGGCATAACACAAGCTTTTAATTTAAGCTTAGTAGCAGGGAATACGGGACTTTAGATATACCTTTTTTACATTAGAAGGGGCAAACGAGCATACAGTTCATCACCTAAGTGACTACCGACGACCATGGACATCTGCACCGCCAGAAGGCTCGCAGATGCGTTGCCAGACTTTAACAAGGGGTTTATGCCACCGGGAACTTTCACAAACCGAACGAAACGCGACAATAATACCATCACTTGACGTGACAGCATTGCAGTCACTTCACGCAGATATTATGTGAGATAGAGGTACCGGTACCCGGACGCGCGGGCCCAATTTGTCTGCAGACCAAAATGACTGCAAGCGTGAAGCTACCTCTAATTAAATATCTTAAAAGTATTGCTAATATTTTTTTTAAAAAAAGAAGATAGAAAAAGAAATAAACTTAAAAAGAGGAGGGAGAGGATCCCACTGATGTTTTCTTGCGTATGAGTCAATATTTGTTGTCGAGCCGAGTTTTTGACTTTTTGATGATGGTTGAAAAAAAACCTGCGTAAGGTTCGAACATAAATACGACAAACATAAAAATGAAGTACTGGCTCTTAATCTCTGTTAGATTATAATTTAATCAGAAATTGGTGTTGTCAAAATCCCTAAACCACTTTCCCACTCGACCGTACCAGCTTTATTGCATTTGTTCGACAACGTGTTTGTATTCACTGCTGTGAAGAATCCGTGTCACGAAATTTTATAGGCAATGTGTTACTGTTGCTGGATACAGGTTACGTGGCCGAACTGAGAACGGCATAATATCCATAAAATGCACGTTTATAGATCGCAGGGCTGTGAAATTCTCTCATACTGCTTTCACATGTCTATAAGCAAACGAGCAGGCAGTTTAATGTAGAGTTAGGTAAGAGTTGATTTAAAATTCCATTGCATGACATTTGACATCCATATCTAAATGTTTGAAGAGCAAATTTTTGACACCATTTTATAAAAATTGCCCGAACGGAGGAGCATGAAATTTGGTGTTATTGTAGTTCATATAGAGGAAGATGTGCGAACGCTAATATGTCCTTATAATATGCAATATTAATATATTAAATTATTAAAATAAAATTACACGCACACCTATGCCAAACGATTTATACACACACCAATCGTGACAACCGTATGTTATATTAATTGGAATTCTCCTCTGTTCGCGCATTTTTTTGTAAAAATGGTGCCGATAGTTTTGCTATCTATTTTATATATAAATTACGCGTAACGTTGTGTTTCCGCGATGGACGCCTAAACAAATTAACCGATTTTTATTAAATTTGCACACCGTATGCAGTTGATCCAACTTGAAAAATAGGATAGCTCATATCTCAATTTATAGTCCCAAATAAAAATAAGTCGCTGAAATGTATGCACGTGCATAATTTCCGAACGACTACACCAAATTGGATAATTTCTTTTTTTTTGTTCGTTATTGTTAGAACAAGGTTTATATAATAAAAAAGGAATGGCAAAGCGAAAGCGAAAAGGAAATGGAACGGAAACAGGGAATAATCTAATAGGATAATAGTATGTAGTAAGTAGTCAGTAACCCAACGTTCGGGCAGGACAGCGTCTGTCAGGTCTGCTAGTATTAATATATGGATAAAATATGGATGTCAGCGATTTGTATACATGTCTCTCACGGGTACGTGCATGAACTAGAAAGAAACGTATAAAATAATTTGCATCTAAATGATATATTTAAAACGAATAGCATTAAATGTCGTGACAATGGCCGAGGTCGGTGCAGCAAATTGTGAATTTGTAATTTCTGTGTACAGATAGAAGTTAGGTGCCTTGTAATTAATTATTTAACGAATTCTGCGGTGTCTGCATGCTAATTTCGTTCTACTAATTTAGATTAATATGCAAGTTGCTTCTACATTAGTGTATACACATACAAAGCAACGACCGCTATGAACAAGTACGAGATAAACAGGGAAAATTATACTATCATCGCCCCTTTAACACGGTACTCTCCTGTAAGGCATTAATTTCATTCTAGAACATATAATATACATAATATTGTATTATCCGCATACGAGGTCTTCCAAGCGCGTTGTACGAGGATAATCCTACAACTCGTTTTCCTATATTGCGGAATAACTCTACCGTGCTATAGGGGTGTTTTGAATTATCATTTTAATAATTTTGTCCCTAATTTTAAAAAACCTAACTATAACTAACTCATTTTACATACTTACTTTTTAAAAAATCCAGGAAATGATGGTACAGATATCAAAAACATTGGAATATCGAAAAATCTTTTATGAATGGTATCGCGTTTCACTGTCAGTTCTTATAATTTACTAAGAAACATTATCATGTTTCCATTTCTCGATATTGACGATATCTGTACATATCATAATATGTATCGATACAAAAATATCGAGATATTGCACAATCTTTTGTCGACTGCATCTTGCTTCGCTGTCTTATTCTATTATTTATCGTATTAATCGCTAATGTTTTATTGTAAAAAGTTGGCATGTTTTTGCCGCGGCACCTGCGACATTCCGTCGTGCGCCCGACTCGGCTATTTCCGTCACTGATCAATTGATGTTTTACTGCAAGCCATCCTTTATAAATATTTATATGACGAGACTTACTTAGGGATGCTCTTGCTGAGGCGACATGGCCGATTTCTTTAATACATCGGCTAGAATCGATTGGGTAGAGTTGCCCGCCCCTTCAAATTATTCACCCCTATAAGCAAAATAGCGTGTAGACGCATCATTGGCTCATAGTGTGTGGTTGAGTTTGAGTTTATAATAATTACGCTGCGCTCACGCAAACAAGCGTTGTAATTAATTAGTGAAGGGACGTGCATTTATAGACTGAAACATCTTTTTTTAAAGCGTTACGAACCGTACAATTGGCTTAAAATCGCGCGACATCTCTGTTCCTTTAACTCTTTAAAATTTATGTTTAATAATATCCAAGTCTTTATACGAACGCGTGAACTTTACCATGAGAGCACTCCGATGTATTGTAAAGAACCTATAAGAATCTTGTATTGGCGTGTTTCCTAGAATGATTGGTTTGCATACACTGTTAAGGGATACATTACTATGTGAATCATTATGATTTCACTATCACATAGTAAGTGGATACAATAGTACCTTTTCTGTCTGAATAGTTTCGCTATATATGGTATTAATTGCATTGAAATTAGTTTTATGTAAATTTCAAACTACTTTTTACCTTCGTCTTAGCATTACGTTTATTATCATACGTCTGTTGATAATTCCCCATTTATGGTTTATATATTTACAATTTTAAACTTCTTACCTTGCACGATTCCTCTGTGGAATCAGTTACCAGCGTCTGTATTTCTGAACGGATAGGACTTAGGGACCTTCAAGAAAAGAGCATACTCATTTCTCCAAGGCCGGCAACGCATCTGCGATCCCACTGGTGTTGCAGTTGTCAATGGGCGTCAGTAGTCACTTAGGTGAACCGTCTGCCCGTTTGCCCCTTGTTATATAAAAAAACGATTAATCTATTTTGATATGATTTAATATTTCATCAAATGTCATCTTTCTAACAATAAATCTGTGATTATAAATTATTTTAAATATAAATTTTGAACAATACGAGAGACGAAGAAAAACAATTTTGTAGATTAGTAGTCGTACCATATATTGCATAGAAGTTTCAGTCAAGCGGTTTCATTAAAGTCGGTTCAAATTTTTAAATTTATTTCGTAAAAACATCCTGTCATGAATTTCTTATATAATACGAAATATTGAAATACTTACTTATTAAATTAAAGGTAAATTTCGAAAGCCATTTCGCCCATACGATATTTAACTCGTAACATTTTTCTAAAAAATATTTACAATAAGTCTGTTCCGTATACTGTTCGAGTATTAATTAACTAAAACACAGGCGCTGTATGCAGGTGAATTAAAGAAGGGCGTGCCTTTTCCCACGTCGTTCCTTCCGGAGGCAGCGACCCATAACCATATCGTCTTGATGTACACCCATTTCAAACACCGTATTTCCCAAGTATAGCTACTAACAAATATTTCATTAAAATTCTACGTTTTCAATCAATGTTAATTAAAGTCTTCAAGAAATCTTTAAATTCTTAAAGACTCTTAAATCGTAATTTTTCCTTAAATTTATTACTTATTTTTAAAATGTTTGCGTATATTACTACATAATTCTGATAATTTTAAATATAGCCGCTACACACGTTTCAATAAATCGTTGCGAAAAAAACTGTGCAGTTTAAATTGTACAGTTTTTCGTATCGATTTATCGAAGCGTGTGTAGCGGTTACAAAGCTTAATTTTTTTTATATATTGCTATAGCTGTAGTATTGTGGATTTGCTGTGCTTTCTTATACCAACTGTAAGGTTCGGATTGCCAAATCTCTTTGTAACTTATCCATTGCACGTGACATTTCCGAAATCAATTGTGCTTATGCACAAAAGCAAGCTATCTCTATCTTTCAAAGAAAGAAGAAAACCTTCCTACGTTTTTCAAACTTCATCGGACGGCCTAACACACACTTTCTCGAAAGTTTTACTCACTTTTACGTTCGTAACCGAACGTCAAATGAAACATTATTGCTATCATTTTACACAACTTTGCGAAATATCGCTAGGACGAATGAAATCAGAACTCGCAAGCATCGAATCTTCGATGTTATTACGGCCATGTAAGTCGTGTAAAATGGAGCACGAACCTTGTTTTGACATTTCGTTTCGAAAATCAAAGGTAGTAAAACTATCGATAATGTTCGTGCTAGGCCCTCAGTAAGACACAAACGAATCTAATGTGTTAATAATTGGAGGAATGATTTGTTCCCTTTGCGAGCGACTGCTTTATGAATGAATTATGAGAAATTTTGTAGAGTGGCGTGTTAAAATAGGCCGTGATATTGAGTATTGTTATGTTCTTGCGAGAAAACGTGGGAGTACAACTAGATAACGATCGAAAACAATTACGTGTTAACAAAGAGATATGTTTTAGTCAATGGTTGTTTATAGCGCAGTTTTGTTAATTATCATTGCAACGAAGTCTTATTATATTTCTATTTTTGTATCCATTCATATTTATCCCTCGAAATTTCACCTCCTCCACCTAGACGAGCTCACAATCTTGTGATCTTCTAGGAGTATAAGCACCTTCCATTTCACCAATAACATTATCAACTCCTTCCATTTGATATCCAACTTAGAGCGGCCCAAATGGATGCGACCCAGCTCTTTCGGATCGCATTGGGGAGAGATGTGGGTTCACTCTGCATCCTTTACCGCGTGTATCACGGGAGGTGCTCTGAGGAATTGTTCGGACTAATACCGGTATTTAAATTTCTCTACAGGACATTTCGTCAGATCTTGGAATTTCACCCTCATCACCTCGATGTCCTAAATTCCATAACCCTGCAATTTTCTAGAAAATTCTTACCTTCCACAAGATCTCTGTTTAATCCGTTGCCAGCTTCGATTTTTCCGAATCGATACAACTCAGGGAGCTTCAAGAAAAGAGTAGACTAATTTAATTTCACAAAGGCCGGCAACACACAACCTTGTGTTAATTGAGTTATCAAAAACTTCGGTAGCTATTTAAATTAAAACAAACCACCTGTTCCTTTGCCCCTGGCTCAAAAAAATACTTGCAAAGGAAGCAATTATAACTAAGGAAGAAACGGTTAATTCGCGTGACAGTTCCATTACATGATTTCTAATTAGGGTTCGTTTTAAGAGGTTTCCAATATAAAAAAAAAATGTGTCTGATGAACCATAGTGTCGTGCGCTGGGCTATTGATAAATAACTGTAGCCAATGGCTCGGTGGAGCGGACAGAATCTACTTGGGGTCAATCTGAGGTCAAGTTGGAATATAACAAAAGAGGATCGCATGTATCTCATGAATGAATTTCCAGAATATTATCTTTACAGTACAGTATGTCATCTTCTTAAATTCTGGATAAATGTTGCGTGTTGTATCCTACTGGCATAAAAATAATAAAACATGTGAAAGCAAAAGTGCCTGAAACATGCTAAATTATATAATTAATATTTGTTAACTGCAAATGATTGATCGTGATGAAACTTAATTTGTGTAAAATCTATGTAACTTACAGTTACACAGATAAATGAAGATATGAAAAATATACATAATTATGTAAGGGAGATTCTCTTTAATACGTGGATTTCTGTGGCCTGTTTCTAGTCTACTATTTTGACATTTTAAACCCGATTCTATAGCGGCTTATGAACCCGTTTGTATTTATGGACTATATGATTAAAGGGCGATTCTATATTTACAAGTGAAAGTTACAATGGGTCTTTCGAGGTAATGTAAAAAGCTAGTAGGAACAGATTGTAGTGTAAAGTCCACATGAAATTAAGTATAGTCTCATGATAGAAAAGATGCAAAACAAATTTATAAGATATTTATACATGAGACTGTAAGGCGTTTACCCCTATTATCCTCTTATGTATTCGACATTATTCGTTCTAGGAATGATCGGATATAACGAACTGAGGGTTAGGAGGGAATTTGCGCTCGTATTATATATCGTAGAGGTAATGAGGGGTAAAATACACAATCCTAACTTGTTAGGCCAAGTTTGGTTGCGTGCTCCTAACAGATACGTGTGGAGAAGTGTCACTGCGCCAACGGGCCAGTCGACATTCTTATTTTATTTATCTATACTAATATATAACGCTGAAGAGTTTGTTTGTTTGTTTGAACGTGCTAATCTCAGGCACTACTGGTCTGATTTCAATAATTCTTTCAGTGTTAAATAGACCATTTATCGAGGAATGCTATAAGAGTATATACCATCACGCTGACACTAAAAGGTGGTGCACGCGGACGAAGTTGCGGGGTAGAGCTAACATATAGATAAAAATGAATATTGTTAAGCGCAAAACTGACTGACGCCCATGGACAACTTCAACACGAGAGCGACCGCAGGTGCGTTGCCGTTGTTCTATAAAAGAAATAAACTTGGCGTGCTTTTTTAACGTCAGAAACAACATTAACGTGTAACTGTGGTAGACGTACTGTCTCAGTTGGGTTAACACATTATAAATAAGAAATCTCTCTTACATCTGTAGCGGCTGCTACATAACTAGATGGCAATGATGTCGAGTGGAAAAGGTTACACCAAAGCAAAAACTAGATGGCGCTGTACGGATGACGACCTCTCTGATCTTCCATTAGCCATCAGAATAACTTTCCGACCTGGGCCAGTCGAATCAATCAAAAAAATCGAAATTCAATAAACATTTTATAGTGACATGTATACATGTGTGTGTAAATTGTTTGGCATTAGTGGGCGTGCAGGTTTTGTTACATATTTTTTTTTATATTTATAAAGCATATTTATTTTTATATAGAATACTTTTTAGGTATGTCTAATATTCCCCTTTTCCTCTCCTACTAAGCTTCAATGAAAAGTTAAAAGAGCTAATTAATCTCTGTTTGAGAATTTTAATTTCCTTGATTCGCGTCAGTGTGGCGTTCGAGTTTCATATCCGAGTTAATGACGCTCGCAAATTGCTATGTTGTTGAAAATATTTTTTACCCAAATTCTGAAATTAAATTTCCTTTTAAATATATTTAAAAATAAACGTTAATTACATACAAAATATATATTTTTTTTAATTGAAGAATATCCCATTCGCTACTTCAAATAGTGGTAACAAAACATCGTTAAAATTTCCGTTCTTCTAATTAGACTTTGCTCTAGCAGTAAAAGTGAGTGTTTGCGGTCACTTTAAACCTACACCTGGATCGTAAATCCCGGACACTTGTATACCTCCTTCCTCTGCAATGCGATGGACCCGGCACCCGCACGGTTAATCCATGGAATGCCAAGAAATTAGTTTCGTTTCCTTCCTGGATTCCAGTCTTCATGTAATACCGGCTTAAGACCTGGCATGTTCTGTTACGTTAAAGTAAAATTAAACTGTTGGAATTGGAAAGTTTAACCCCGTAAAACGGCTTTTGGCCCACACTCAACATAGTGAAGAACCGCGCGTTTTTTACGGAATTTCTTACTTCGTACTCGCTAGTAGCTCTATGAACCTTCTGGAAGTGTCAACATCTATGGGCGTCTGACGCCTGCCCATTAACCCTTTGTTATATATAAAAAAAAGTCTGTATTATTATTATTTTATACCAGTTGTATTTATTGATTCCGTATAAAAATTCTATGTTTACAGTTTGTGAAAGTGGTATGTGCCTGTAATGGTGTATTATATAGTTATATGTCCACTTAAACGATGTGTAAAAGTCTCTTTCCTACCACGCTTTGGGCCACACGTCTTCTAAATCATTTTCTATATCATCATTTTTATATTATTAATAAACTGTTCCAAAACATTAAAACATTTTTTTAAAAGGCTTTTTACAAGGACAGACAAACAAAGATTTTAAAAATTGTTTTTTTTATGTAAATAATGTGTATACTTTCATATGCATTTATTTATAGGCTGTTAAATTGAAATTACAAACAGACACTTCAATTTCATTGTTCAGTATAGATATAGATATATGTTTTACATAGTTTCTATTTTTAGATATATAATATATTTAAAATAACCATGTACGTTGTCCCTTGTTGAGGCACTCCCTGGGAGTTATTCGCCTTATGGTAGAGCCGGTCCTGATAATGACATCGAAATCCACACTAAAAGCCCTGCCAAAAAGTATATAGTCCATAAAAAAAAACATAATATTTCATATTCAAAAACAGACATTAGTTTTTTTTTTAATTTTTTTTATTTATTTATACAGAACTATATGACACACGGACGTCTATTCCTAAGGTAGACAACTCACTCACCTTCACTGCTAGTGTTTCCTCCCCTGCCTAGCCAAATCTGGTATGATCCTACTCAATCAACTAAGACAAAATCAATTAAGACCTTATAATCCGTCTAATTATGCCCAAGTTATCGACTCAATATGTTCTCAAATGGCCCTATTGTAAAGTACTCTTATATTTTGTGAACTGGCTTTGAGCCAGACGATTACCTCTGCATCCCATTATTTGTATGATCAGTTGGAATTACTGCTTTATTATTATTATTATCTTTACCGGTTTTAGCTAGTTCAAGAGCATGTATTCATTTCATATTATTGAATTGACGTTATTAATGAATGATACATATTATTTCCAGGTTATGGCAAACTTGAATTTCCAACAAGCTCCTAGAAGCCTAGCAAGTGGCGGCGTTGGTGGGCGCGTGGGTTCAGGATTAGTGGGAGGAGTTTCGGGACATGTGACACCAACATTTGGTGGTGCCCTGTCACCTGGACGGGGTTCCACAGCAATGCCTGGGGGTGCACCCCCCTCCATGGCCTCTAGATCAACACTATTTGGGCAACGGGCATTTGCAGATCGAAGAGTACCCATGCCAACACCACTATCACAAGCCAATTCGAATTCAATGGTGAGACCAAAGTTATATTAATTCTGTATATTTACCGTAAAAAAACCTTTTAAAATATTACATTTCTTTTTACTGTCATTGAAAACTGAAACTGAATGTGTACAATAATTTTTAGGGTTCTGTATTCAAAGGAAAAAAAAGAACCCTTGTAAGATTGCTTTGTTGTCTGTCTGTTGAGACCCTTTTTCTCAGGAATGCAATTAATACCATGTACTGAGATCTGCTGTCCCTTGACGCTGTAAAAAAAATTGACCCTCCAAGTATAAACAATGAAAGAATATAGCCGTCTGTCACATTTCCCATACATTTGCAAATGAAACCAAAACCTATTTGGTACTTAACCTTGATACAGAATTATAGAATTTGGCCAGAAGCTAAATCTTGAATCACTAGTATAGAAAAAATTCTGATTTATTATTGATTACTGTTAATTTGTAGAAATAACAATAAAAAAATATTATGAAATGTATACATTTTAAAATAACCTTGTTAAGTTATAAGTGATGGTACAAAACCCTTAGTGTGCCAGCCTGACTCGCACTGGCCTGGTTTTTTATTTTATATAACAAGAAGCAAACGGGCAGGCAGTTCACCTATATGACTATTAAAGCGGAACACCCATGGACATCTGCACCACCAGGAGGATCGCAGATGCTTTTCCGACATTTAAGGAGGGTTTGGCCCACTGGGAACTGCTGTCACAAACCGTATAAATGCGACAGCATAAATCCATCACTTAATGTGGCAGCTTTGCTACCTCTTTACATCGTGCAAAAGACCTACTGTTACCCGGACGCACCGACCCAATCCGGCTGCAGACCAAAAGGACTGTCGACTGTCGGTACTTCTAATTAATCTATCCATCGGTATTCACAAAATAACCGACGGAATGTAATAATATAAATATTAACGAATGTACGTCGCCTGATCGCTGTCTCCGTACGATCTTTTCGTCGGTCGCGTGTCGTAATTCGCGCGAGCGGTCGGTTATAATATCGTACGTGGTGTGTATAGTCGAGTATGGCGAATCTGTCGAGGTTCAACACGGGGAACAACTACCATTCGGTGTTCAGCGAGGGCGGCGACACGTCGACGCCGCCCCTGCTGGACCTCAGCGAGTTCCCGTCGCTGACGGCGCGCGGCGCCGGTGACCAGGCGCCCGCCGCCGCGCCCCCCCCGCCCGGCTCTAAGCCCTACGGTAAGGGAAGCCCTTCTAACACTCATTCGGGGTCAATACGATGTGGTGCTCTATAGCTATGAAGCACCACATCGTACCACAGCTGTGTTTCCTGCGTTCGACGAGTTCCTCGCGCGTAGGTCCGTAGCCGGGTAGAGACCCTCTGTCTCCCCACCCTCCCCCCTCCCGGTGACGCTGTCGAGGCCAATAGGGCCTGCAGCAAGAACCTTTGAAATTGAAAAAATATGTAAATTGACAAACATTGGCGGCGCAGTTACGTTGCGTACATGAAAAAAAAAAACAAAATATTCCACTCATTTTGAATCTAACTCTCCATTGCGTGTCATTTCACGATATAAGATAAAAAAAGGTTGTCTGCAAAGTCAGTTTACATACGATAATTTTACGAGATAAAGCTGAACGCCTAAGCCGATAGTATTTCTCCATCGCTTGTTCTGCGCTCTCGCTTGTATATTCAGCTTATTCGGAACGTGACAATGTCACGCTTTTGACAGTCATGCTTTTTCGTGCGCGCAGCCAGCGTTCATCGTTTTATAAGGCGTTATCATGTAAAAAATATTATACACTTCTACAAATTTTATACAGACTAGTAAAGTATGCTGTTTATAAAGAAAAGGGACTATGAGACAACATATAACATTTCTCAACAAATGTCTAGAACCATGCTCTCTTGTAAGAGATTTTATTTATTTATGTATGTATTTGGCACTAAATAATTATAATAATCTTAAAGTAAAGTACAATTCTTATTAACTTCGTTCAATTGCTCTATTATAAGATATCTTCTCAGGCACAGGTCATATTAACGTCATTTTATCCTCATCATCATTTTTAAATCGTTGATAAGCCACTGCTAGACATAGGCCTTCCTTTGCCTCTGCCACTCTCTCTTATCACTTGATAATTTCATCCAGTCACCTCCCGCCACTCTCCTAACATCATCCGTCCATGGAGCCATAGGGACGACCAAGGTTTCTCTAACCGGTAGGTCCCATTCGCACAAGAGCTTTTTTACCGCGCGGTAAAAAAGCGTTCAATTCAAACATATGGATTTCCAAGTTTCTGTTTACACGGCAGCGCTTTTATAGCGTGACTCTTTTTTATTGAGCAATGTTCTATTTTCAACACTATGTATATACATATACGGTATATTATCATACCGACAACGCTAAAAAAGCGCCAACGCCTAGATTTAACGCAAGGCTCTTTTAACTCTCGTGCGAATGAGCTCTTATAAATAAATATATACAGGACTATATGACACACGGACTTCTGTTCCTAAGGTAGACAACTTAATGCCTGTGTTATGAGGTAACATACGCCTGTTGTACACAATTATTTTTGTTTAGGAATATATGAATACATACATACATATATAGATAATACACCCAAACTCGAGGTGGGAATCGAACCCACGACCCTCGGAGCGGAAGGCAGGGTCACTGCCCACTGCGCCAACGGGCCAGTCATATTTTTTATCAGGCGCTTGTGTGAATACATTTCAAAACAAATCTGAAGGCACGTACAACATTGGGTCCCGATTAGTGTCACTAAGTAATATTAGACGTGAGATTGTGGGGGTCCGGGGATGGCGTGAGACGGCAGTCGGTCATCTCAACTTGCCCCACAGCCACATCTTCTGCAATTTCAAAGCGGACCCTGGTACTAGACAAAAGTATAATGCAAGGAAGAAGGTTACATAGACTGCATTCAACGTGGAGAGTTTCGAATCTTCAGATACCGGGCAGGTTCGCTGCCCAGTGCGCCAATGGGCCAGTCAGATTGTTTGTTTCTTTGCTTGAACGCGCTTATGTCAGAATCTACTAGTCAGATTTGAAAAATTCTTTCAGTGTTAGATAGCCCATTAATCGAGGAAGGTTATATATCAGGGTAAAATTAAATCTATTTTTTTTACCTAATTTTACGCGAATACAGCGTAGCGTAGGTAGCGCCATGCTTCTAGTCGTTTTGGTCTTCAGCCGCATTGGTTTGGCGCGTCCGGGTACCAGTACCTCATATGAGAAATAGTTTTTGTGCGGAACCCGGACTAACCTTAAAGTAAAGTAACTTATGTTATTTCTTACTAACTGTACCCTGCAACTTCGCCCGCGTTATTTCAGTCAATGGTTAAATTTGGTGGGTGAAACCCGTTTTTATTCGAAACTGTATTTTTTCTATAACTGAATGAGCTTACATCATTGCAACATATGCTATGTGTCAGTGAAAATCCCGTTGAAATCGGTCCAGCGGTTTCAGAGATTACGCGGAACAAACAACCTACATACAGAACTTCTGGATCTTTTGCCCTCAATGTTACTAACTACGACTAACTTCTCCGGGTTTTCACCTTCTTTTCGCGTAATATGGCCAAAGTATGATAGTACGCGTTGACGCCTTACAGTGGACAGTTGAGTTTTGGTAGAGAGTATGTTATTTCGAGAAATTATTCCTCACTGTAATCATTCCTTAGCCAACGGATGACAAAAGAAATACTTGTTGCATAAGACGTGGCACTAACTGAATAACATTTTCCGAGTATCCGTGTCAGTGGGTATAAATGTATAGAAGTGGAGGCCTCTAATGATTTTCCATATAGACAAGTCATTATTTTATTGAAGTGATTCAATAATTTATGACGTGACAAATTAACTTTTATTAAAGAACGTATATGGGTATAGTCAAATACAAGAATCATGAGAATCTAAATTACCGCGTTAAGGAATGAAACCTTGCGACCATCAATGATTTCTTGTGAAAAAAGTTTCACAACAAATCATTGATGATGTTGCTTAAAACCAGTACACGTAGATAACTTTCATTTTTTTTTGGAAAGATGGGCTATGATATGAATACAACAAATTGAACCCACGTCACCGCCGCGCTACGTGGCGCAGGAGGAACACCGTGTGGTTTTTAGTAGGTTGGAGCCCGAAATGCGTTCCGCATTTTCCACATGTAATAAAAAAAATCATAAGTCATATCGAGATTTCTTTTCACAGATTCCGAAATTCGAGGTATATGATTCAAATTTTTTAAGGATTACTGTTCGCCGGGAGTCGGCTAGAGATATATCCGGTGGCTTGAGGTCTTGCTCCGCTGCCGGCGAATAGAGCCCCACTTCACCGAGACGCCATGGCGACGTCGCCGATTACGTATCCAAACAATTCATATAAAAATTTAGGACAGGTAACTCACTGGGCGACGGTTGGGCGACGTCGCCAAATTGGGAGCGTAGCCACGGCTAGTACCGACTACTTATTTAGCAACCGCAGATATCCATGGCTACGTAGCCGGCAACGTCACCATGGCGACTTGGTGAGGCAGGACACTTAGTGCGCGAGTCTGACTTACACTTGCCCGTTTTATTTTTTTTAAACTTTAACATGTACTATATACATATACCGGCCTATCTGACGCACCGACGTCTATTCCTAAGGTAGACCACTTAATGCCTCTGTTATAGGTAACATACGCCTGTTATATACAAATATTTTTTTTTGTAGAAATATATAAATAGTTACATATAGATAATACACCCAGACTCGACGCGGGAATCGAACCCACGATCCCCGGAGCGGTAGGCAGGGTCACTGCCGACTGCGCGAACGGGCCAGACAATGTGCATTAATAAATATAACATGGATTATAAATATGGCACTGCGGTGTCTGCTGCCTGCTCGTCTGTCCCCTTGTAACATAAAAAAAAAAAATTCGCCATGTTAAGCAGTTCTTATCGCGACCAGGTGAAAGATGGTTGACCCATTCTAAACTGGTTTTCAAATATCTGACCTCTGTGGTGTATTGGAAGGCACATAAAATAGTGGGTCCCGATTAATCTCACTGTGTGATATGATCGTGAGATTGAGGGGGGATCCGGGGATGACGGCAGACGGCAGTCGGTAATCTTAACTCACCCCACAGCCATATTAAATATTTAAAAATAATAATATTCGTGTATCAGTCGGCTGTCACCTATAACACAGGTAACCTATAACACAGGTAACCTTTAATCTTTAAGAAAATCACTGCCCGTAAAAGTAAGTTGAAATCTTCTCTATGACATTTCGATGCATGCATCAACGTAATGTTGGTATTTCGGGTAGGATATATTCTAGCGCTCCCTGGGTTCAATTTACGAGGCATACTTGTGAATTCTTAATTTTTTTTAAAAATCGTTTTTAAAGGTTAGGTTAGGTGGGTGACCATTTTATAAACTTACAACTTTAAGCTAAATCTGTAAATGGAGCGGAAGGCGGGGCCACTGCCCACTGCACCAATAAGCCAATTGTAGGCATGTACTCAGTCGTTATTGAGTGATGGACTAGGATGGAGAATTCTAAGATTTCCCACGTTGTAAATATACTGAAGTCAAAAGAGTGTCAGTCAGCTGTCACAGAAAAGAGACGAGGGAAAGTAGCATTAAAGTAAGAGAAGCTGATGGCAATGAGGATAAGGATTTGTGGATTTTATCAGCTTCGCTATTTCCGAACCGATACGACTTAGGAACCTTTTATCAGTTACAGGTAGCACTACGCTTGCAGTTCTTTTGGTTTACAGCCGAATTAGGCCGGCGTATCCGCGTACCAGTAGCTCTATTTCACATCAGATCGGCGTGAAGTGGCGACAATAATGTCACGTCGTGGTGGTATTTTCGTCGCGTTTCGTTCGGTTTGTGAGACTTCCCGGTGTCTTCATCTCGTCATTAAAGGTTGGCATCGCATCTGATAGCCTCCTGGTGGCCCAGATGTCCATTGGTCTCGGTAGTCATGTAAGAAAAGACCATACTCATTTCTCAAAGGCCCACAATGCATCTGCGAGCCCTCTGGTGTTGTAATTGTGCATGGGCGTCTGTAGTCACTCAATTGATGCCGCCTGTTCAATTAACCCTTGTTATACAAATAAAAGATAACAATTCAGTGCTGTGATATAAAGGTACACTTAAATTTTACTAACTTTTATTAGCTTGAAATTTGTCGTAATATCTTATGTATAACAAAAAATAATTTTGGCTTTAAAATAGATCCATTAAAACATCGATAATAGCACCTTCTGAAAAGTGTTATCTTATATATTATACTAATATATGAAGCTGAAGAGTTTGCTTGTTTTTTTGCTTGAACGCGCTAATCTCAGCAAATCATGTCTTACAGACCTGGGATCTTCGTCTAATATGTAGCACCAACCTTACGAGGTTCCAATACAAGATACAATAACATACATTTCTAAACTGAAAAAGTTAGGCAGCAGATTTTCAGTTCATTTGATTTTTTTCCTATAACTTTAGATGGCAATGATCCTGGAACCTTTTTTTTCTGTCCATACCATAAATTTGCACAGCCAAGACTTGTCTGCGCCTTCGTCCCTTATTAAGGGGATAACCCTTCTATCTTTTTATTTGTGGACTACTGCCAAGTCTGACTACGGTAGGCAACGCAATGGAGGATACAGTAATCCAATACTTTTTTCTTTATTTTATTTTCCTTTAATTATTTAACTATTTGGATATTTAAAAGTAAAAACCGTATGTAGCTTAAATAATAATCTACACTGTAAATGTATAATTAAGGAATGAATAAAGGCTTTTATTAATATTATTATAATGCAAAGTCATTTATTTTTTCCTGATGGTTAGAGATTTCTACCAAGTTTACCAGTATATATTTAGCAAGGGCAAATATTTTCAATATGGCGGGAAATGTTGTAAGATAATATTCAACGTGAATCTGTCTCTTGAGTAAGTTTAACAAGATAAGTTCAAAATCAATTACATGGTCCCATAATGTTGCCAAAACCTTTTTTGCCCGCCTTCAGATGATATAAGAAACATTGAAACTTTATAAAAGGTCAATATTATGTTCTACATATTGTTTATAAAAGGTGACTCCTGCAGAATAGCTTGTTACGAGGGCAGCCTGCCTCGTTAGCACATGAGGCCGACAACGTGATTGGGCGCATCGGACACTGTCCACGAATTTACACGGCATACATATTTCATAGCCTTCCTTTCTTAACATCGGAAGAAAACGGACGTACATATATTATATTATATATATTTTATGTAACTAAACTTTTGTGAAACCTAGTATATGTATAACCAAATATACAGAGTGTAAAAGAAATCGTACTGCAAACTTTGTGGTATTGCTACATTTAATGTCCTAAATAAAATCACAAAAATCATTCATCTCGAATATGAGAGGTTACAGATATTGCCATCCTCATCGCATTCTTGAGCACGCAATGTATCGTAAACAATGGGAAGCAATCGTCAACAAAATGTTGACGCGCAAAACAAGTCAATAACCCGCGCCGTGCTGCCCATATTACGCCGTGCAAAAGCAGTTGATCTAAGTACTTTTAATTTTTATTTACATTACGATTTGATATAAAAATATTAAATAAATTTATTCCTGATTTAAAATTGGGGCAGATAGTAATAATGATATTATACAGTATTCAGTTAAAATAAATTGTATTCATTACTGGGGAGTCTAGAATCTTGTGCTGAACCCATGGGGTGCATATCCGATACGCTGTCCATTGTAACCCTATATAATTTGCATCAAACAGTCAGTTTCATTCGAAGTTTCAACGACAGACGCCCCTATCTCATATCTGACTCCTAAATTAGCGCAATATTTGGAAGCGTGTGAACGTATACTTTATCATTGCGTGACTGTACAATATTGGTAAAAATAGCTTAGTTCCCGTCACATCTATCATTTCTATCGGCGATATTGGAAAGCTATCAATCTCGATGTCGAAACAACTACTTCCGCCGATGACTCTTATCCGTGAAGTGTAGACGATTAATGTGAACGGTGCTCGTTGTGATTCAGTTTTGTTATTTACAGTAAATGTTATTCAATAACATCCCTTCACATTTCTTATAATTTACAATAAGATATTTTAAAAAAAGTTTAAGAGCCTTATTTTTTGTCCACTTACGTTAATTGTAAAACATGATTTTTATTATAAAATTGTCAAGAGCGTGTCAAGACACGCTTATATAGGAGGGTCCCGTATCTGATACGCTATAAACGTATTTGTTAAATAACTTCAAAAGTTGTTGTCCGATTTCGTTCAAAATTATTTTCCTAATGAGTTTTTAGCATGTTTTATCAACATGGAAAATTTCTTGTCTCTACATCTAATAGAGTTTGCATTTAGAGGCAGACGGACGAATAGAGCAGACTATAAGGGTTTTTGTACTGGTAGCGATACCAGTAACTTATTAGAATGGGTCACCTAACTATCACCCAGTCGCAGCGAGAGCTATTTAACCTAGAGATGGACTCAAATGCCGACAACTGATTAGGCCATGACCTCCTTAGTTTTGATACAAAATTACTATAATATTCCTGAATAATATTCGTACTATTACAAGGATGCTAAACTGATATTATCAAAATATCAAATGATACTGTAATAGAAGTAATAAAAGTGATTCGTGGAATAACATGTTAACAGGTTAGGGTCACATTCCCTCACACTGAAGGTAGTTTACCGGCGTAGAAAAGTATTTTTGGCTATATCCGGAGCACTATGGTAGAATGCGCGAGCGAACCTGTGGTGTTCAGTCATGGACGGTGAGAACGGCGCTGGGTTTTAGTAGGTATTCTGGCTCAAGCCAGTGAGTCCCACACTCCTGGCCGAAGGCCGGGGTGCGTAAATGCATTTTTGCCAGAGAAAAAAAAAGGAAGGCGTGCGAATACAAATATTTTTTATAATATACTGTTAGAGTAGCTTCCGGTCGAGTTATCCATGGACGTCGGTATTCACTCTAGTGACCTCGCCACCTGCTCGTTTGCCCCATGTTATATAATAAAATGTCTAAGAATAGAAACAATTAAAACAAGCCTAAATTTAATTTTTTTTTCCACAAGTTCTGTACATCCAAATTAAAACTTTATAATTTGATATATTTTTATTCATTTATTTGTTGACATATTATGAATATATGAAATACATATACGTAGAGCCTCAATAACTCAACGGTATAAGGTATGTACTGAAATCCGCAAGGTACAACTCCCCGATTCGCGACGACTTTCGCGCGCTTCGGCGCTCGGAGGATTCAGTCCATCCCCATTCTGCCGTTAATTAAGGCTCTTTAAAAAATATGTATCCCTTAAAGGAATCTCGATTTATTTTACGAAATGAATGGCAAGAAGAGCAATATTACCAAGTTTTTTTTTTGTTTATTTCATAATGAATACAGAAACAGGAAAATTAAATTATTTAACCCCCTAACCCCAAGTGGCTTGTTGTGTAATTACCAAAGAAATTAAAATTATGTACCCACGGACGTCTGTTCCTAAGGTAGATAACTTAATGCCTGTGTTTTAGGTAACAGACGCCTGTTATACAATATAATATACAAATATATTTTTGTAAAAATATATAAATACATATACATCGATAATACACCCAAAGTCGAGAATCGAACCCACGACCCCCGGAGCGGAATCGCCATAATATCACACTAAAAAACTGATAAAAAACTTACGAAAAATCTTGTAAACACCGAAAAAGGAAGCTATGACAAGACCCTCTTTTACCGTTGATCTATTACTAATAAATCCATTCCCTATTATCGGATTTCTGTCGTACTTTTTCATATGTATGCAAAGTAGCATACGATCCGTCTGTGGATAATAAGTCAACGTAATCTATATATACATGTATGTTCTATGGGTATTCCCTTGCATTTCGCAGCCCCTAGAACTACCTTTTCACAAAATAAGTGTTCTTTAGCTATGGTGCTTTGTAGACCATAAGTATTACGCTAGTCAACAGTACAACTTTGTAGACTGCAAGATCAAAAATGTACAAACAGTTTGAGCTAAGCTTGATTATTCGATCCTCAAAAACTACCTAGTACAGCGGTCGGCAACGCGTGGCCCGTGGCTGTTTTGTGTGGACAATCCCATTATTACAAACAAATACTAATTATATCACACAAGCGCAGCATTTAATCGTATGATACTGACATTGAAAAAAAAACATCGTATGTACTAAAATCTAGCTTATAATGTCTACCTACACAAATAGATAGTTTACAATTACGGTAACTGTACAAAGTTTTCTAGTACTTTGTGGACTTTAAGGACATAAATGTATGGGCGGAGCTCGGAGGTCGCGGCCCGAACACGCCCCCGCAGTTAGAGCCTAAAATATTTACAGGCAGAAAGGGGGGCTGAATACGTGATGCGAACTAGGCAAAATGGCTAAAGAGCAATCATTTTACTCATAAAATGGTGGCTATACTTTAGTTTAATAATTGAAAATGCAAACCGCAGACGGCACCCTCGTCCGCGCCCGTTCAGCTCCGCCTGAACTGCGAACTTAGCACAGACAGGTCGCTGAATACGTGTGGGTGGCAGCTCCGAGGCTGACCACAGCAACTCAAATCCAGGTGGGGGATTCTTGGAGGCTGGAACAAAGGGCCGAGAATACGTAGTACCACTCCACCAAAGCTCCACTCTTGCAGTTGATGGATCATAAGTTAGTGGAGGGATACGTTTGATAAAAATTAAAATTGCTAGGTGAATGTGTTTAAAGGCAGGTAAAGCAGTGCCGGCCACATCTAGAGCACCGTGGTAGAATGCACAAGGAACCTTGTATTATTCAATCATGGATTGCGAGCGCAACCCTTCCGAAACACAAGGTGTGGTTGGAGAGGGGGGAGGCCTTTGCCCAGCTGTGGGACCTTATAGGATAATCAAAAAATACAATGGTGACTAGCGTGTAGCAACACCGAATAGCACAGCCTCAAAAATTATTTCATTATATTTAACTCTTAATTTGAAAAGAGTACTAGGGATACTTTAAAGTATAATAAATATCCCCCCCTACCGGCCTCCACCTAGGTACAGTTAGCACTAGGTGCGGCACGGCGGTTAGGAATTGAACTGCGTTTTTATCTACATAAATCCTAGGCTTTCATATAATATATCAAAACAATTTAATACACTCGTCTATTTTCAATTAGTTTCACACCATTTTCAAACAGCGGCCCCCATAGTTTTCACTGTCCAGCCGTCCGTCCGTCTGTCTGTCCCCCCTTAGGTTTTAAACTATTAGATGTATATCTGATAGAGATAATTATTTTGAGCGAAATCGGTCTACAACTTTTGGTCTTATTTAACAAATATCTTTTCGCGTATTATATACGGAACCCTTCTATATAAGCGTATCTTGGCACGCTCTTAGCCACTTTTGTTAAGCTTGTGTTAGCGGTCATGACGCGCGACGATAGCCCAGCAGGGATTTGAACCGAGAACCTTACGGATGTCAGCGCAACTTTCTAAGTTTAATTTTTATTTTTTGTAAATCAAGGGACAAACGGGCAGGCGGTTCACCTAAGCGACTACCGATGGCCATGGACAACTGCAATACCAGAGGGCTCGCAGGTGCGTTGCCGGCCTTGAGAAATGAGTATGCTCGTTTTTTAAAGTTCCCTAAGTCCTTTTGGAAACACCGAAGCTGGTAACTGATTCCACAGAGAAATTGTGCGAGGCAAGAAGTTTCTAAAAAGCTCACGGTTGTGGACTTTAGGACATCGAGCTGCTGATGAATTTCAAGTTTTGTAAGATGGGAAAAAACCATTGAGCTTGCGACACTGTTACCGTTACCGACACCGCTGTCGTTTTCACTTCTATCTGCACTGCTACCTTTTGTTTTTTGTTGTCTAGAAGCCAGCGTGTTCATTTCCACGCTAAAACACCGTAATTCCCTGGGATTTGATACGCAACGATGAATGGCATCTGATACCGCTATGCCTGTTGGAACATGACGTAATTTTCTTGTATTTCAAATTGATGAAGAATTCATTTTTATCATCATTCATTCATATCATATTGACATATGCTTATGACATTATCAACAAACAATTTATGAGCAAGCAGTCAAAAAGCCACAATCCTGTAAAAATCTCAAAAAGGGTCACCAGAGGACCTAGCACGAACATTCTCAATAGTTTACCTTACTTTTACGTTAGAAAGTAAACGCCAAATTAAACATGAATGCTACCGTTTTAGTTGCTATATATTTCTAGCACGAATGAAATTCTAACTAACGCGTATCGAATCCTCGGCGTCACGGCCGTGTAAGTTGTGTATAATGGAAGCACGAACCTTCACTTGACGTTTCGTTTCGAACGTAAAAGTAAGTAAAACTATCGAGAATATTCGTGCCAGGTCCTCTGGTGACCCTTTTCGTGATTTTTACAGGTTTATGGCTTTTTTGACTGCTAGCTCATAAATTGCTAATTGGTAATATCACTCATGATATGAATATGATATGACATGCTTCTTTAGGGCTAAGAATTCAAAGTTAAAAATATAATTATTAACATAGACTTTACAAACTCTTGGGGTCCTTGCTTCTTCGAGGTCCGAGTCTAAGAACTATGGCCACAATGTTGACATCCATTTTTCACTGTCAAATATTGTAAATGCAATAACCTAACATATATATCATCCTTCCTAGCCGTATTCGGCCATGGCGACTTACTTGGACAGGCATATTTATTTAGGGTTTTGCTGTTCTACCCTTCGGTGTGCTCTTTGGTGACTAGCATATCCTAAGATATATTATAAATGCAATCACCTAACAAATACATTGAGGAATTCATCTTAACAAAGATCTTAACAGTGTCGGGCCGAACTAGGTAAAGCGAACTAAGGTATTTTATTTATTTTGATTTTTTATTTTTATTTTGATAAAAATTATATTTCTATGAATAAATATTATATATAGAAGTTACGTTTAGATTTACATGTTACTGTGAATTAATATTTTTTACGCATGTCATGTTCGCATCTAGTAGACGCAATTGTAAATGTTACTTGTAAGATTTTTATTTTAAGTGAACTATTTTTAAGCAATTGTTGTCAGTTTTGCGGAGTAATATATATAAAAAAAAGGTATAACTGTTACATCAATTTTTCTCTAACAATCGTTGTAAATGCTGTAACCTAACATATTATTATACATGCAATAACTCATCTTTATAAATGCGATAACCTAACAAATACGCAGACATAAAGGTATTCCATCCATACAAAGATCTGGGCTATGCATTGTCGGTACAAATCACGGTAAACCGAACTAAGGTCACACTGTTGACATCCATTTTTCTCGTCTAACTGTGCGCGTCACTATTGTGACCGCGACGTTTTGTCCAAGAACCTAAAGCACCTTTCAGACTCAACTATATAACCGCTGCGATTTTATATTATTTTTTTATGTAAATAAATAAAGTGACAAAGAAACAATCCGCCTCTGAAACCTTCAACACTTGTAAAAATGGTATTCGCTCCCAATAAAGCTCTAAAAATCTTCTCACCAGCGAGAACACATACATTTTACATGCGAATAATAGTTTTTGTGTACTTGACGATAATTTATTTTTCGTATAATGCGGATTAGTACTTAGATCCATGGATATTATATCAGGTAATATTATTTAACTGTGGATCGTTGGTTCAGTACGATGTTATTTTAAATGAGAAGACTTTTTTCACTAACAACTGTATATTTTTCATTACACACTTGTAACATTTTAAAAACGCACTAACAAAGCATAAGGCTAGCAATATAGAAATAGATAATTGAATAAATATTGCCATATTCAATTCAACATAATTTAATTTTGATTTTTTTTTCCAAATTATTATGTTTTTATTTCATTTTATATATATTCATTTTTATATAAAATTTTTTACTTAACATAATATAATAAAATACACAGATTAAATTAATTACTAAATATCCCACGCCTGATCGTTCCCGGTGCGAAAGTACCCATCAAACTCGCGGCATTGCCACGCTGAATAGCGATGGCTATCCTTTTCACCAAGAATGACCCAGAGCGGGAATCACGTCTCTTTTCAGCGATCCTCTGCCCAATATCTTTAATAGCGAACATGATTATCATGGTGGCAAATTGCTTTTAACTCTCGCCTGAGTTTTAAGGGTTCCGTAGGGTTACAAGGAACCCTTATATCGTCCCTCTGTCCGAGCATGTTTAACTTCTACAATTATCAACAGAAATGCTTAAAATTTGATACAGTTATGAATTGCGTATACAATTTATTATTTGTCATTATAAATTGATTGTCATTTTACTGTTTATGGGTAAACCTTCCTATGCAACGCGATGGACCCGGCATCCGCACGGTGAATCCATGGAATGCTAAGAAATTCGTCCCTGTGAAGCTCATTTAACACGAAAGTGTTAAATGAGGCATCGCGGCAGGCTAACAATGAGATGGAGGAATGACTTGGATCGTTATAATAGAGATTGGCAACGCAAAGCCTTAGACAGAACCTTATGGAAAGAGGGAGGCCTTTGCCCTGCAGTGGGGAAAAAATAGGCTCTAAATGATAGTAATAATTATAACTAACGCTAGTTAAATCTTGCTTTACCTATCTTTATCTATTTAGTGTGTTTTGACGCAATCGTTACGCAACACGATCCCAACCCAGGCTAAAAAAACGTTACCTCGAAATATATGAGCGCGTTTATTTCTTTTCTTTTGAAGGAAAGGATCAACAAACTTGCACTATTGATAATTGATATTTTTATTTAATGCTGTTACTGAAAGAAAGCAGTATAATAAATATGGAGATTAAAACAAATCTTATGTGTAGAATGATGACAATATATTGACCTGCATTCCAATATAAAGAGTTGGTTACTAGTGTTAAAGCTATTCCTTTGAATAGCTTTTATGCCAAATTGACGTCACACCTTTCAGTGTGAATGAATTTACATAGTAATCATCCTTGGCATCTATTAAACAAATTTTAAGATTTGTGGCCAAATTTCGCTCACCAGGTGTTCTCCAATTTTTTTTTTGTTTATAAGTTGAGCGGGCAAACGAGCAAACGGATCAACCGAGATCACGTGATCAGCATCACCCACGGACACCTGCAGCACCCGAGGGGCTGGCAGTGCGTTGCCGGCTTCTAAGGAATTTATTAATCTTCGAAGTTACCAGAGTCAAACTAATTATGTTACTTACATAAATCTTTCTCACTCAGTGACATTAATCGAGTCCCGCTATTTTATGTGCCTTCCAAAACACGGAGGGCTTAAATTTATTGGTTGAGGATATCGGGATTCATTTAGAATACCTACAATAATAATTCCCAACAGGCGCGGATCTAACCTTCAAAAAATATGGTGGGCCTAGATACCCAATTTTTAGCCAAAGTCGAGTCGGTGTATGAATTTACTATGATCAATATAGTGCATTTGTATAATATGCCACACAACCCTAAAGAATCTTTCGATAAAAAACAAATATCCGTCTGTCTACTCTTGTCTAACTTCAAAGTGTTTTGCAAGATGGTCCCCCCTAGGATTTCCAAACTACTGGTCATAGATACACGAAAATTTTCCATGTTTATTGAGCATGCTAAAAACTCAGTCTTTTTCTTCGTATACCTCTCCACTACTGGGGGTTGGCATTCAGCTTTATAAATGCCTCTTTTTCTTTGGCTAGCCGGAAGAGCTCATGGACAGTCTTTAGTCCTGTCCATTCCCGAACATTACGAAGCCTTCATGCGCCTTCCCACAACATTTGCGTACTATATGCTTATTTAAAGCCATGTAAGCTATTTCAATTATTTGTACTTTGTAATATTTGACAATTAATATTTTAACCGTCTCTAGGTTTCGGGGTTGAATTGAAGTCAGTCGATGGTGATATTAAGTGGATCGGGATAATGTTACGTAGAAGAATGCCTAACAGTATTTGTTATAATTCCTTAAAAATAATCGTTTCCGTCTCTATTAATATAAAATAATCCTGTTTGTTTCCTTTAAAGACGCAAAAAGTTTATTCATTCGTTTATTTTTGTATAAAATAGGTGATGTGGCTGAGAAACACCACAGACACGGCCCAGCTGCTGACAGTCGGGCCGGCTGCCCACGCGGGGGACAGCAGGGTCACCGTGAAGTTCCAGTACCCGAACAACTGGAGGCTAAGCATCAATCCAGTGAAGTGGTCGGACGCTGGGCTTTACATGTGCCAAATATCCACACACCCATCCAGAATCGTATATGCCAATTTTACAGTATTACGTAAGTTACGTCTTATATTACCAACGGTAAAATTGGTCGACTAAGTCTTAGATAAATATATCACAATTATCATCAGCTGTACATTATATAACATAAAAACTAAAGTGCCGGTAGGCACTTCGGTGCCTGCTGCCTGCTCGTCTGCCCCCTTGTAACATAAAAAAAAAAAAAAAAATATATATATATATATATATATATGTCATTTAGATATATATATATATATATATTTGTGTCGATCGCTAAGTTGAGCAGTTACCGCGACCCGGTGATAGATCAGTGACCCATGCTAACGCTGGTTCTCTAATATCCGAAATACACTGCGAGCACTGCTCAGTGCTCACACAGGTGATAAAAACGTTCCGTTTTACACTGCCAGTATACTGACACAGTACCCTATGGAAATATATGACTGACGTCATATTTCATATATAGACTTTGATTTCAAAAATGGCGACTATTTATGACTAAATAGTCGCCATTTTTGCACTGTGCTTTCGAGCTCCAGTTGCTCTCAGTACTTTGGTCACATGATCAATCAATAACAAGGCGGCTTTGGTTAAAAAAATTACAGTTAAAGTTAACAAATGAGTTTATTATTTGTAATTATTTATATGGGGGGATATAGATTAAGAATAATTTTTTATCTAAAAATTATAATAGCGTTGTTGGATGCCATCGAAGAAGGATGTAATATCAAGGCGTACACCGCTTGGAGTCTTCTGGATAACTTCGAATGGTTATATGGATACACGTAAGTTCTTTCCTGTTCTCCGTACACACACACGCAAGTTCTTTCCTGTACACGACTGTAGTAAAACCTTTTTAGGCCCATCAGTATGTATGTACTTTTATTATATACCGCAATATTTACCGATTTTATGTTTTTTTACAAGCCAGCGAGACACCTGTATAGTAGTACATGGTGTAAGGTTGCCAGCCCGTATAGGGGCGGAAGCAGTGTTATAATACTATCTAAAAGTATTACCGTGTTTTTGGCGACATATTAAAGTTGCTTTAGACCGGTCCCTGAGCACTAGGAACGTAAATATAGATGGCGGTGTTCAAATGTCGCAGCCTAGCGAGGTGTCAGTTAATATGGTTATAATATAGAGAATTTAGTACAATATTACTTTCGTCTATTCTAAGTAGACCCCTGTCTGTCTTACTTTATATAGTTGCGATACACAAGACGAGAAACAGGCCTCCTTTAACTTCTGCGCTCCCGATAAGTTAAACGAACTATTAAATCATACTTTTTTTAAATATTTAAATAAAATATCTAAACTACAACAAACGCGCAACGGGGTAGTCCAGAAGGAAGGGAATCTTCCTTTCAACAACCGATCGCGCCTCGCCCGATGATGCACTTCCGTAATACTCTCGGCATGCATTCGCCAGCTTACTCCCCATATCACGCCCCTAAGGGCGCGTAAAGAAGTTTTACTTCAAAAATGTGGTCCATGACAATTACGTTCGAGTCTCGGCTTCTTGGCTGTCTTCCTTTTGGAAGTAATCATTGTAAACCCTGCATCTTCTATATAATGTACAAGGTGATTTACCAATTAAGCCAGACTCTCGGTGACCTGTGATTACCTTGGTCGCATTATACCACACCTACGTATTAGCTTCCATATATTTAGGTATTATTTAACTCAACGATTAACTCTTGTAGATTATGAGTTACAGCAATGCACCGATTTACTCGCGGATTTAAACAAAGTACATTATATTTTCCGGCATATTATTTTGCTTCCAAAATTAGCTTCTCTATTCAGTGTTCATATATCTATAAATAAAAGTTACTTGTCCATATTACAGGGAACGCTTCGGTCTCTACGAGGTGGACTATAACAAACCGAACCGTACTCGCACTCCGCGTAAATCCGCCTACGTGTACAAAGAGATCATCCGTACTCGCGCACTAGACCACAGCTACGAACCGGACATGTCCAAGGGACTGAGCATCGACGACGGACTTTAATTTACTACGAACGAAAACCAATAAAAATATCAAAAAAATATGTTATTTATTTTTTTCAATTAATTTACCTTTAACTAAAACCGACCCTTTAAGTGTTTATTATAAAATGTTTGTGACGTCTAATAGAATATAATAAAAAAAAATTTCACCACTACGAGATTAAAATTTTCGTCTTCTGGTACTCTTTTCGGAAATAAACAGAAGAAATAATCAGAAATATACAGAAGAATCCAGCGGTGGCGTTATATTTAGATGTAGCCCTCAATATTTAAATTGAATAAATAAGAGCTAATAACAAAATAAATAAAGAAATGGTTAACTAACCTTTATGTAGTTTTTGCCATTGCGTGAGAAAAACAATTAAATTAAGGACTACAACATTGTTGATTTAATCTTGAAAGTAGCACGTGCAAGTTAGAGAAGTTTAATACATTTACTCCTTAAGAATTATGTAGATTATGGTGTGTTAAATGTTAATAAATTAAACTGTACGCATTCATCACACAAGTCCGCCTACGTGTTCAAAAAAGAAATCCGAATGCGAGCACTAAACCGATGTTATGAACCGAATATAACAAAACCAATAAATTGAGCCTAAAAGAAGATTTCGAAGAATTTTCCTATTTGTTTCTTATATAGATGATCCTTTCTAGTACTTTGGTAGTACTAAAGAGTTGTATTGTCGTTTCAATCCATATGTTATGTAACATGTAATATTAAAAAATAATACAATATTCTGTGATTATATTAATACGATTCATGCCACATACGCTGTAATATTTGTATACTGGCTGTATATATAGTGTCATGTCGAGGTTCGAGTGCCATCACATGACAAAAGTCGCAATACTTTAAAATGCAAGATCTCATGCGGATGATCGATAAGATAATCAATTATTCATTATGTAATGCCGGAGCCAGACCTAGCTCAAAGTGTTTGTACATTTTTGTCTTCGAAGACTACAAAGTTCTACAAAACTTTACGCAGTTACGCAAAGTCCCCGGCCACTCTACATGATCATTTTAAAAGAATCCTCCTCCTCAGGTCGTTGTCCTTATTGCTGAGGGTCGTGATTCCCCCTCTGGATCTTGTTTATGATAATATTACGCCATTTTATACGATTCTTTGCAGTATCATAAAATCCAATGCCCAATGTGGTGTATATTTGGTGGGACCATCTTGTTGGGCTACGACCTCTTGGGCGTCTGCCATCGACTTTGCCAGTAACCATGACATGTTCTATTTAAAAGAATAAGATAAAACAAAGTTATATAAATACTCATAAGGTGGTGTGGTGTACAATACGTTTTATGTTACGGGAAATGTCTTCACTCAACCACAACATGTATCTCAAATTAGGTGCTAATGAGGCTGTATCTCTTTATACTATCTATCTTAGCGAGATCCTATAGGAAACGTTGTTTTCGAAAAGAGCTAAGTTATTAAGATACCCAACTATCGCTTGGTCTGATATACTCGTAGGTTTACGAATTGTACACACTTCAGTTCCAATCTCTTAAATCTTAAGCGATTCCGATAACTGATAACCCCCTATCAATTTGATATTGTTTATAAAAAGCGTTGTTTTACATAATATGAAATAAGTGTAGCAGTTTTCTGTCATACAAATAATACGTTATAAACAATACTTGTGAAGTGGTGATTAAATCGATGTATAGTATTTTATTCTTTTCCACAAAAAACTTTTTAATGTTCTCAGTATTTACGAGCTTGAAGGAAGTAAATGTACTTTTATTTATAGATAGTTGCCATGACAAGAGCAGTCCTGAGCTTGGAAGCGAGGACGACCCATCTTAGCTTGGATATCAGTCATATAATGATCTTAAGAAACCCTACTATTCCTGCTCAAATTCCAAAAATAAAATTTTATAATCTTTAAATTAGTGGTTAACGTTCGCTAACTTCTTATTTATGTATATTTTTCAAAGGGCAAGATTTCATTAATTCCCCTTCGTGACGTGCCAGTAATGTGAAATATTGGCGGAGAGGTGAACGTCTGACCGCCTTCGATGGATATTGCACCCTGGGTAATTTAATGCCACGCAATTCTGGGCTGTTTCTTAGTAAATAGAATACACGACTGTAGATTACAATATTGAGAGTGTGGCAAACATTTGTTGATGTTTTAAATCTTTCTTGCAAAAGTACCCATTAAATTCGCGGTATTGCCACGCTGGGATATAGGGGTGTATTATATAATGGGGATATCCTTTGCACCCAGAACGATAAAATACGGACTCAACCACAGTTTAATTAAACGAATTAAAAACAAATCATATCCAAATATGTTCAAAAAGATACTTTTTATAAGCGGGATTATATTCATTACAACATAAATGATAACAAACGTATTGATTGTGAACAAGGAAGAGGATTTGAAAAATCTCGAGTGCGGGTACAGGATCGTTTTATTCTCAATTATCTGACACTGATAACTTTGTTCTTGTCACACTTTTAACATTTCTATCAAGAATGTGAACCTCAACAGCTAGGTTCAAACTCGTCGCCATTTTGGTATTGTCGAACCCACTCTTAACACTTGAGCTCTACCTCATATGGTTCTACCATGGCGACGCCCCCAATTACGTATCCAACCAATTCATATTAAAATTTAGGACTGGTAATTCACTTGGCCATGCGTTGGCGACGTCGCCAAATTGGAAACGTAGCCATGATTAGGGGGCAATAGGTCTGGTATATAAGTATAGGTACCTAGGTACCTATATATATAGCCTAGTATAATTATATTATATTCTGTAGAAAACAACATTACGCACAAGTTCGACTATAGAAAACATTTGAACAGTAACAAGGGTAAGCACTCGATCATCGATTGACATGGGATATATTTTGGTGAGTTTGCGATTGCTTTCATTGAAACCGAGGAGATCACATTAAACTAGTGCAGTGGATGGGGGGGGATTTTCGCAGTTCGTTTGTTATTGCAGGACCGCGTGCGTGAGATCGGCGTGAAGTGGCGGCAATGCTGTCATTTCAAGTGATGGTATTGTTGTCCTGTTTCGTTTTTTTTTAAATATATTACAAGGGGTAAAGGAGCAGGCAGCAGGCACCTAAGTGCCTACCGACGCCGATGGACATCTGCACGACCAGAAGGCTAGCAGATGCGTTGAAGACATTGCCTAGATGTATATTATTGTATATCGCTATTAAATAAATATCTCGTATCACATTATTTGTTGTCAAACTCCTTCGAAACTGCTTAACTGATTCTTCCTGCGTTCGACGAGTTCCTCGTGCGTAGGTCCCTAGCCGGGTAGAGACCCTCTGTCTCCCCACCCTCCCACCTCCCTGTGACGCTGTCGATGCCAATAGGGCAAACAGCAATAACCACACAAAAAAAAGCATTAAGCAACTCATAGGGTATGTAGAGTCAATGCTGAACAAAAATAATTGACCTCTCTAGTGACATGAGGGATTGGGTTAGCCCTAGATTGGATTAACCCACAACTGTGGCGTTAGGGAGCCCCCCCCCCTAACGCCACCCTGTCCGCATGTAAGGTACCCCCCCTCCTCTAGGATATTCAAATTATTAGACGTAGAGACTTGAAATTTTCCATGTTGATAGGACATGCTAAAAACTTACAGGGAAAATAATTTTGAACGAATTTAGACAACAACTTTTGAAGATATTTTACAAATACCTTTATCGGGTATCCGACACGGAACAACCCTTCCATATAAGCGTGTCCAAATAAATTAAGTAAAGTTATTAATTAAAGTTCCCTTAAAACCACAACTAAAGTTTCAAGAAAGTGCATCTCTTAGTGCGAGGTTTATCGCGTCTAGGCATGTTTTTATATACCCAGTATACGTGAAATCTTTATGATTGTTGCCATTATTCACAATATTTAAACTTTTTAGTCATACATACATGATTATTCATCCGATTTCATTCAAAGAAGTTAAACTTCTTATTTTATGATGTAGGATGATTTACTTACATATCTTAGTGGGAGGTTTATCGCGTCTAGGCATGTCTACGTATTTTTTTTTTTATCACACAGAAATATAGAGCATAAGTTTAAGTTTTATTTATACTTGATTAATTGGAGTAATTATTCTATTTTTATTAATAGCCTATTTTAAGATACCTTTTATAGGATTTCCTTTAATTGAACAAAATAATCGCATGTTTTTTCGTAATGTATCTAGAAATTTTCAGATTTTCGATTTTTCCCATGCTAGTGCTCTAAGATATTGCTTGTTGCTAAATTTCATGACTCCGGAACCGACAACCGTTTGGGTTCCGCAGTACTACAAGGAACCCTTATGGTTTCTCTCAGTCCCTCCGTCCCGCTGTCTGACATGAACGGCCATATCCTTTGATTGCGTACACTTAGAGAGTTGATTTTATTACAGTTTCAAAGGACGACAGGCCTCGGTATTTAGTATTAATTGTAACTATATCTACGCGTTGAAGAAACGCGCTCAGAAAAAGGTTTTTGACAGACAGACAGACAACGAAGTGATCCTATAAGAGTTCCTTTTTTCCTTTTTAAGTACGGAACCCTAAAAAAGTAGGAAACGTTGATCATTTGCAGTGTGCTTCATATAAGATTGTAACTATATTTGTCACTAGTATGGGGGCTGAATTCGAAGAGCTTACTTCCCAGGTTATTTTTCGTGTCCTATGGTCCAGCACGTTCAAAATATTTTAATCTGAAGAATTTGTTTGTTTGCTTGAACGGGCTAATCTCAGAAACTACTGGTCCAATTTAAAAAATCTTTCAGCGCCCATTTATCTAGGTAGGCTGTGTATATCATCATGCTAAAATTTTTCACCTAATTTTACGCGGACGAAGTTGCGGCTAGCCACTAGTAATATATATTCAAAAAGTGTATCTTTTATTTTACGTACTACATATATTCCTAGATATAATTTTAAAAGACTTACATATAAATTAGATTTATTAATTAACCAAGTTGTGCAAATTAATATATATAATGTACGTCCGAGATATATCTTAGTAAACAACATCTTAATTAAAAGTTTCCCGTTAATATTATTATAATTAGTAATGCAAATGTAATATGATGCAGTAATGTTCAAGTGTGCTTCTGTTTTTAATTATATTTCAGTTGATTAAATTAGAAGGTATTTAAAAAAGTTATGTTACTTGACGATTTAATTTTAAATATATTCACCTCCATCATTTCGATGTCCAACAGTTCACACATAACAATTTTGTAAAATTGTGAGGGATGGTTTTTCCGAATCGATAAGACTTTCTTACCTTGAAGGACACTTATTTATTAAAAACCGGCAACTCATCTGCGATCCTTTTGGTAGCGCAATTGTCTATGAGTGTCCGTAGTCAGGGGAATCGCCTGCTGCCATCGAAACTCCCTAATGAACTGATATTCTGTCAGGCCCTTAACACGCTGTTATTACACATTGTTATATTTTCTTCTTTAACTATGTATTCGTTTGTTATGAACAAAATTCATTTTATCTTTTCACTGAAACTTTTGAAAAATCGGTTGGAGAATTTCTTAGAGAAATGTGTAAGATTGTTTTTTTTTAATATTACAAGGGGCAAACGGGTAGGCGGTTCAACTAAGTGACTACCGACGCCCATCGACATGGACACCAAGAGGCTCGCAGATGCGTTGCCGGCCTTAAAGACGAGTTTAGGCCACCGAAAACTCTCGCAAATCGAATGAAACGCGACAACAATACCATTACTTGACGTGATAACATTGCCGTCACTCACTCACCAATCTTATGTAAGAAAGAGGTATTGGTGCCCGGAAGCGCCGGCTCAATTCGGTTGCTAACCCAAAGGACTGCAAGCGTGGCGCTACATCTAATTAGATATTTTTTTTTTCTAGTTTTGCAACTTGCACCACAGGCTAAATGCCCGTGCCATTTGAATGTAGAGTACATTGTATTGATTGTTGTTTTCACTCTTCATTCTTGTCGTTCTTTTCGTCCCTTATACCGTGATGGGCATCACGGTCGTAGATGTCCGCTCTGTGATTATATTTCACTACAGCATACTCGCACGCGGCAATAGCTTTCTTCACGAAGAGACTAACTGCGTCGTCCGCATGGTCTGTGTAGTACACGCACTCCTTCATGTGACGAGAGATTGCAACTACCGCGTGCGCAACGCTGTCATGGATGGGCATCTTCTTCTGCACGCAACGGATGATGATGACCCGCTCGAAGCATAGACCATGCGACTCGTGGACTGTAAGGATGCGAGACCCTTCTCCCCCGCCGTACTTAATTAAGAATGATGACTTTTCAGTTTCAGAACTTAGTTTTATTTGGTGGTTTTTTTGTGGTGGTTGAACGTTCCAAATCTTTCAATTTTTCTTAAGCAAACAGATAGGGAATCACTTGACGATAAGTGATTGTAATTAATCCCTCAGCCGTAACGCAATTGGCGTCGGATTCAAATAAAGTACACTTATTAGTTCACTAGCTTTTGTCCCCGGCTACGTTAATTAAGATTTCATGTCATTAGAAAAAGATTTTACACGAGACGTTTAACTAAATGCTATTCTAACCAATCGGGTTGAAACAATATTTTCTTTTGAAACTTGTGATTTTCTGTACGGTCGTTAAAAAGTTTTTGTCCTCTTTATCTGGATAAACGGCATGTCTCTTTGCCGGGGTTTGTATTGGTAGGCATGTTCCCTATATCTGTAACAACCTGATTGAGTAGGGTAGTTTTTTTTCTTTTTTTAAAGATTACTTCGAATATTTAAAATCACTTTACATATCCTACTAAGTGCTTGTATCAGAAGTGGATGCGGTAATATCACATCGTTAGTAGAGTCTATTGCGGTTCATTCTTTCTACCGTTGACCTAATGAGAGTTTGCAAATTAAAGTGCGTAACAGACAAACTAACAATTGAATTTACAATGTTATTATTATTAGGATAGGATAGGATTCAATCGCAGAGAGGTTGTTCTTCACTGAAATTATTCGAACGTCATAACAGTCGGGCACTGCGGCCCGTGTCAAGTGTACGTGCGCTTGCGGCGGAGAAAGCGTCCAGCGTCGTGCTTTTTAGTGTCGGTTAGTGCCTTCTTCTCTGAAATGTGACAGTGATTTAGTGTTCTCTGTGTAACTGTTTCTGCGCTTCATTTGAGGTAGGTCTAACATTATGTATGCAAAAATGAAAATTTTCCTTTCAGGTTCGGGCGGGAAAATCGGTCAGTGCGTTTTAGTGCTTTATGGCTTATTGTGGTACACATAGGCCTTGTGTACGTTATATTTAAAATATAGCCCTATAAAGGAGGAAGTTTATAAGAAATATTTAATTGACTTAGGAATATGAATAAAAACGAATATGTGAGAAACTCTCACAACCCGGACGAAACGCCACAATAATACCATCTCTTGACGTGACAGCATTGCCTCCAGTTCCCGCCGATCTTATGTGAGAAATAGGTGTTGGTACCCGGACGCGGCGACCCAATTCAGCTGACCAAAGAAACTGCAAGAGTGACACTTCTTTTATTTAGATTAATCGATATGAGATGGTAAGAGATGGAGTAAAAGGATATAAAGGTTGTATAGGATAAAAAGGTGTGGATACTACTGCCGCGGACAATATAGGGGTAGTGAAGGTCCATCGCGTTGCAGAGGAAGGAACCATATCAGTGCCCGGGACTTGTGACCCAGGTGTAGGTTTAAAGGCGCGCTCTTTATAGTCATCACTAACACTTACCTTCACTGCCAGTGCTCCTTCCCCTGTCAAGCCAAATCTGGTACGATGCTACTAGTGTGGCTTTAGATGTCCTTTCTAATAATAAACTTATGATATTTCTTGACAAGCCAAGGTCTGCATTGTCACATAAAAAACGAAATCACATGTAAAATGATTGTCCGTAAACTGACTGATGTTGTAACCCCAAATTCACAGCTTTTCAGTAGAGCGTTACAAACACCTAAATTGTAATATAACAGTCACTTTTTAATGTATTATTGTATACAATAATGTAATCATTATTGAATATATAATTGTGTACACAAATGTGTTACATAATGACGATTTTATTTCAATATACATGTTTGTACAACAATTTACGTGGAAGGTATCGATATTTAGTCCTCCACGTCGATTTCGATGACGGCGAACCAAGAAATCAAAGATTAGATCTTTTATTTGCCCTTTATCTCGCTTTGTGTGTGAGACGTAAGGTAGCTGGCCTGTTTTGGGTACTGTAGTTACGCTTTTATTTATTACTTGCTGTACCCGCCACTTTGCGCGCGTAATTATGCCCGTAAAATTAGGTATAGACACTTAGCGTGATATATAGCCTAAAGCCTTCCATGATAAATGGGCTATATAACACTGAAATAATTTTTCAAATCGGACCAGTAGCTGCTGAGATTAGCGCGTTCAAGTAAGCAAACAAACAAACTCTTCAGCTTTATATAGATGATCTGCTTGCCTCTTAGTCGTGCAGATGTCCATGGGCGTCAGTAGGTACTTTGGTGCCTACTGCCTGCTCGTTTGCCCCCTTGTAACATAAAAAAAAAATACTAACATTATCATCTTTACATACTATAAAATGAAGTCGCTTCCTACATTTGAATGCGCAGATGTTTTAAATTGCCAGCGTGCGCTCGATGGGGATAAGCCAAACGATGGGATAAACGTCGCTATGTTTTGATATACAACAGTAAGAATAAGCCAATATTCGTGCAGGACAACCTTCTTTCCTCATCCGAACGGCTAAGGCGTGTAATGCACTCCCGGCGTCTGTGTTCCCACACTACTACAACATGGGTATCTTTAAGGCAAGAGTGAATAGGTTCATTCTAGGCAAGTGCGCTCCACCATATACCGCATCTACACTTCATCAAGTGTGACTGCGGTCAAGCGCTTGCCTATCTCCAATAAAAAAAAAAAAAAAAATACATAAGATCGGCGTGAAGTGGCGGTAATGCTGTCCCTTCTAGTGATGGTATTGTTGTCGCGTTTCGTAAAAAAATTAATATTTTGAAGCTACCAGAATCTAAACTTATTTATTTGATGTAAGTTAAAAAAATATATAAGTAACGCTTAGAGGTATGCCCAATACTATTTTTGCATGGCGACGGTTCACATATTTTAACAATAATTATTGTATTGATCTCTATTATTCTATTAACATTCTCAAAGGAATTATGGATCACATTTCCAGCACTGCTTGTTTCGTTAACACTTATCGTACTTGTCTTTAGTGACAGCTGCATTACAACCTGAGTTTTCACATGGGAGATTTCCCGGTGGCCTAAACTCGTCATTAAGGCAGGCAGCGCATCTGCTAGCTTCCTGATCTTGCAGATGTCCAAGGGCGTGGGTAGGCACTAAGCTGCCTGCTGCTTGCTCGTTTGCCACTTGTAACATAAAAAAATAATAATATATAAACGATAGAGCATCAAAAGCATATTTTGGTTCTCATTCTACAGATAGACGACGCGGTCACGGGGATGACACATCGAGAATTCAAAATCAATTACCGACTGCCGAGGTCAAGAACGCTACGACGCAAAGAATTCTAATCCCTCCTTCCACATTCTACTACCGGACCACTAAACGCCGCGAGGGCCTTCACCGTTATGTAGTTGATTTTTCCACTAACTCACACGAAGCGCTTTGACTCTTCCTTTCTCATACGAACTGCTAAGGTGCGGAATACTCTTCCTGGGTCATTGTTTCCTGACAAATATAATATCAGTACCTTCAAAGAAAGAGTGAATAGGTATATTCGTGGGGGCGCGCTTCATCCTAGACTGCATCATTCGTTCTCGACAGCTGTGAAGCCGACGAAAGATTTCACCACTGGAGAGTCTAGAATCATGTACTGAACCCATTGGATGCGTATCTGGTACGATGTCTTTTACACTGTGTAGAGTTGGGGTTACAACATTGTACATATTTTTTCTGTTTATATTCTCAAGAATTTTTTGTATGCCTAGATTTTTTTTTCCTGCTTCCAAAGAATAAAAGGAAGCATAGTGAGGAAAATCAACACCTTTTTAGGGTTCCGTAGTCCTACAAAGAACCCATATAGTTACGCTTAGTCCGTCCATCATACAAAGAAAAAAATTTCTGATACAATAAATAAAATTATTCCTCATCGTAAACCATTTGATACCAATAAAGTATGCAAAAACTGGATGCGTCCAGCCGAAGACAGGGAAAAATGGCGCACTTTAGGAGAGGCCTATGTTCAGCAATAGACAAACATAGGCTGATCATGATGATGTCGATGAATGCACTATTTGTGAAGACGTTTTCATAAAGATAATATTAATCCTTATCCCAAAACTATTTTTAAAGCCCCTAAGTGATATGAGTGGCCCACGTGGATGAAGTCGTGGCAAGTCTGTTATAGCAGTTAAATATTATTATTTCATATGCTACAGGTTTCGAAGGCAAAACAATCTAAAAGAACGAAAACGAAATTCAATATGTGTATGGTAACCTGATTAAATTGCATTCTCAAGCAAAAAATTAATATTTATTTTTTCAACGAAATTATACGGTGATATAGTAACTTCAGATGTCGGTTTCAATAAAACGGAGAAAAATCCGTTTTATTTAAACCGACATCTTTTATTTACAGTATTATATTCATTTTATTTACAGTATTATATACAAATTTATATATTATTATATTCAGGCGTGTATCGACGGTCCCTACGTACGGAGGGACATGCCGATATTTTTTTGGTAGCTTCTTAAACCTTTGAATATTTTCAGGGTAGTTATGCTGTTAGAGTACTTGTCTCAAAAATGCATATTTTTGTTAAGCCATTGTTCACGACATCTGCACTGTAAATCTATGAAATCATAATAATATCGTTTCAAAAACGAATAATATTTTGTACTTGCAGGTGAAATGAACGTGTTATACCTCTTCATGAGGTACAGATTCAACTGGGATGAAGTCCAATTCAGCATGTTCTGCACCTACAGTATAATCACAAACCTAGTGGGCAAGTATCAAGCTCCAGACTTAATTATCACAGCATCTGGCAAAGCCTTTGTCCAGAAAACACGGAACTGTTCAGCTATCCGTTGTATTTCTCTGTATTTGTTTGCTAAAGCAAAGTGTAAATCCAATTTACTCTTTATAAACAATTTAAAGATCACTATATATTTTATATGAAACTTAATGGAAGACAATAAACTTCTGTGGTAAATCTTTATTGGTACTATTTGCTTTTTTAACTAGTGTTTAACAATTATAAAAGTTTTCATTTATTCATATTTATATAAATAAATGTGTAATGTATAATAATACACACCATCATTGTTAAAAATATATAATAAAAATAACCATTATCATTGCCAAGCGGCAATATTCCTGAAGATAAGAATCAAAATTTTATTTTTTTATTATTTTTTAAAAGAATATTACGAATACTTCTTAGGTATGTCTAATATTCCCTTTTCCCCCCTTCTAATAAGCTTGAATTAAAACCTTCTATTAGGAGTGGGTGCGACAATATCCCAATGGCGATGGGGTTTGAACCGGGTACCTTGCGGATTTCAGTCCACACTTTATACTGTTGAGCTATTGAGGCTCAAATGTATATATATATATATATATATGATTTTTTTTACAATTAACAACGACCCTACTAGAACGTTATTTGTGAATTTGTGGGATTGTTCTTCCAGTTCAGACAGATATGCAGTAGACAGAAATCTTTACGTCAATCTCGTTTAATGGATATTAAAAAAAATTACCTTACTACATATTTTAGGCTTACGTAAATGTGTACGTAATATATTTCTAAATCTAGTTGCTGAGAGGATAGACCTATTCTCATGCTCAGAAAATATTTTTAAAACTACCACACTTCATGTATTGTGCTATTTAAGTTAACTACACTGTTGTATTGGGCGTAGCCTGTAATAGCAGTTGTAATGTGTTTTTAAGAAATAAATAAATAAATATTTAATGTAGCTTATTTAAGTCGTTTTTATTATCTTAACTGTTTAAAATATTGTAATCATTATGTACTCACCGACACAGCATAGCACACATTTTATTTAATTTCATTTATATTATATAAAAAATATGTTACACGAATAATAATGAGTACAAAATCTGCTAGACTTGCTCAAGTATAATAAACAAAAATAAAACATCCGACTAGTTTCAAATCAAATCAAAAGATGTTTTGTTCACAAGCAGATTTTTAAATGCTCATTTGAAGCGTCAAATATTTTTAAACTGATTCAGAAAAGTCGAGCCACGAGCAAGAATCAGCAGGAACCTAATATTTTGTAAAGAGTGGCACCAGCCGCTTATTTAAATAATTTCAATAGGTCTTACTAAAAAGGAGTTTAATACAATCCCAAATTAACTATAATGTACAAAGTTGGAGGGTCTTAAATCCTGTATCAAATTAGCAGTCGGCTCTTGGACTATAACGGGAATAGTCAGCAATAAAAGAAAATGAGTTGGCTTCAGAATTAGACTTACAAGGGGTGGACGAACTGGACAAAGCGCAACAACCACAACCACTGCAATTTGCAGAATGATAATACCTTTGGCATTTGTTCGAGAGAAACAAGGCTCTTCAGAATACAATGTAAATCCTTTTTTAATTCACATTAAAAACAACATTACATTAACTACAGATGCTATCAAATTCATATTCAAATACTGACGAGAACGTATTACTTATATATTTTTTTATTTTATTTTACAAGCGGCAAACGAGCTGGCACCTAAGTGCCTACTGACGCCAATGAACATCTGCACGACCAGGACGCAAGCAGATGCGTTGCCGGCCTTTAATGACGAGTTTAGGACGCCGGGAAGTCTCACAAACCGAACCAAACGTGACAACAATGTCATCACTTGATGTGACAACATTGCCGCCACTTCACGCCGTTCTTATGTAAGAAAGAGATACTGGCACCCGGACGCGCCGGCCAAATTCGGCTACAAGCATGGCGCCTAGCTCTAATTAAAATTAATAAGTAAAGCGAAAATTTTAGGTGCCTTTTTACGAAAATTGAGCGGTCGAAGAAGTATGAAATTTGACACAATTGCCCTAAAAATCTCTAACATCTAGCATATATGGATAATACACCCAGACTCGAGGTGGGGATCGAACCCACGACCCCCGAAGCAGAAGGCAAGGTCACTGCCCACTACGCCAACAGGCCAGTCATATCCCATCAATAGGTATAGTTAAACAAAATCTAGACATTATGTTTCAACGAACAAATTAGTATGCCTTAGAAGTAATTAACTCTTTTATTTTGCAATATCAATATCACAATATAGGTAACAGACGCCTGATATATACAAATATTTTGTTTTATACATAAATACATACATATATATAATATATATACATATGGATAATACACCCAGACTCGAGGCGGGAATCGAAAACACGACCCCGGAGCAGAAGGCAGGGTCACTGCCCACTGCGCCGACGGGCCAGTCAAATATGAACATAGTATGTATGGTGGAAGGAGAACTGGACGACTGTAATGGTCGTGTTCTATTAGATGTAGTAAGTCTATCATGAATTTACTCTGCCAAAACTTGGTAGCGGATTTTTTTTATGTTACAAAAGGCAAACGAGTAGGGTAAAAATGTGAGTAAATTATGGATTGTAGGCTCTCTGTCCTTCTATCTTCCATGAGCCTCCTTCAGCTTCCTCAGCTTTAAGCCATAGACATTAAAAATAACCATAAATTCTATATTCTAAATATTTCTGAGTCCCAATATATGTGAAAAGACATAAGGATTACCTCTTTTTCACATGAGATCGGCGAGAAGTGGCGGACATGCTGTCACGTCTAGTGATGGTGTTGTTGTCGCTTTTTGTTCGGTTTGTGAGACTTCTCGGTGACCTAAATTCGTCATTAAGGGCCGGCAGTGCATGACGACGATATAGACGACCGTGTGTCATATAGTCCAAAAAAAATTATATTTTAAATTAATATTTGCTCACCTGTTATTGGTGGATTGTGGTGAGGTTACACTTATATAAAAATCTATGTATATAATCGCAATCGACCAAAGAAATGGATTTGAATGTCTATTCAACTGCAGTATTCCGAGATAAGGGTTACTTGTGTCCGGGCTTGTGCTTTTCTACTACCAGTGAATTGTTAAATATAGCATGAGGTGCCTCACTTTAAATTCCAACATCTTGTTGATGGGGATCAATAATAACACCAACTTATCAATATTCTTCTCAAAGACTGTATTACTAAGCACTTTTATTTACAACAGATCAATCATAAAGTCATGGGAACGTACCATACAATAATTTCGCATAAGTTTACTAAATGGGGGCTGACACTAGTATGCACCCTACACAAGTAACATTTGGTGTCTACGCGAGCGAGATAGCACTATCGCCATCCCTTTCTAACAAGACGTGCCTATCTCGCTCGCTATGTTACGTACTAGTGCCAGCCAGGATCGCCGCGGCCCAGACATTCCACAGATTATTTGTTCTAAGTTGTTTTCTTTGAAATAAAATGAAATGTTTTTATTCCAAATAAATTTTACAACAATACTTATGTAGTTGTGCCTACAATTCCGCACTAAGTAATCTTGTGTTGTGGAATTCGTAAAATATATCCATTGTAGAACTTACACTTATAAAATTATTGTCGGTCGAAGAGGGTTTAGTTGCATATTATATAATAACTAGCTGCGCCCTGCGACTCCATCCGCGTGGGCCACCCTTATCGTGCAAATTTTTGTACCATTTTTTTAAAAACTGAATATTGCATGATATCATTATTACTATCTGTCCCAATGCGATTTTAAATCAGACATAGGCTTCTTCAAGATTTTTACATTAAAACCGCAATGTAAATAAAACTTAAAAGTACGTTAACGGGGGTAGCGCGGCGCGGGTCGTTGACTTGTTTCGCGCGTCAACATTTTGTTGACGATTGCTTCCCAATGTTCACGATACATTGCGCGCTCAAGAACGGGACGAGAACCCTAAGTGTAAACTACATTTGTGTGAATTTCACCATATTAATAAAATATTAAGGACTCTTCAATAAACTAAACTAAAGTGTGGACAAAGTCGCGAGCAACAGCTAGTATTAGGGAAACAGTAAGAATCCGTGAACCGATACTGGAATATCCTTCGCCCACACGATTCGAACATTGTAAAGATAAGTTGGTGGCATTTCTCGTGGAGCGGGGGCGGTGCATTCCGATACCGAACTGAAACTAAAAAAAAATCATTCAAATAGGTCCAGTCGTTTAGGAGTCGTTTAGGAGTAAAAAGCAAAGTTCAACAGTAAGTAAGCGACAAAAACGATGCGTGTTTACGTGCCTCTGTATGTTTTTGGATATTCCATGTCGCATGTCATTATATGAAGTAAAGACTTCTAAAGATGCGCTTGGTTTTTTGAGATGAGAAAAAAACCATTGAACTCGCGACACTGTTACCGTAACCGAAACCTCTGACGATTCCTTTCCACTTCTATGCACTCCCGGAGGTCTAATGTTGTTTTTTTTTCGTAAAATTTGTGCTCCTTATTTGACCGATATCTTTAAATACAAAAATCCAAACAAAATTAAAAAGCAAAAATTTAAGATAAGTTAACTGTGTTTTTTAAGCAACAGGACCTCCGAAGCCGCCCCGACCTCATAAGACCTCCGATTGTATTTGCAAGAGATATTTGTATTATTTATGAATTCTTATGTTTGTACTTTGTTGTGGTACAATGTATTCACTCATTTATTTATACATATAGAAGAGCTTTTCCTGTATAACATAACATTACCGGTAAAAGCAATATGGTTATTATTTTTAAACCTTTTAAAATAACTTTCGTATGAACTATATTTAACGTGTTATTTCTCTTGTGGTGTATTTGAGGCGGAGCACTCTATTTAATGAGAATTAATTAGTAAACCCATATTAATGGACGATACAACATATTTCTGTTTCATTTTGAAACTGGCTGAGACCCGCTATTTCTTTCGGTAAGAATTGACAATAATAAAGCATAAAATTCATTCAAGTTTTTGTGGTACTGTCATGACTGTAGCATCCACTGATACTACGTAAATATTATTAAATATTTACTACAGTTATATCTCAACAATATAGTATATGCATGTGTCGTATTCACACTGATAACAATGTACTTAGATAGTTGTTACCAAGTCAACGGTCGTAACACGACTCATCTGTTTAACTGCGTGTCTCTGTATTTATACTCTTATGAACAACTACCCTCATTTATGTACATATATACTGCAACGACAATTGGCCAGCCTTGGGATTTGAATCGAGCTTCTTGCTGACTTCAATTCGTACTTCTTTAACCGGAGCCAGATATAGCTCAAAGTGTTTGTACATTTTCCACCTTGAAGTCCACATAGTACTATAAAACTTTGTACAGTTACACAAAGTCCCAAGTCCCAAGTCACAATACATGATCATTGAAATGTTCATTCAAATGTAGCTATATCTAGCTCCGGCATAACATTGAGCTATCGTGGCGTTCAAATTATCAAGGAATATTGAATTTAATCAAAACACTCAAGCGTTAAAAGCCTTCGACACTTGTCCAATCGATCTGTCCTTTACGAACTACGTTTTGAACTTCATTATGAAGTTGTCAAAAGTTATTTTGATTCGGCCCTAATTTGGAGTTCCCAGTGTTTACAAAATGGAAAATACGTTTGCATTTCAAATAGAGTCGCATTGACTTAACAAAATAATCTATTAAAAGTTTCCTACGTCAAAAATTTGTGTACTTTATTTTAATATGTTACCTGAAGTAATAATTTGTCGAACCTGAAAGATATTGTTCTTGTATAAACATTGTTATAGCAGTGCATAGGCATTATTTTGCGGAAATCCATGATATACTATGAAAAACTAAACAACTTTCGGTTTCAAATAAAAATGCATTTTAATAATAGCTAATGAAGTAATTAATGATAATGAAATGTTATTTTAATGATATTTTATCATTTACTTGTGTTTTTAACAAAAAACTTATTTTAGTTAAAAATAGCTGTATCTCAGTGTTGGATGGAGATTTCGAAATAATTCTTAGATTCGCAGATAGAGGACGTGTATGAAAAACTAAACTACTTTGCTTTTATCTGCGAATGAATACGAGGGAAAATCGGCGCAATGCTGCAACCCGAAAGCTATACCACCGAATCCTGTTAACCGAATTGTTTCCACGAATTTTGTCAAATGCCAAATTTGCTAAACCTACGATACAGTATTACCTAATGTGAGTTCCACCGAATATGTTTTCTACACTCCTAGTATTTTTTCTGGTACTCTTTCGCTCTAGAGTTTGTGCTTGGTTCCTGGAGCCTCCACTGTTAGTGGTTAGTATTTCTATGCACTAACAGTTCCTACGTCTTTTATGCTGGTTAGTTCCTACGACATTTGAGGCGATCGCTAGGTAAAGCAGTTCTTACCGCCGTCGAAAGATAGGTGGGTGGCCCATTTTAAAATTGGTTTTCAAAAACAGTGGGTCCCGATTAATATCGCCGAGTAATATTTGTCGTGAAATTGTAGAGATTGTACGGAATTCCACACAGTGTAGTAGCACAGCCACATCTACAATTTAAGCGGGCTCTGCCACTAGACTGAAATAACGCTAGGAAGAAGAAGAAAAAGTTCCTAAGACTTTTATACACAGATTCCTTAAATGAAACAATGAAGCGCATTTACGAGACAACATTTATGTGTTGTCATTGCAAACTGAAATAAAGCTGAATCCGCGCCATAAAACATTGCCTTCGGTACGCGACTGCTGACAAATTGCTAGCGAGCTTTGTTGTACGAACACAAATAACTGGGCGTTGATTTAACTCAAACTCATAGTGTGGAACTAGTGAGGTTTTGAGATGGACTTACTGTTTGAAGGCAAACAGTAGTTTTTTTGATGTGAATTACGTAGCGCGGCGGCTTTGACTATCTGCTTCGCTACGCATGTCGTAGCGAAGTGTCGTCACGCTATGTCATAAGAACGTGGCGACTAAGACTCTTTTCACACTCGAGTCAATCTCGCAATGCCTTATTTCTTTCGTAACTAGATAGCTACAGTAGGTACCTATTTTTTAGGGTTCCGTAGGTCTAACGGATAAAAGGAACCCCTATAGGAACACTTCGCTGTCCGTATGTCTGTTTGTCAAGAACCTTTGTCTACGAAACGCGTAGGGCTATAATGTTGCAATTTATACTAAATACTGAGGTCTGTGGTCACTTGATAAAAAATCAACCCTCTAAATGTATGCAATTAAAAGATATTGCAGTTTATTTCACATTTTCCATATGTTTGCAAAGGAAACTTAAACTTTAAGGGTACTTCCTGTTGACATAGAATCGTGAAATATGGCAAGAAGCTACTTGTTGAAGTACAAGAATAGGAATAGATCCGAAATCCGCAAATTTGTTGTTACATCAAAAAAAATGTAGTTTCATAAGTTATCTTTTAATTGTTGTGACTTTGAATAATTGATAGAATCAGGCGTTACTTTGCGGAAATCCATGACATGCATGAGAAACTAAACTACTTTGCTCTAGACCGTCTTTTCTATCTGAAATAAACATATGTTACTAAACGCTGCTTGGAGCTGTCGATCTTTCGCGGTAAAGCCGCCACGCGTGCGGGTCTATTTACAAATAAAAAATGACATACTATAAATAAGAGGATACTTAGAGTTATGAAACACCAAAATGATATTTGCATGGGCCGGAAATTTTTACCACTTCATCTAAAGTCTGAGGGTCGCGTAGGCATCTGGCGTGGAATTTGAAGCAATCGCGGTGGATTAAAATATCCCGTGGGGAATAAATTTTAAAAAATAAGAAAGCTCGCCCCTTTGAGAAATCTTGTTCAAATACTATGAATTGTTTGGATACGTAGCCGGCGACGTGGCAATGGCGTCTAGGTGAGGTAGGACTCTTAATGTTTGAGAGCCTGAACGTATTGAATTAAAGATTCGTCACTCCTTCGCCGCCGCAAACGGAATATGTGTCGTTCCGCTTTGTCAAATCTTTTTGATTCAAGATGGTCGTCTACTAATTTCACAAAATTTTCGATCGATAAAATCGATCGAAAATTTTCCTGCGGTGGAATACAGCTGCCGGTATTAGTCTGAACAACTCCTCAGAACGCTCCCCGTGATACATGCGGTAAAAGATGTACAGTGAAGCGACATCTCTCCTCTAGATTGTAGAGGATGTGGCTGTGGAGCGAGTTAAGATAACCGATTGCCATCAGACGTCTTCCTCGGAACCCCCACGATTTCTACAACTTTACGACTAATATCACAAAGTGACTTTAATCGGATCCCACTGTTTTACGTGCCTTCCGAAACACGGAGGAGGTCGGATATGAACCGACGGGTTATAGCGATTTATTATGACCGGCCAAGGGCGGGTTCGATTTACCATAGAAAACATTCGTTCCCTCCACTTCGATATCCAAAAATCTACAATAGTGCGAATTGCAAAGAATTTCCTGGCTCGCATAACATCTCCGTAGAATAAGTTGCAAGAATTGCATCTCCTAGGACGATAATAGGACCACCACATTTACCTGTGTCGGCCCGAGGTTAATTTTAGGATGGAGCGAGATCAAATTGTAGCGTCCCCTTACTTGGCCGGTTACAACATCTAGTTGCCGAAACCAATATCACTGGAGGAACCAAATCGGCGAGACTTCGCGGGCTTGGACACCTTGAGGGGATGGAAGGGGATCGTGCTGTGAAAAGAGCATATCTGGGTTGCCCAGTCGGTAAGCGTCCAGTAGGACGACCCAGATATCGCTGGGCGGATGAAGTCACAAAAGATCTCCAAGCTCTCGGCAAGACTGACTGGCGTGAAACAGCGCAAAATAGAACTGTTACGGACATTTTTGACTCAACTATGACGCTGGGCCAGTGGGAAAAAATAGGCTCTAAATATTAATAGTAAGAATGTACGAGAGATGTAGCAGAACTGAAGATATACCTTAAAAAACCGCAGCCAGACAATACTGTAATTAATCTATGAATAAGTGAAGCCAAGGTTGATAACGACAGACTGCAATGTATTATTAACAAGTATTTCTATGCTGCAGTGGCATAACATCAAACATATGTTTCTTTAACTCTTCACTTACATAAAGAAGTAAAAAGAGTAACTATTTTCTCTACAAAGGTTTAACTGTATAACTGGGTTCGATTTCCACTTAGAGTCTAGGTGTATTATCCATATGTATGTATTTATATATTTCTAAAAAGAATATATTTGTGTATAAAGGCGGCAGGCGGCCGTTACCTATAACACAGACATTAAGTTGTCTACCTTCGAAACAGACGTCCGTGTGTCATATAGTCCTGTATATATTTATTTTAATACATAGAATCGTAGGAATATTAAATGCAGTAATTGTAAGCCGGTGCCTACATTTTGGGTCGTCGTCCGCAGCCACATAAAGTCGACGGCCATAACAGTTGTATTGAACAGTTACAACAGATACCTATACGATGAAATGAGTCTATGTACGGATGATAAATATCTGCATCTATACAAAAAGATAATTTGTAAGGTAAAATAAAATTATTCCCCTAAATGCTTATATGACAATAATATAGAATACCCATAACAAAAACAAAAATTAAAACATTTTTGTCTGTCTATTTGTTACGGGTAATCTTTTAAACGGATAGATCACTACCGTCCGGGCTTTCACTGGCCAAATAATTAAGATTTCGCACGAGGTTCCGAGGATGACGTCAGATGGCAATCGGTCATCTTAACTCGCCCCACAGCCAAATCCTCTGCCATCTAAACGGACCCTGGTACTTAACCGGGATAACGCAAGGCTAGGAAGGACTTATAACAAATATGTACTCTAGTTTAGCCATAAAGAAAAAATGCAGTGTCAAAAAAAAAACGAACGAACGCAGTGAACTTGAACTCTGTAAGAATTATGTACCGTATCATATGAAGGAAAACTTTGAATATATATATTTCAGTTTTCTTACTACGAATGAGTCACCGATCCGTCACCTGACCGAGCTAAGAACTGCTTAATTAAGCTTTCGACCTAAAAATTGGATGTTACAAACATCCATGAAAAGCAGGAATATTTTTAATATTCTTTAGGGCTATAATAAATATACTATAACTAGCGCTGTGATCAAGGGTAATACGTATTTATGTTTATATATATATATAATATATATAGATATTTTAATCGTACGATAGCAGGTATACTGAAATTGTATAACAAGGCAAAAATACGAGTATAACAACAACACTGTGCACTGTGTTGTATTGTTTCTATGCAATAGTTCTTACAGGCATCTGTATAATATGTGAATAATCACATAAATTTTTAGTAAAAGCGTGGTGATGTGAAGTTACGCAAATATTTTATGTATGTAGAGAGTGCAATAAATAGATGTAAAGTACGTTTTTTTTTAAATTTAAATCTTTATATTACGGAGAAATTTTAGAAAAAATTCTCTACCGAAAAACATAATTTTTACAAATTTATCCTCCATGTTCCTCTCTAAAAATTGCTCCTTTGATTTCGATGGGATTTTTATAAGAGTATCGAGGAGGTAACAGAATACTATTTATCTCTAGCTTATAGGGTTCCTAAAAAACATAATGTATTAATGTCTTTAATTACCCTAAAAATTGTGGGACGAGTAATTCCAAACGAGGAGGATTTTTCAAGCCACGCGGAAAAAACCGCAGGCATTAGTTAGTGTACAGCAATTCACAGATGTGTATAGGCACATTTTTGTGAGTTCATCAGGTCATTGACCCACAATGTACGTAGCAAGAGTACGGTGATGCTTATGATTGCTAAATTCATAATATTTAACTTTAATCGTAGTTTTAATAAAGTATCCTAATAATAATTCCATATCTCTTAATACAAACCTATAAAAATTAAAAAAAAAACTTTTTTAAATATGCGTTGCTGAAAACCTAAACTACAACCAGAAGGTGAGTAGCATTTTAAAAATAATTTAATGCTCAAAAAATTCCCTCCAACCCCCTTTTTTCCAAATGATTATTCAATAATGTAGGAATGCGAGATGCGTTCTAATCTTTTTTTTTTAAATCTTCTGCAGATAAACTCTACATTAGTAGACAATTTAAAAATATTTTAAAGCTCAAAAAATTGCTAAGATTCATTTTTGGTTAGAAACGATTATTCATTAAGATAAGAATACGAGATACTTTGTAGTATCTTTTAAATCTTCTAAACTTAAACTTTAGATTCGAAGGAAATTTAAAATTATTCTAAAGTTAAGCTGAGCCTCAATAGCTCAACGGTATAAGGTATGGACTGAAATCAGCAAGGTATCCGGTTCATTCCCCACCGCCGTTGATTCATCCCACTCCTAAAACAAGCTTTTAATTTAAGCTTAGTAGAAGGGTAAAAGAGAGAATATTAGACATATCTAAAAAGTATTCCTAATATTCTTTTTAAAAAAATAAGATAGGAATGCCAGATACGTTCTAGTCTTTTTCTTTAATCTTCGTAGAAGTTCACTTAAATTCTAGATTAATGGGCAATTTAAAAATATTTTAAAGTTCAATAAATTCGCAATGTTTGTCTTGCTTTCTTTCTAAACTATTATTCAATGAGATAGGAATGCCAGATTCATTCTAGTCTTTTTTTGTCAGCCATTACACGACTGTTGCACACGTAAACAACATGTTCAAACAGGAAATACCGTTTGTGGTTTATTTTGGCACAAACACACTTTGGGGAAAGAAACAAAAATTTATTTCGAAATGCACACTAGAATTTTTTTGCAAAATAACCGCGAACCGGGTGTTGTTTGTTTCGAAACTCTAAAAGGTTATGATGTAATATCTATCGCTGAAAGCTGCTAGCAAATGCAATTAGAATTAAGAGACGGTCGTACGAGTTCTTGTCAATTGCGTACATGTTATAAATTTTACATTTTATTTACCAAATGTTCTAATCTATTGTTTACTTAAGATAACCTGTTTACAGATTTCAATTGCGTTTACATGATATTAATTAATAGTAAAACTCATTGCTCATTTTTACTGTTATGTTTTATCTTACCATTTTTCACAATATTTTGGCCTTGAGGCCATAAATATAGTGAAATAGTACCGCCATTTTCGGAATCAATTATTTTTGATAAGCTGTGTCTCCTGTTCGTATTAAAAACACGGCAATAATGAAATTTCGAACAAATTTGCAGGAGCGTTTTTTTTTCTTAAAATTGAGTATCCGTAAGTGGCAAACTTCGCGTATTCTGTTTTCGAATGTAGTGACAATATTTCACGTGAAGTGACACGTGTATGACAATATTTAGCGACTATCTCTAAGACTTCATACTTAGAGAACTATTAGAATCCTCTTTCGTAACATACAGATATTACATGAGCATAAAATCTCTTGGTAATAACGAAACTGTACTTTTAATATCGCTTTCTGTATAAAAAAGTAGCCATACGTATTACGTATGTCTTTGTTGACAAAAAAGGTACAGCCGTAATAAACTTTATTACGGCACTATTAATAATTGCTATGATTTTTAATTGGATATGTAATTAAAGCGATCCGATAATGCAGGATTCTAATGGTGAAAGAATTTTTCAAACCGGTCCAGTAGTTTCACAGCCAATTCTATGCAAACAAACAATCAAAATTTTCCTCTTTATAATATTAAACCTCTCGATATTAAACATTTATTTAATTAATTGTAAAGCGTCACAAAATCTGCAATTTTCAACAGTTTCTCTGTCATTGCTAAATGTAAGAAAAATTAATTTTGTTTAATTTACTTTTTTTTTCATTAAGTACTAAGTATGGTGTTGCAAAGTAATGCCAAATAATATTAATTTTATTGTTATTTCATGTTTAATTATTTACGCCCACAAACCTCATTTATTTTTCTATTTGACAATTAATATAACGTACGGTTGTCAAAATTACGCCTTGACATCATCCAATATATGTGTGTGTAAATGGTGTAAATCGTGTGGCATTGGGGTGCGTGTGGTTTTATTTTTAAAATTTTATATACTAATATTGCATATTATAAAAAACATTAGCATTCACATACCTTCTCCTATATAAACTACAACTGTGCCAATTTTATACTCCTCCGTCTGGGCAATTTTCGAAAAATGGTACCTAAAGTTTTCGCATTACGTATATAAATATACATATAAATGGAATTGTACAAGCATGAAGAATAAGCCTTCATAATATAGTTCTTATGGTTTAGTCGAATGTGTTGTATGCAGCGACTCTTCCATTAGTGCTGAATCCCCGAGGCCTCGACCCTGGTTGTATTATTTATCTATTATTTACAGTTGGACATGCGTTATATTGAAGTAAAGTCCACAACCGTGCAATTCTTTAGTAATTTTTCAACTCGCACAGTTTATTTGTGGAATCAATTGCTAGTTTCGAAATTTCTGAAGCGATACGACTTAAGGACCTCAAGAAAAGAGCATTCTCATTCCTCAAAGGCCGGCAAGGAGCGGGGGTCTGTGAGCCCCCCGGTACTGCAATTGTCCACGGACGTCGGTAGTTAGTGTTATAAACAAATATTTTTATGTAGAAATAAATAAATACATACATATGGATAGTACACCCAGACTCGAGGCGGGAATCGAACCCGCAACCCCCGGAGCGGAAAGCAGGGTCACTGCTCACTGCGCCAACGGGCCAGCCAAGCACATACTGTCGAAGACTATATTAAAGTATGTATTTATATATTTCTACATTACAAAAATAAATGTATGTATTTAGATATTTGTAAAACAAATAATATTTGTGTATAACAGGCGTCTGTCACTGTATATAAGCACAGCACTACATTGCCTGTCCGATATGCCTCAACGCACGTTTAGCTTCGACATCGAAGCATCATCAGGAGATAGATTCCACAAAGGTAGTCTAAGCTCTGAAACCCGACACAGCGATAAAGGTATCCACCTTTATCGCTGTGTCGGGTTTCAGAGCTAGATTACGTCTGTTGGAATAATTGGGAATAGTTAAACATAACAATGCTGTTATAAAGTTGTTAAATGATTAAATTAATGTGTCAGGCTCTTCATTACTTAGAATGTTTGAAGGGCGTGGGAGTATGTAAACAGAATAAATACAATACTAATTGCTTGCGCCTACACAATTTTTATAGCAAAATGTCATTAAAGGATATTTGCCATCATAATTTGCCAGGTTTCTAATTTTAATGCCCGCATCTTGTCTTTTCTATTCTACTTAAAATTTTGAAGTAACATCTCTTCTGCCTAGCGTCATCCCGGTACCAGGATGCGCTTAAATTCGTGAACTGTGACTACGGGGTAAGTTAAGATAACTAAATACCGTCTGACGTTATTCCCGGAATCCACTGGAAGCGTGGGACTGCTAAAACGTTAATTAATCACCTAGTTAGCTAATATCGTTTTTCTTACATTTTATTATCAACGATGGTATGTTGTTCATTTATAGGTTAAGAAGTGGCTTCAATAAAATATAATAAATTACTGCCTTGGCTGCCTTTTATTTGATGGCTGCTTTTTCTGGTCACCGTAGGAATAGATACATTATCGATAGGCAATCAAATCACTGCAATATGATCTTTGATAGAAATTGCACCAATGGACTCGTTTCCATTCCTCGGTGCCTGCTGCCTGCTCGTCTGCCCCCTTGTAACATAAAAAAAAAAGATGTAAAATAAATCTTCTTCCTAGCTTTATCCCCGTCTAGTACCAGGGTCCGCTTAGATTGCAAAGGATATGGCTGTGGGGCGAGTTAAGATGACCGATTGCCATCTGACGACATTTCCGGTCCCCCACCATCTCTGCAACACTGTTTTACGTTCCTTCCGAAACACGACCGAGATCGGATATCAAATATAAATCAGTGTAAGAATGGGTCACCCATCTATTACTGGCAGTGGAGCTGAGTGTTAGTGATCACTATAAAGAGCGCTCTCAAACCTACACCTGGGTCACAAGTCCCGGGCACTGCTATGGTTCCTTCCTCTGCAACGCGATGGACCCGGCACCTACACGGTGACTGTTAAGAAATTCGTCTCTCTCTTTCTCTCTCTTTAGTTGACTGCAAGGTATAATATAAAGCAGTGTCTGACGTAGTCAACTAGTAGTATTTTCAACTATAATTACTTTCAGGTAGACTCATCCATACATCGTTTTCGGAAGCCCCTCACCTCAGTCAAACCTAATTATTAATTATTTTCTAAACTGCACGCTAACATTGATGAGGAGGTTGTGGCCTAATGACCATTGGTCAGTATTTGACTCGATCACTAAGTTAAGTTGCACTTGCTGCGACCAGGTGATAGACGGTTGAGCCATTCTAACACTGGTTTATATTTGATATCCGACCTCCTCCGTATTTCGGAAGGCAGGTTCAGTAACATTAGCACCCGATTAACGTCACTGAGTGATATTAGTAGTAAGGTTGCAGAGATCGATGGTAAATCTACTTGTATGACGCAGGATAGTAAAACTAGATTCTGTGATTTCTGCAATTTTAGAAAAAGAAACAGTGATCTAACAGGCACGCAGACAGTGTGGAAAGTATTCTTCTTCTTCTTCTAAAGTTACGTTAACGTTAACTTGGTCCAGTCCCAGGGTCCGTTTAGATTGCAGAAGATGTGGCTGCGGGATGAGTTAAGATAGCCGACAACGTTTGACGTCATCCATGAAACCACCACAATGCTTACAATTTTACAACTAATATCACTAAGAATGCAAATGTGGGGTGGGTATTACGTTTGTCAATAGGATTTTATGAGGCCCACATTCTGCGAACATTATTGCGTGCACATAAGATGTTTTCGATAATGAGATACTTTCTTTTACGAAAATTATTATTATGTGAAGAGTGAAAGGCCTGGGTAAGATGAGGTCATAGTTTAATCAGTGTCAGGTATTTGAGTCTATCGCTAGGTTGAGTAGCTATTTTCACGGCTGGGGATAGATTGTTGAGCAATTCTTATACCGCATTTCAAATATCGATTACATTTATAAATTTATGAAATAGATTAACAGAGTAAAGAATACGCAATAGGAAGTAAAAGAAAAAGTACAAAAATTTGAACAAAAATTATGTTATTTTAAAGTCTTCAAAATCGTGCAAGACTATCTATGGTCTTGAATATCTTTTTCTTATCAAGAGTTAGTAAGGAAGTAAAAGAAAAAGTACAAATTAAAAAGTACAAAAATTTGAACAAAAATTATGTTATTTTAAAGTCTTCAAAATCGTGCAAGACTATCTATGGTCTTGAATATCTTTTTCTTATCAAGAGTTAGTAAGGAAGTAAAAGAAAAAGTACAAATTAAAAAGTACAAAAATTTGAACAAAAATTATGTTATTTTAAAGTCTTCAAAATCGTGCAAGACTATGGTTTTGAATATCTTTTTCTTCAAGAGTTAGTATTTATTCAGACAAGGCGAGAACCACGCGGTTTCAAAATCGCGTGGTAACCTTGCGGTTCTCACTTATATAGACCACTTCATAATCGCCGCCGTCTGAACACTCACGATTTTGTAATGTGAAAACCGCACGATTAAAAATCGTGCGGTTCCCGCCGTGTTTGAATAAAGGCTAAGGAAACTATATCGTAGTCGCGAGAAGAACAGTTGTCATCCGTAAATTACGTCATCCGTCAAAGCTTTGTGATGTCACACGACAAAATATAGTCATTGAAACCAATTAAAAAAAAGATGTGCTGTTTTTTGAAATATATATGTTGTCACACCGAGAGGGAGGTGGTTTCGATAATATGACAACCTGCGTCAAGGACGAGGGAAGTTAAAAAATGGTAAAATTCGTGTGACGTAATTTACGGATCTTACGCTCCTCGCGACGCCATACTCAGTCAGTAAAAATGTAGAAAGATACGATTATAGAAAAGGTAAATAGGATACAAAATGACAAACAACCAAATGTACAGGGACACAAAGGTAGAAGGATGTAAAGGTACAAGGAAACAAAGGCACAACGTTACAATGGTACTAGAATATGAAGGTACAAGGGTACAAAGATACAAAGGTATTATCACGTTATGACATGAAAAAGGTAGTGCAAAAAATAGAGCAAAATTTAAAAATTCACTCACTGAATACATCGCAGAGCTGTTCCTCATAAAGAGTCCCAAAACAGTCGCACCTATACCCGTTGTACTCATTGATACATCTAGACCCCTCAAAGCAAAGGTTTTCCACCGTCTTACATTTATCTATACAGCCCTCCTTAACGTTTTCGTGTTTGGTGGCTATGAGAGGCACTATGGGGAGGAGGTCGGAGGCTGCTTTACCAGAACTGAGGACCATATCACTGATACAACCGACAAACGACTCTATGATATATTTCACACCGTGGAGTTTCTCTTCTGAACTAAGACCTTAGAAGAAAAAAGGAGACCTTGATCATTGAGAGAAAGAGCCAATTTATTTTTAAAGTGAAAGAGAAGAGGCTAAGAGGGTTAGAGCGAGAGTGGTTGTTCTTATGGCTGATGCAATCCAAAGATAAATCTTTTTTTTTTATGTTACAAGGGGCAAATGAGCAGGCAGCAGGCACCTAAGTGCCTACCGACGCCCATGTACATCTGCACAACCAGGAGGCCAGCGGATGCGTTGCCGGCCTTAAATAACGAGTTTAGACCAACGGTCTCACAAACCGAACGAAACGACATGAATTTTCTCTTCTGAGGTGAAACCTTAAAAAGTATCAATAGGAAGAAATGACAGTTATTACCCAAAAGACGTTTAGGATTTTCCAATTACTTAATTTGTATGACAAATTAAAAAATAAAAATTAAATTGATTTAGAAGTTTATCAGGAGAAAAATGCGAATTGTAGTCTTAATGTAAATATGAATAAGAATGAATGTTGCTAAGCACAAATCTCGAAAACGGCTCGAACAATTCGGCTAATTTTTTTTCGTACTAACCTTAAGGTACACGGAAAGTCTTTAATAAAGAGGAAAAATATAAAAATTTACTTTTGACCGAATGAACTCTGTCCTAGCAACTAATTATAAATAAACTAATTGCTACCTGCGACTTCATCTGCGTAAAATTAGGTGTAAAATTTTAGCGTGATGATATATAGCCTATAGCCTTCCTCGATAAATGGGCTAACTAACACTGAAAGAATTTTACGAATCGCACCAATAGTTCCTGAGATTAGTGCGTTCAAGCAAGCAAACAAACAAACATACTCTTCAATTTTATATATTAGTATAGATAAAACAAGTATATAACATCACCTCCAATAAGAATGACAGACGTCAAGTTGTCCGTAATTCCGTAATTTGTGTCGAAGCTCAAACCCTGTAAAGTAACGTTTATCAATTATACATCTTTATATATACATATGTATGTATATGTATATGTAATCCTACTGTATGTGTATGTCATGAAAGTTTTTCTGAGCAATTGAAGCTATTTTGATAAAATTTTACGTGTTAAAGACATACGTTTGGGCCTAGTAGAGGTATTTTTAACTATCCCCTTGCCAAATTTCATATTCGCACGTCCCGCGTATTTTGTGATAGGTGACCTTATGCTTTTATATGTTATGAAAAAAAGGGGCCCTAGCACGAACATTTCGAACCGTTTGAAGTCAACGAGTTGACTTTGAAAATGTTCGTGCTAGCAATTTATAGCGGACCCTTCATAGTGCCAATACTAGTTAGAGCAGCATTGATTAAATGCGCGACATGATTAAAACTTGTGGACTTGCACGAACATTTTCATTCTAAATAAATCGACTCGTCGACTTCGAAATGTTCGTGCTAAGGCCTCAGGACTTAAATGTTATCTTCTCCTTTTTTTTTGCAATAGGCAAAGTCACAAACTTGAGACTACAAACGCTCATGGAATTATACTACCAGAGGATATGCAATTAATTATATTTATATTACTTGTTATATAGTTATGTTTTGGAGGTCGTGGCCTAATCAGTGGTCGGCATTTGAGTCGATCGCTAGGTTAAGTTACTCTTGCTGCGACCGGGTGATAAAAATCAATTTTTTTATCCTTTCTTGAATTTCTCGAATTTTACATAATTGTTTTTTCTTTTTTTACAGATATCTGAAGGTTTACTCAAAGGTAGACTAGTTAAAGGAGTTCAATATGAAGATATCAGTAAAATGACATAGAAATGGTCAACTAGAAACGGTTATTTTGTATTAATATATATTTTTTCAAGAATTATGACTTGTTTTATTATACCTTATAGTTTCGCTATTTCCGTCCGTCCGTCTATCTGCTCGTAAGGTGGTCGACCGCCCCTTTTGACTTTGTCTTTGATAACCAAACCAATGTATATTTAATATTTTCTTGTTCTTTCTAGTGTTAACACCAGGGTTCGCTTAAATAGCAGAGGATATGTCTCTGGGATGCGTAAAAGTTGACCGAGTGTCGTGTGACGTAATCCCCGGAATCCCCACAATTTGTACAATTCCACGACTAATATCGCTTAGTGAAATTAATCGGGACCCACTGTTTTACGTGCCCTCCGAAACTTGGAGGAGGTCAGATATCTGATAATCTGTGTTACATTGGGATCACGGCCTCTCGCGTGAACGGCCTTACCGATTTTGTGAATTCTCTTTTGTTGTGTTTGTTATAGTCAAGAAAAGGTTTTTATCAAAGAAACAAATAAGAAAGCTGCGCGGAAAATTAGAAAATTTAAAAATAAATAACCACCGACATATCTTTCGGGGCAGTTCAAACGACTTTTTAAAAAGCAGAAAACATTATGATAGGTCTTTACAGTTACCATAATTTATGGATGAATTAATAATAGTCAACATATATTTATTCACATAATTCCTCAGTACAGTATTTTCTTAGTGTTGTCGTTGCTATTACATACAACATTTTGGGCCAGCATCAAATAATAATTTAACTATGTAATCTAAACTTAGTTTTTTTATTTTACAAGGGACCAACGAGCAGGCAGCAAGCACCTAAGTGCCTACCGACGCCCATGGACACCTGCACGACCGCAAGGCTAGCAGATGCGTGACCGACCTTTAATAACGAGTTTAGGCCACCGGTAAATCTCACAAACCGAACGAAACGCGACAACAATACCATCACTTGACCTAATACTACATATTACTAGCTGTACCCCGCGACTTTGTCTGCGTTAGCCACCAATATATATGAGATTAAAAAGTAGTTTAAGACACAAAAATATTCATAAGAATCGGTCAAGCCGTTTCGTAGGGGATTGACAACGAACACCACGACACGAGAATTTTATATATGCACCGCGACTCCGTCCGCGTGGGCCACCCTTATCACTTAGAGGGATGAAAATAGATGTTGACCGGTTCTCAGACCTACTGAATAAGCACGCAAAATTTCATGAAAATAATTGCTAGATTCAACAGTTTCTACAGCGACTGGGTAATAAATGGGTGACTCATTCTAACACTGGTTTTTAAATGCTTAACCTCCTCTATGTTTCGGAAGGCATAAAATAGTGGGTCCCGATTAATGACACTGAGTGACATCAGTCGTGAGATTTTACAGATTGTGGTATTTCCGGGGTTGGCATCAGACAGCATTCGGTCATCTTAACACGCCCCATCGTATTTCATTTACATTGAAAAGAAATTAAAATAATTAATTAATTTGAGGGGGATAGAAATTTCCAGTACTCTCATACCGGAGCCAGACATAGCTCAGTGTTTTTACATTTTTGTCCTTGAAGTCCACAAAGTACTACAAAACTTTGGGAAGTTACACAAAGTCCCCGGTCACGCTACATGATCATTCAAATGAAGCTGTGTCTTGCTCTGGCATCATAGATATTAAGTGAGGTAGAGACGTTTCATTTTGAAAATGCACGCCCCTCCAAAGTATTCACCTCTACAATCAGAATAGCGTGTAGACGAAGACACGCAATTTCGTCAATATGTTGTCGCGGTTACGCTTTGACATCATCCAATACGTGTGTGTGTAAATCGTTTAGCATTGGTGTGCGTGTGGTATTACCTTGCTAAAATATTAATATTGCATATTTAAAAAATATATATAAGCATTCGTATGCCTTCCTCTATATGAATTATAATTGCGGAAAATTTCATACCCTTCCGTGTGCGCAATTTTTTTAAATTGTACCTAAAGTTTTCGCTTCACGTATTAGTATATAAATACCTTTTAATGTGCTAACTGTTTTGAATGTGTAGTACAAAAAAGCAGCTCCTAGAGCTGAGTCTTACTGCCTTTTCTGTAGCATGTATAATTTTCTTGTTTATATTATCGAGTTCGTCGGCTGATTGGGTTTTCAGACCTTGTATTTGAATATCAAACTGATTAGTTCCTACGCCTTTGATACCGGTATTGTCATTCAGTACACATGAGTTTGACGACCTCAGATGACTGACTTCTAAAGAGGTATTCTATACATCTACCTAGCGTTATCCCGGTAGTGCCAGGGTCCGCTTAAAATACAGAGGATGTGGAGCTGTTATCTAAAATGGTATAGCTCTTTCTTGTTCGACTATACCTCTACGTGAACACTTTTCAGGGGCTTGCATTTTTATACTGAAGGCACTATACCAAGATATTTTATAGAACTATTAAGATAGACAGAATGTTATCCAGTAATGGGTGTAGATTTGAAATAATACATACGATTACGCAAACAAACTGACTCAAATCTATTGTCTGCAATGTTTTAGAAGCGATCTTAAGCAATATGAAATATGAGACCCGCAATGGAGGTTTTGTGGTTTGAAGTTCAAAATCTTGTATAATTTGACTCGTGAATTTAATACGACAAAATTATCTAAAAATGGATTGAGTGCTAATTTTAAAATCTTTTTTTAATCGACTTCAAAAAAGGAGTATTTGTCTGTTGCTATGCTTAATCTTTTATCTTTTTTTTTCTTTTACAGACTTCAAAATTTGTTTTTTTTTTTTCAATTTTTTTATTGTTTATTTCCAGATATTACAAATATAATACTTAAAAAGGTGTAAACAAACACTTTCGATTTCTTTCTTCCGTTTGGTTAGGATATATTTTAGATTCGTTTGAAAAATAACAAAATTTCAAGCTTTCTTTCAATTTTAGCAATTAATCCATTTCCTATCTAACTAAGTCATTGACTAAAGGAATACGGAACCCTATTAAACGTTTAGTATGCGTCGAAGATTAGATTTAAATGAATTAATTTGACTAGCGAATAAATACTACATCTATACATAATATTTTTAATAAGTACGAAAGCGTATATACGTATGTCGTCCCATTGCTGATGCGGTTTTCAAAGAGTGCGAAAGAGACAACAAGATGCCCAAATATAATGGGCTGCGATCCAAAAAAAATATATATATAACTTAAGTCGTAAACGACGAAAGGACAATATCGAAGCTCGTTGATGTATATGAAAAACGTATTGGGGAAAGAAAATCGAGATTCGATCTAATACTAAATTTAATTAACACATATAAACTAGTCCAACTGTGATAGTCGTTCGCTTTTTTATTCAATTATTTCGTTCCGTTTCACGTTATTCTCATGTTGAAACTCGCGTTTCGTTTTAAACACATTTAACCATGTCCAAAACCCAGCTGGGCGATCGTCTGCTAACACAAGCTTTTAATAAACGCTTAACAGGAGTGAGTATCAAGAATTAGGCATATATGAAGATGACCCTAAAATTGTTTAAAGAAAAATACAATTACCAATAAGAGATCTTAATCTGTGACAATGTGCATTTTAAAAAACAAAACTCGTAAGTCATCGTTCTATTAGAACGCGTATGCGCGATCCGAGCGAACAGAGTTCGTACGAACGTGCGATCAGATGCGATGTCTAAAGGTGGGTTTAGACTAAACGAACATAGAGCCAGAGCTAGAACAAGAGCATTATTTCTCGATCTTTTAGTGTCAAAGAGTACTCGTTCTTAGCGTTTTTCACAAAAATATCTAGGAGAAAATACTAGGATAATATAAAGATAAAGATTCTAATTCTTATCTTTATGAATGCAGACAGAGACACGAAAGAATGCTCGGCGTCAGTTTAAAGTAAAAGAATCAGATAGAATAGTGATAGACTGAGCATTAGGTGGTCTGATGTAAATCTGCCTAAAGAAGTATCCTAATTGAAGGCTATGCGATCGCGCAAACTTCAACTAGGACACTTCTTAAGGTGGGTTTTGACCAAACGAACATAGAGCCATAGCTAGAACAAGAGCCTTCATTCTCGAGCTTTTAATATAAAAAAAAATCGTTCTTAGCGTTTTTACAAAAATATCCATCTTTGTGAACGCAGACAGAACAAGGAAATAACTGCCTCTGTTTAAAATTAAAGAATTCGTTATAGTGCGGGTGTAATATGCATTCGTCCGTCTGATGTGAATCGGCCTTATTTTTTTATATAGGACTATATGACACACGTATGTCTGTTCCTAAGGTAGACAACTTAACGCCCGTGTTATAGGTAATATACGCCTGTTATACACACATATATATCTTTTTGTAGAAATATATACATATAGATAAAACACCCAGACTCGAGACGGGAACCGAACCCACAACCCCCGAAGCGGAAAGCAGGGCCACTGCCCACTGCACCAACGAGCCAGGCAGCCCTTTAGACATCAACATGTTAGATCGCACGTTCGTACGAACCATGTTCGATCGCATCGCGCATAGGCTTCCTATAAGGACGACGCCCAAATTCTAACAAGAAGACAAAGTTTCATCGAGCGATACGGTAGACAAAAAAAACTTATAATCTTTGGCGATTTGAGCAAAAACGGTGAAGTTATGGCATCTAGCAGTACTAAACGCTTTCATTATTAATAATTATTATTATTATCAATATATATAACTTTACATGTATAATGAGTATAGAAATATACTGATTACAATATTTTATATGTTATGTCAATTCCCTAATATGTAGGAGGACCCTATATTCTCTTATCTATATATGCTTATTTAATATAAAAAAGTACATGGAATATAAATAAATGCATATGGCAAACGTAGGAATGTCATGATCACAGGGCATTAGCACGAACATTCTCGATAGTTTTACGCACTTTTACGTTCGAATCGAAACGTCAAATGTCACATAAATGCCACCGATTTTACACAACTTAGTTGTTAAATATGAAATCAGAGGCCCTAGCACGAACATTTCGAACCGTTCGAATTTGAATATTCGTCTGTATTTGGGATGAAAATATTCGTGCTAGGCCCACAAGAGGCAAGTATTTATCGTGTCACGCTTTTAATCAATGCTGATGCAACCCACGTTGACACTACGGAGGGTCCGATGTGAGCACAACACGAATATTTTCAAAGTCGAATCTTCTACTCGAACGTTTCAAAATATTCGTGATAGGCCCTTTGAACTCGCACGTATCGAATCCTCGACATTACGGCCATTTAAGTGGTGTGAAATGGAAGCACGAACCTTCATTTGACGTTTCGGTTCGAACGTAAAAGTAAGTAAAACGATCGAAAATGTTCGTGCTAAGACCTTAGGACGTCGTATATCTACATTTGACAGTATCGGGCGCTACATTGCGAAATTCCATAACTACCTTCTTTTTTGTCCTAGCGTTATCCCGGTCTAGTACCAGGGTCCGGTTAAATTGCAGGGATATGGCTGTGAGGCGAGAGAACGACTACCGTCTGACGTCATCCCGGAAAATTAAGTTGTCTACCTTAGGAACAGACGTCCGTGTGTCATATAGTCCTGTATCTATATTGCGCGTCTGATACAAAACATCTGACCTCCTCCCTATTCCGATAGGCACGTAAACCGGTGTTGTTATAAATGTCTATACTTTAGTATCTGTTATCTATGGATGTGTAATAGGCAGTTCTGTAATTTGTACTAAATAAAATAATAACGTGATTAAAATATGGGCGTGTGTTAATTAATTGCACAATCTATGTAAAATATAATATGTAGGACCCGATTTATTTCACGGAGTGATTAGTCGTATGGTCGTACAGATCCTGGAGGTTCTGAGGATGACGTCAGACGGCAACTAGTCATCTTAACTCGCCCTACATCCAATAAGCGAACCCTGGTACTAGACCTAGATAACGCTAGGAAAAAGAAGAAGCTTTTGAGAAACTCAATTTACTCCTCAATTTGCAAAACTTAGTTTAAAGCTAGTTCAGAGTTCTTTTAGTATGTTTATTATGAGAAATAATTTAATCTGCTTATACATATATTAAACACGTTTTCTTAATGGGCATTATTATTGATGGAAATAAAATATTTCTAGCCGTATTATGATTAATGATGGAAATAATTATGTGTGTTCAGGCATTTTACCCTTGAATTGTAGAGTAGGTGAATATTTTTCATATGGGCCACGTTTGTTCGTGCCTATTGAAAGACAATGAAGTTACAAAACAATTACAGATAAATAGAACACAATTAATTCTAGTCCAAAATACACGAGTAACGACATTACACCTATGGTTCAATTTACAAAAGATGTATTGCTGCTTAAAACCAAAACTTGTTGTATAAAATCTCTTTGTTGCGCTGTTTTTCATTAACGCACTGTTATATTTGATATAAATTTACCATAGAAGTTTAATGTCACCCATTAAGTTTCATATCAGTATATAAAATAACTAGCAAGGTACACTAGCGGCTTTGTCCGCGTGGGCCAGTCTTATCACTTGCGGGTTTGAAAAATAGTTTTTGGATAAGGATTAATATCAAGTTTATAAAAACACCTTCACAAATAATGCGTTATTTTAGAACAAATGTGTTTAGCATAAAAAAGTTATAGTGAGCCAACCTTAACAGATAGACCTATGCTGTCACGTTATTTAGAACTTTTTAAGGGAAATATTTCCGTCAAACATCATTTCGGCGAAACTTTAACTGTTTACGCAGCAGAAGAAAAAAAAACCCCGATTTTAATACATTCTTCATTAGTGCTCCGCTCCTATTAGTCTTAACGTGATGATATATAGCTTACAGCCGTCCTCGACAAGGGCTATCTAACACTGAAAGAATTTTTGAAAACGGACCAGTAGTTCCTGAGATTAGCAAGTTCAAACGAACAAACAAACTCTTCAGCTTTATATATTAGTATAAATTACAGATCAAAAGATCACTCTTAATTCTAGTCCGTAGTTAACTATGAACAATACTATTTAAAGCACGACATCGTCATTATGGCACAATTAACTTTTTAGATACTTATTTCTAACTTCAATTGTGTACAGACTTTTTAAAAAGTCTTTTAAAGTTTTATACAGGATTTTTGATAGTTCTAGAATATTGGTGGATAGTTCTGTAAAATTCGAAAAAGATATTCCGAAGAGTTCCCTATACAAAAGACAGACAAACAAAGACTATCTGTTAAAACGATATTACTTAAGAGATACAGATAAAGTGGGAAAGATAGTGTGGATCTTTGAAAAGTAATTCAAACATTTCCTATTGTAAAATTGCAGTTGCGTTGGTCGAAAGTTTGCATTATTGAGCAAACTTCCACAATCAAAGTCCGCATTTCGAAATCACAAACAGTGAATTCAATTAATTTTATATTAACTTACTCCAGTCAGTGAGATGTAACATCACGATAAGACTATGACATCATATACTTTCTCGATTCACTTCGCTCCGCAGCGACGGGGGACAGGTGGCCGAATCGTACCAAGTTTGCGTAAGAGTCGCTCTGCACCGACGCGGATAAGTTAGGCGCACTCGGCCGAGAGCGTACGCGTGTGTTAAAACCGAACGTGTATCAATACGCTAGTCAATAATTCATTCTAGTCATTGTGATGTTTATTGTGCTGTGATAACCTATGATGGACAAGATCGAGAACAGTGCCGAAGGATGAAATGAAGGGAAGAGCCTCGCGATCCAGGATATTGCCAGTGATACTAGGAAAAGTATTGATTCGCTGGATCTTCACGAAGGCTGACCTATTTTTCTTTATATACCGGTTTGTTTATTTTACTTTTCAATACATAAATAACTTTCATTTGTAGTAAAGTTTTGTAAATCAAAAAAAAAAAAATATTTGGGGAGAATATAATATGAATTCAATTTTTTCAATTTGTTTTTCTACTCTTTTTATTCGTATATTGTAACTATTATTAACTTAATATTGTAAACATTTTTAATAACAAATTCGAAGTGTTAAAAATTATTGTTTTGCAATGATGAGATGAAATTTTTGAAAAAAACAAAATATTTTTTCCTTCGAATTTTTCAACTTACCAATGCAGTTTCAATTGCAGAAATTAAATGCAAGGATCAGTTTAATGTACTGTAGTAGATACATTTGATAATAAATGATAACCGAATTTAGAACTTGGGTCAGTTTTAAATGCAACGGGAACTTTATCTCATCTACATATATGTACATATATATGAAAATGAATCCATATTTCCGTTGGTCACGACATCTATCTATTTCGCTTATTCTTTTTTTGTTGTGTTTGTTATTGTATTTTAATTTTAATAATAATTGTAGTTATTGGCCCGGAACATTAGATAATTTAAAAATACTTAACCACTATATTAAATTGTTAGGAACGGTATCGGGAACGGGGATAATATTATAGGATAATATAATGTAGTAAATAGTAAGTAAACAGACGTTGTACTGCCCGAACGTTGAGTCCGCTAGTTTATACATAACTCCTTTAATAAAAAATAAATTGTTCAAACATTACAATCCTGTACCCTATTTCATTTGGTCTCGAAACAAAAGATAAAAAAAACATGCCAGTGTTTCCCACAACCTTTTCGTCATTTTTTTTATAACGCAATTAATATCTAGCACTAAATATTAAGCACAGATCGTATTATTTAACTAGCTGTATTACTTGTTTCACAAGAGTATGTAGAATGATAATAATACAGAGATATAAATAAAATATTAGCTATATTCTATTAGAGTATCTTTAAGGAAATTAAAAGTCTGTTCTCTATATAATAAATAAATCATTGAAATGATTGATTGAGATGAAAATGTTATAGCAATATAAAATATAATGTGGATCTTTTAAAATTTGGCAACCTACTGTCGAAGCGAAACGTGCGTTGAGGAACAACGTAAACTCAGTGTAGTGCTTGTTTTGGTGGCGGATTCGGTGGTATAGATTTCGGGTTGAAGCATTGCACGCGATTTTCTACGCGTATTTCACGCATAAACTAAACGATTCAATGCTGAAAATTAATACTTACTACTATACTATATCTACATCTTTTATAACAAAGAATAAAATACAGGCTTTTATTAATTAATAGCGGAGCTATTAAAACGAAATTATGATGCTGATTTATCACGTAATTCTTACTAACTCTTGCTAAGTAGGTTGATATCACAATCACATTTATTCATTGCATTCAACACACTTAAAAATAACGTTACATTACACATGATATAAATATTTACGATATAACGAAATTATATTCTTGCTTAACGTTATTTTTAACACATACACAGCACAAGACCTTAGTTTCATAAGTTTAGTTTCATAACTATTTTCTATAAATTTTACTAACAATAGGTTAAGGTACTACCTGTACATACTAATACAATATAGATGATAATCCGAAATAAAGAATTTATTATTTATTATTATTAACAACGATATTGCTGCAACTTTTCCACTGGAGCACATGACGGGAAAATGAAGAACGACACAAGTACGTGAACAATGTCACGGGATCTAATAATTCCAAAAAAACTAAGGGGATACCTTTAAATTATGTCACATGTCAAAGCAGGATAGTGTATTACCAGGGCCGGCTCTACTATAGGGCGAACGAGCGTGTCTTTTCTTTTTAAATAAATAAACAATCTTTATTGGAACAAACTTACATCACTATTACAATTACAAAGTTACGTCTATATTTTATAACTGGTACAAAAAAGTATTAGTGCAGGTAGGTGGTCCACTTGTCCCTAGACTAGTTAATTACCTGTATCTTAGTGTTCCAGGGGCGCCTCAGTTAGGAGTATATGCGATTATTACAAATATATTTTATATCAAAAAATTTAAACAGCGTAAGTAAGGAAGGCACCATAATTAGATCTCGGTCTAACCTAAAATTTACCTTGGGCCGGAACTGGGTATCACCAAAATGGGGCATTATGTGACAACGGGCAGGGAGGGGGGGAATATTTTGTGACGTCACATGTCAATATTAAATATATTCCAAAAGTATTGAAACTGCTGTTTTAAGTATTGAAACTCTATTCATTATTTACTTATAATATATGCATAAAATAGATAAATATGTGATTTCACATCAGGAGCGAGGAGGTCTTGGAAATGGGGGTTAAAAAATCGTAAAATTCGTGTGACGAAAAGCCTTGATAAGCCTTAACGACCTACATTTGTTACAATATTATTTTATTATTAAATTAATCCAAATCGTACATTAGAGCAGAAATACGCTCATGATAAGTGACTTTTGCACACGACGACCTTTTTCGAGTGCAGTCGAAGTGTGTCAGATATAACGAGAACGGTTTACCGTTATAGATTGCTCAGGATTTAGCACTTTCATAAAGTTTGTAAAGATACATTTGTGTTTAAACTTTACAGTAATCTTTCTATCTTTAAACAAAAAACGACTTTACGTTGTTGGAACTGGATCAATTGATATGGGACCACACTGGAAGCACTAGTTTTCAAATAAAAGATCGGTTCATCCAGTAGAAAGTTCTGAGGTAACAAACATAATAAAAAATCTGGACATAACTGTAAGTCGTAAAGGAGTTCCGTTGATTATCATATTCGATTACGACCATAAAGACGTTAGGGTAGGAGACTCAAATACAGTGATACGGTGATATTATATAAAAGATAGTTAAGTTTTTTTTTTTTTGGAAGGTGATAAATAAGCATACGATCTACCGAGATCTATACAACCTAACCTCCCAAATCTTATGCAGGTGCGAATTCAGTCAGCAAAAAATGTGTTGGGCACAGTTCACTCAATTTTTGGCCGATTTGCAAAATGCGAGTATGCGGCGTATGAACTTCCTTATCTATACTAATATATAAAGCTGAAGAGTTTGTTTGCTTAAATGCGCAAATCTCAGGAACTGCTGGTCCGATTAAAAAAAATCTTTCAGTGTTAGATAGCCGATTTATCGAGGAAGTATGTAGGCTATAAATCATCACGTTAAAATTGAATAAATTTTTTCACCTAATTTTTCGAGGACGAATTGCGGGTAGCTAGTGATGAATATAGCACATTCCTACAAAGGATATGTCTAAAAAATACATGATTTTTAAAATATTGTTGTCTTTCGTCCGTAGATGTTCGCTAAGGACGGATTTCGCGACAGCGCAGAATTAAGTAAGTCTAGGGGGCCCCCAAACTTTGTCCGAAATTTTTCATTATTTGCTACAATCTTGAATTTGGGCAAAGAGGCAGTCAGTAGACGTAGATAAAAGACCTGTACTGTGCATTGCCCAACTTGACTCCTATAAGGGGAAAAGGGAATATTAGACATATGTATTTAAAAAGTGGTCCTAATATTCATTGTCAGAAAAAAAAAAGTACTATTAATCACTATTACTACAAACACTAGTACTATTTTTTGCGATACAATAATTTATCTTCCATATCCTAGCATCTACATACATTAAAGCGAAATGTCACCCTACAATACATCGCGAAAACCGCGGGATGTAGAAAAATTAAATTCGACAGGGAGGTAGTTTAATGGCAGAAGGATTTGGGGCAAATCTGTTTTAACTTGAATATTATATAATAAATGCGAAAATAATTCTAACAGGCTCAATATATAAGTCAGACCCAAACACCTTCGAAAACCTGTTCGAAGGAGTGTCCTTATTTACAAAACTCCTAATCACTTTTAAATTTAGAGTACCGGTTATGTAAATTATATTTCAACTTACATAATAGCTGTGGGCTATAAATGTTTAAGGCTGAATATATTAAGGAATTATTTATCTTTGTTCTGGATCTTGCACTTGAAATTTCTGTGCGCGTGTAAAACTTGCTATAATAATATAACCAATTAGAAAAATTGTAATTTTGTGTCTTCAAATGTATTAACATGACAACAGTGCAATATTGGAGCAATCGAAAGAATCAAAACGAATATGTTGACATCTTAATCTTTACATAGTATAAAATGATTCACTTCCCGTCATTGTACGCGTAGATATTTTAAGCTACGCAACGGATTTTAATGTGGTTTTCGTCAATAAACAGAGCAAATCAAGGATAATGTTTATATGAATAAGAGCCCTACCTCACCGAAACGCCATGGCGACGTCGCCGGCTAATTTAGGACAGGTAACTCACATGGCGGTTTGGCGACGTCGCCAAATTGGAAGCGTAGCCACGACTACTCTATTTGGTAACCGCGGTATACGGTGTATCGGCTACGTAGCCAGCGCCGTCGCCATGGCGTCTCGGTGAAGTAGGGCTCAAATGGTAATTGAGTGGTTTTTGTTTCGGCAGATTTTCTTACTATGGCATTTACAGTGCGATGTCTTTTACAGACGTTCATTTCTCGTACATCTTGAAATTTTAAAATTACTTTTTTATACTAATCTGTTCAAACTCTCGTAAACTAACCTCGTAATCTAAGTTCAAAAAATGATCAAAATCGATATACTTTTAGAAAAAGTTTAATTGTTAAATTCTTTCGTTCTTGTAGTTATTATAGCAATTTATCCATATTTTCGAAAATTTCTTTGTGGGCACGGCGTGCTCCCATAAGAAAAGCTCTGAGTATATGAAGTAACTACTGCGGGTATTAAGTCAGTTTAAAATCGAATCACACGTGCGCAGCTATCCTTCATTCTATTGTTATTTTATGCAGATTATTATATATGGTACGATTTTGTAACTATCAGGTAAGGAAGAGTAAAAAAAGTAACAAATCACACTTTTGGATTTATATTATCCTTATCCTTCCTTATCCTTACATATTATAAAACAAAGTCCAAGGCCGCGTCTGTCTGAGGAGTTTTCTTGTGCGGAACCCCAATTATATAGATAAAAGAAAAGTAGCCTCAGTTATTCCTTTTCGTTCGTTGGTTAAACTCCCGTCCAAATCGGTCCAGCCGTTTCGGAAATTACCCGGAACAAACAGACAGACAGACAATTTTTTTTAACTTGCGTTTTTGTCATGTGCAATTAGTAAAATAAAATAATGAACGGACCCTTCCATTTTTTTTATATGTACAGATTTAAGAAAATTTCATCCAATTTGTCTCATCGATTTCCAAACATTTATCCATTATTATCACAAGTACAGATGTGTGTAAATATGTGACCATCATACGGAACTCTTTCGAAATAAATAGTAAATCAATTGCAAAGATTAATTTTGCGCGTCCGGGTACCAGTACCTCTTTCTCACATGAGATCGGCGTGAAGTGGCGGCAATGCTGTCACGTCTAGTGATGGACCCTGTCTTCCACTCTATGGCTCGAACGCTTAATTCTTCTATGATTGACGTTCCGACGTGACGTGCGGCCCGCGTTTTCTGGTCCCGCAGTACTGTTCAAACGTCAGCATAGACTTAAAGGTTGATTTCTAAAAAAAAAGTAACATTTATTTGGCACCTTATCGCTTTAAGTTATCAAAGTAATTAAAACGGTGGTGTTGGTGGTGACGGATGATTATTAAACTATATAATTTGTTACTATAATGCCGTTTTTATCGAATTATAAGCGGAACTATGCAGTTTAATCAGCAAAGATTTTTCATGCACACGTATCGATAAAACTGTGCTGTTTAAACTAATTGTTCAGTTTTTTAGAAACGATTTATCGAAACGTGTGTAGCGGCTATAAGGATCATATAAGGCAGACCCCTATATTAAGAGTTCATATTTGGTGTTTGTAATGTACCCCACATTACAGGGTGCAAGGATTATCCCAATATGGTAGTCTGACACGCTGGACTAATGCGCAAAATATCCTTTTGGACTCCCTACCATATAACACAGTATAATAGAACAATAAATAAAACATCAAAAAAATGAGAAGAATTTCTTTGCATTCCATGGATTCACCGTGTGGGTACCGGAACCATCGCGTTGCAAAGGAAGGGATCAATATCAGTACGTTTATCAGCGCTCTTTCTGTTGGCCACTGACACTCACCTTCACTCCCAGTGTTCCCTCCCCTGCCTAGTCAAATCTGATATGATCCTACTAGTGCGGCTTTAGATGTCCTTTCTAGTAATGAACTTTTGATAGTTCTTGACAAGTCAAGGTCTTTTTGATGCAAACGGTAGGAGGTACCTCATAGCGTATCCAGCTCCCGCCGACAAGCTGGAAACCAAACCTGACATACTGAATCCTAAGGCTGGTGAGTAAATCATCATTTTTAGTACAAATGAACGATATTGTACTTTTTTATACAATGCAAGAGCCAAATGGGCAGGCAGTTTCTCTCACTGAACTACTGACGCTCATGGAAATCTGCATCTACCCTCGTAGGTGCATTGTCGACCTTTACGGAAGGGCTTAGGCCAGCGGAATCTTTCGTAAACAAATTTTGTTACTTGCTACTTTTAACAATATCCGTTCCAGGCCATCTGATACTAGTTCTTCAGACTCAAAGTGTTCGAAGTGTTCTGCTTCAAAGCCTTCTACGCAAGGAGACACACAAAGTCCCCCACTTAATCAAGTACTTTGCAATTTAAAAGAGGTAAATATCTAATTTGGTATGTGCACAATTTTATTTATCTATATGTACCCAATACCCAGTTGTGAGAACTAAAAGGCTGTGATGGTGATGGTGATGGTGATGGTGATGGTGATGGATATTAATCGGGTCCCACTGTTTTACGTGCCTTCCGAAAAACGAAGGAGGTAAGATATCAAATATAAACCAGTATTAGAATGGGTCACCCATATATCACCTGGTCGCAACAAGACCAACTTAACCTAGCGATCGACTTAAATGCCGACCACTGATTAGTCCACGACCTCCTCTAGTTTCTGATTGTCTATTAGATGTATAATTTTTGAAATAGTTTATAAATACCATATTAATCCTTTATTTCACTTCACTTGAAGGGGCCAAGTGAAGTGAATTTCTAAAAAAAAATATATTTATGTATAACAGGCGACTGTTACCTATAACACAGGCATTAAGTTGTCGAACAGACGTCCGTGTGTCATATAGTCCTATATATTTATTTATTTATTATTTAATAAATAGTAATATTGAATCCGCATTCGTTAAAGTTCTGCATTCATTTGATGCGGATGCGAATGCGAATGAAAATATCTGAATTAATGGGAATATTCCGTATTTGCGGATTCAGATGGGGATATCCGTAACAACCCTAGCTTCTATCCACTTCAGCGATCGGCAACGCTTGTCCCGCGGGTCGCATGTGGCTCTCGACCCCTCTTTTTGGGGAACGCGACTGTCTTGTAACTTGCAATTTAATTTTTATAAATAGATAATAATTACATTACACGAGCACAGTTTTGCTATGATATACAAAATTTAGGAATTTTAATATCGCTTATGATATTTACTTTATAAATAAATAACTAGGCATATATCTCCAAAAATTTAATTTACATGTGTGGCTAGACAACATCTACTTTCTTAAAGATGTGACCCTTGCTGCGGTCCCTGAGCCTATATGCCTGATATGACCATTTATGTTGCATTTCCCATACTAGTACAGATGAAAAAAGAATCAAAACCTAATAGGCACTTCTTGTTGACGACAACAAAGCTATTTCCTTTATCCCAAGCATAAGAAAATACTTGAAAACCGTAAATTAGTTGTTGAATCAAAAATTTAAAAAAAAATTGCAGTGCCTTTATTGAATTAAAAAAAAATGTAATGAAAAGTATAAATCTTAAAATTACCTTGGGAAGTATTATGTGATGCTGCCTGCTCGTCTGCCCCCTTGTAACATAAAAAAAAAAAAAAAAAAAAAAAAGATTGAGGGTATCGCTTAAACGGTTTTAGGCATTCCTTAGGCATTCCTCTAGTATTCTTTAAAAAAACAAATGACAGAGTACATAATTAAGCATTGTCAATATATAGTTTTTGTGGTTTATTGGTCGAGGTTTACCCCAGCTGCAAATCGGCCTGACAGCGATACACTAAAATTATAACCGGGAGTTCCTAATTGCCTCAGCAATAAAAAGTTCCCGAAGAGAAAACTATCTATCAACTGTTTATCAGCAAGCCATTAACAAGTCCTCAGGTCTTAAGTGAGGTTTCTTCGACAAAACGCTTAACTTCCAAGTACCTACACTTAATTTTGTCGGAAGGTTTCCCAATCTACTTAATACCTGAGGCTACACACAACTGAAGTCAACAATACAATGTTCGAGCGAAGTCCTGTTTATCAAATATCGTCCTTATTACTGAAATGTAGAGTAGATTTTCGATTGAGCGCGCTAGAGTTTATCGATAAAGGTTAATAGGAAGGGCCTATGAGATGAACCGTGGCGGCTATTAAGTAAAAGCAGCCTTGGTGCAAATTTCATAAAGTGTGGTTGGTATTTATATGAAATTGATTCATTATTTACAAAATTTGTATAGTTTTCTATATATAGACCTTCCAAACTTTTGAAATTGTTAAATATTATAATAACGTTGAACGTTGCAGACGTTGTCCTGACTACATTCTATTATCCTATAACATTATTCCCCGTTTTCGTTCCAGTTCCTTTTCGCTGTGCCATTCTTTTTTTATTATACAAAACTTGTCCTAACATAACGAATACAACAAAGAAGACATTATCCGATTTGGTGCAGTCGTTCGAAAGTTATGCACATGCATACGTTTCAGCGATTCATTCTTCAAGTTGAGTCAAAAAGCGCACGATGTAAAAATTTGATTAAAATCGGTTAAGTAGTTTAGGAGTTCATCGCGGACAAACAACGTGACGCGTATTTTAGATATATTAAGATTATTCTCATGGTTAAATTGCGCTCGTATCTTTTCTTTTTCAAGTTTTCTTCTTAACTACGGTAGAGGATACTCCAACAAAGTTTCGAGAAATAAAAAGCAAAAATAGATCGTAAAATAAACCTGCGAAAATAAACTTACTTACCTAAATTTTTGAACCACTTTCCGTATTGAAGTTCGGATTTTTTAAAATTTCAATAACTTCGCGTCCCACACGTATTTTCATTGGAAAGTGTATTTTCCTTAGTTTTGTTAGAAACAATAATGTTATGGTTGGCTTGCTAGAAGTCGAGTGCATTAGACTCCAAGTTAGAATTATTTTTGATATCTGCAATAGTAGTGTTTGATAGATTATCATATACCACAGTTGAGTTTATAAATATACTTATGTTAAAAGTATTTTTTCCTCATGTTTCTCAAAGACTTAGAGCTCCCTAAAAAAACTTTATAATGGGCAGGTTTATTCAAAGTAATTTGTTTTCTAAGTCATGTACGTTTAATATTTCTGTTTCAAACACACAACACACAAACACTAGACGGCTATAAATTCCTTTCCAACAAGTATAGGTTTGTCAAAAATTTGTCTAAACTTTCTTAATAAATATTAAGAGCGGCAGGCAGGAACTTTTAGCTATAATCAAGAAATAAAATAAATGTAACTAAATATAATTTATTATAGATTTATTCATTCGTTACGTATTAAGCTAATCCTATAAATATGTTTAGAACCCATTTTATTCGAGTATTAGAATTCCGCCAAGCATTAGAAGTTCTTAGAAAGTACTAGGACATAAGGAGTTATCAGCATGTCTAGCTTGAAACCCGTATGTGGCACACGCATCCAGAGTCCAGTTCACCTACACAGTGATAAAGAGTTTTTCTATGATCCCTATTCCTGTCCCGCTCGCGCGTATCTTTAAATGGTAGGTCTGTGAGAGAAGGCAAACAGGTTCGTGTCTAAGTCATTGACGTGTTTGAAACGTTAGGGGCGATCACATATATAAAAATTCCATGTATGCTGTGTCTCCTTTCATTCAGTTGTGAAGGCGTGCGCAGAAAAGGGATACAAGGTGGGAAAAACTCTGGTATACGATATTCCACGCTACGGTGTACCAGAGGAGCAGAAATGCGAAGAGATGATACTAACTAAGAGCTTTAAATACATGCTCTCCAGATTTATAAAGTACGGCTGCGAGTTGTATATCTACAAAAAAGGCATCAATCTAACGGAATAACTATTGCCGATTTAAAGGCATAGGTCTAGTTTTTGCGACAGATTCTATAAATCTTTAGTTAATGGAAAATAAATAATGAAAACATGCTTAGACATGTTGGCTTCCTTGGACTTTATTAAGATTGATTCATTTTTATATTACGAACAGATGTTTCCTATAGTACTACACTATCTTAAGTGAAATTGATATACTTTGTTTCCGCATCAATCTGGAAGTATTGACGGACAGAAGATACCCTATAGAAGATTACATACCCATTATTTAAACTGGCTTCATTGCTTATCAAAAAAGATTATTGGGGTACTAAAAAATGTTTGGATGTTCTTACTGTATCAAGATTGGTAATATCACCATTATAAGAAAAAATCTGTACATTGATGCGGGAAGAAAAACTATACGGAAACTCCGAAAATCATGTAGTGTGCGGATACTAGTATTTTTATAAAATACGTATTATAAATATATTTCATTATTGAAATAAATCTACACGCACACTAATGCTAAACAGTTTACACACACATGTATACATTTTACTATAAAATGGTGTCAAAGCGTAGTAAATAAAGACCGTATGAATATTAATTAATTGTCAAATATACCAAACAATGTCGTTGAACAAATAATTAAATTTTGTTTATATATATTCTATACTTAATATATAAAGATGAAGAGTTTTTTTGTTTGTTTAATTGAACGTGCTAATCTTAGGAACTACTGGTCCGATTTCAAAAATTATTTTAGTGTTAGATAGCCCTATTTATCAGGAAGACTATGGGCTATATATCATCACGTTAATATTTTATTTTACTTAATTTTATACGGACGAAGTCGTGGGAACGGCTAGTAATATATAAAGTTGAAGAGTTTTTTTTTGTTTTTATGTTTGAACGTGATAATCTCGGGAACTACTGGTCAGATTTGAAAAATTCTTTCAGTGTTAGAAAAGAGCATACTCATTTCTCAAAGGCCGGCAACGCATCTGCGAGCCCTCTGGTGTTGCAGTTGTCCATGGGCGGACTGTGTAAAAACTTTGTCGGAGTAAGTCTCGGTGCGTTATTTACCTTCGTTGAATATTAAGATTGGCTTGTTTGCCCACTATATGTGGTGCGGGACTTTGAATATGTGCCCAAAGTTTGTACAATCAAAGTCTCGCACCACACGCAGTGATCAAACAAGTGTTCAAATGTTTGGTAATAATCTGGCTGCTTTTATAATGTTATGAATCTTTTTTTTCCAATTGCGAAGCACTACCATAACAAAATCGATTTCTGTCGAAGACAATAGGTGGAAGTCACACAAACATCCATGAAACCCTGAACACACAAATTACTTAGACTTACGAGTTGTATTATATTTATTTTCCTCTATATATTCTACTGAATAACGTAAGATTTCTGTTTCGTAAGAGCACTCAAAATGATAGCTAGTATCAATAAGATAAAGACATTGATTTTACCAATATTTTTACTTCAGAAATTACAAATAGAAATACTGATGGTCAGTTAAAGAATCGTTATCGTTTTTGGGATATAATAAATCGTTGACATGTGTGAATGCAGCATACGCAGTAATCTTGTCAATATTCATTAGTCGGTCACGTAGGACGTATTCTCTGGTCAGAATTCAAGAGGGCAGAATGTTATATGAAATTTCATTATTGCACTGTTTTTAATTAATGCATTGTTTCTTATTTTGATAAAAAATTACCACAGATGTTTAATATCACACAAAAATTTTATATAAAATGTATGCATTGGATCAAGTAAATACTGGCTGAAATTGAAATGGACTGAATAAATTCGCAAAAAAAAAAAACAAATAGCGCGCATTCTATGGTCAATTGGGAGGTAAGATTTTCCTTAAACCACTTCCCTAACTATTTCGAAATATTCAATCATGTGTTTTCTTAAAGCATTATTGTACGCTTCATCGCACAGAAAATTCCAGAATCGACTTATATAAATTTAAACAAAGTGTTATAAGCACGGTCAATAGCAAAGATGAAATGATAAAGTAGGAACAATTTATTTGGATACATCCTCTTCTTCCTAGCGTTATCCCGGTCTAGTACCAGGGTCCGCTTAAATTGCAAAGGATGTGGCTGTGGACCGTCAAAGTCAAACTCAATTCGTTAATGCTTAAATAGGCCGTTTTATAAGTTATATAAGATCGTATCGTTTATCTGCCGGTCATTTAGAATTACTATACTTATTTCTCTGAGGCCGGCAACTCACCTTCAAACCTTTTGGTAGTTACACGGTTCATTACATGAGCATAAGTAAACCGCCTGCCCGTTCGCCCATTAAACATTTCTTCTACCAAATTTATCGCGTTTAGTATTAGGGTCCACTTCAATTGTAAGAGTTGACTGTGGGGTGAGAGTGGCGGGAAACAGCTTGTAAGCAAAAATATAAAAACGTAAGGTCACCTAACACGAAATCTCGAAAACTGTTCGACATACATTTGTAGCCGCCGCTATATGACGAGATGGCAATGATGTCGAGTGGAAAAGGTTATACCAAAAGCAAACTAGATGGCGTTGTACGGATAACGACGACCGCAGTACAAACGCTGAAAATCTCCATGCAAACCAACTCACGCTAGCGAAGTTTCCACTTACGATTACTATATATAGACCTTCCGACGAACAACAACCTTAGGAACAGATGTCCGTGTGTCATATAGTCCTATATATTTATTTATTTATTTATTATAACTAAGTTTTAATATAATGGTCAGTACTTAGTATATTTTGTATACAATACTGGAATCGTCATTATTTAATATAGTTTTGTATACAAAAATATATTAAGCAATGACGATTTTGTTTCAATTTACATGTTTGTGACGCTCTAGTTTGTAGTTAGGAATTTGGATCCTATAACATATTATCCCCGTCTTTGGATCATCATTTCAGTATAAACACATCCCCGGAGTGGAAGGCAAGGTCTCCGCCTACTGCGCCAACGGGCCAGTCAAAATGACGATGAATGATGATTGAAAAGTTAATATAAATACCTACTCTTTCTATAATTTTATCTTCTGCAGGATACCGACATGCGTCATTTCAAATAAGGGAATGATTTTTTACAGTAATAAGTAAAACCATTTTTTTTCTACGTATGCTATAAATAAAGCATCTATTCGTCTATGCATCGTACTATGAACGTGCAAAAAGCTCGCCACGAAACAAGGTTAGGTTGCTGGACAAGCAATGCTCCGTTTTCCTATCTTCGGCCACCACTCGGTCACTGCCCTACTCCACCTATTATAACTCAAGGTGGATTACAGTACTGTAATTTATCTTTCTCCATTTTTTAATTTTTTCTATATGAACAACAAAATTCTAGTTTAGTTAACAGTTCAAAAATAATGCTTATAAAAAGCTTAAAGAAATTGAACATTGACTTTAAAATCTTTTCCACAGGTACTTGGACGAACACAGCGAGTGGTTTGGGGAGATGTTCTATGTCAAGGATGCGCTCCTCCCCATCTACCTTTATATCCTTTTACACCATTCCTTTCCCTTACTTCTGTCCATCTAATTAGAGATAGTGCCATGCTTGTAGTCAAATTGAGCGTTCGGGTACCAGCACCTCTTTCTTACATAAGATCGGCGTGAACTAGCAGCAATGCTGTCATGTCCAATGATGGTATTGTTGTCGCGTTTCGTTTGGTTTATGCGACTTCCCGGTGGCCTACACTCGTCATTAAAGACCGGTAACGCATCTGCTTGCCTCTTGGTAATACGTCTTCTGGTATCATAACGATCGCATGATTAATTACGACGCAACCCGAGGTGGTATCACGGTGGAAACCGACCTAGTCTTCTAGTAGTGCAGATGTCCATGGTCATCGGTACTCACTTATGTGAACCGCCTGCACGTATGCAGGGGCATAACATAATAAGGGGTGTAATATAAAAAATATATTTACACAAGCTAAAGTTTGTTTCTTATTTATTCCAGGTCTGGTTCCAAAATCGAAGGGCGAAGTTTCGGAAACAGGAGCGGCTAGCGCAGCAGAAGGCGGGAGAGGCCCCAGTGAAGGCGGAAGGCAAGAGGGACAAGCCAGGCTCCCCTGCATCCTCGCCCCACCCTGCACCTGCTTCCACACAGCCTTCCCACCATACGTTACCGCATTTATCGCCACCAGACTTGAAACCAATCACCTCTGCAGGTATTACTCACAACATTTAACGTTGTTTATTTTTTGTTAAACATATTTTATCGTAAAAAAATCACACAACACACACGCACTCACACACACGTAATTTAATAATACGGTTATTCTTTTTAGTGAAAGAATAATATCGTATTAAATATATGTATGTATGTTAGTCATTTTTACTCCTTTTCCTTAACACTTTTTGCTGCATCTATTATTTATAAATATATAAAAATGAATCAATATTTTCCTCAGTCACGGTATCACGCGTAAACAGTTGGACTGTTTTCGCTCATTCTATTTTTTTTGCTGTGTTTGTTATTGTTAGGAGGAAGTTCTTATGTAGAAAAAATGAAGAAAATTTTCGGAAAATTAAAAATACTTAACCATCATATTACCTTAGCGTTTAGCGGGAACGGGAACTTGAATGGTTTCGAGAACAGAACGGAAAGGGGATGGAAAAGGGAACGGGCATAGTATTACAGGATATTAGAATGTAGCAAATAGCAATTAACCCAACATTCGGGCAGGACAGCGTCTGCCGGGTCCGTTAGTTTTATATATATATAGGAGAAAAGGATTTATTTAAGGACAGTTTTTCACTTTTCCAAAAGATAATAAGGAATATGAAAAGAAAAATTAAGCAATAATACATTCAAAAATATGTTATTTATTTCTTTATAATTTAATTTAATTCTCAGTTAAAATATACATTTAACACAGTGCACTTGAGAAAAATCTAATTCAAATTTTAAACCCCTCTATTATCTTATAACTCGGTTATAAGATATATTAACGACAAAATTACGAGTCAATGACATCTCGAACTTATACGATACCCGAAAATAGCCCGTTAAAAACAAATGAACACTATGTGAACGACAAAGTTAGCACCAGATGGTGGGTAGCGCAGATCAAAGATGCTGCATATTTTCTGCTGATGTGGGCAGAGTGATTTTTCATCGACCACGCGATTTTCCACTCGACAGCCCTGCCAAATGTAATGAACAATTGAATAAAAATAATCTCTTTGTAAAAATAAAAATAAACTCTACTAAAAATAAGCTAAGAATCATATTTACATCTATTAAATCTATCTAGAGATCGCGGATCTATTCATAGATCTCTGTGGAAGTCTATGGAGGAGGCCTATGTCCAGCTGTGGACGTCAGCGGGCTGAAAGAAAGAAAAAGAAAGAAAAGAAAGAGATCGCAGGGCGGTCGAAATTCGGCCACAAATCTTTATATTTGTCTACTTTATGTTTATTTAAATCTATAGACAACATTTTAATTTTTTTTACAACGACCTTGGTATATTGGCAATATAATATACATACGGTCGAGATTACCACGCATTAACACAATGTTATGTATATTAATAAATTGTAGACATATGTGTTGGTGTTTGTGAGGTTTTTTAAATAATTTAACGTATTAATAATGCGAATTTTATAGAAATATTAGTACACACCGGTCTCTATATAAATTATAATTTTGTCAAATTTCATAACCTTCCGACTACGCAAATTTCCAAAATGGCATCGAAAGTTTTCAATTCACATATTAATTAAATCTTAATACTTTTAAAAATGTCAAATGATTTTAACGTTTTCTTCAGGTATTTTTTCTTTCTGTTTAAAAGTTAATTTTTTCATATGAAATTTATAACCTAATGACTGGAGTAAAATTGTTAAATGTAATAAAACCGCCTTTGTCCAAATACATATATAGATTTTACTAGGGAAAATACTGCTATGTGGTATATGGACTCAACAACTATTGTACTGAATATCATGTCGGCCAAATGGTCATATCGCAAACAGTTTTAACAGACATATTAAGAAGCGCTTACTTGGTTGTATTACAGAAGGAAGTATTGCTTGAAACGGCATGCATTTCTCAAATAAATACTTTTTGTAAATGAAAGAAAAGTTGTGGATTAAATCTAGAATCTTTAAAAAAAGTGTGTACAGGTTTCCTCTAGACTCGCAAACTACATTCTAGACTGCATCGTTCTGTTCATTTAGATACGATTGCAGGCAAGTGCTGGTTTATTATCAATAAAAAAAAGAACCAGGACTTCAAAAATTCTTTGGAATAAAACCGGTACTTTTTTTGCTTAGTAACCGTAAATTTTAATCGATTCACCAAAAACATCAAACGTCGAATCGATAAATCACATTTACGACGCCAGTTTTCCGAAACCATATTTACGCTAACAAATCCGATCATATTTTTAGATGTTATCGGTGAAATCTTAAACGGATAAACATTTATCTGCATTACAAAATCTGTGAGTCACATACACCATCATTTCGCGCCCAAATTAACCAAAAAAAAAATGTAGAAAGAAAATCCGTAGGTGTACTAATTTTTTTAAATATTCCTTACCATACAAAAATTTGGATGAATCAAACACAAATGATTGATAAAAAGATAGAGAAGATGAGTTCAAACGAAGGATAAAAAATTACCAAAAGCGTGTCAAGACACGCTTGTATAGAAGGGTTCCGCATCTGATACGCTATAAACGTATTTGTTAAATAACTTCAAAAGTTGTTATCCGATTTCGTTCAAAATAATTTTCCTAACCCTCATATTCATTCGCGGATTTAAACAAAGTAGTTTAGTATTTCATGAATAGTCTAGGCAATAAATAAGAATATGCCAAATCAGGTCATAAATCATGGTATATTTATGATCCTACGAGTCCACGGTGCAGTACGGTACTAAAACGTGGGTTTTTTTATAATTTTCCTAAATAAATTTAAATGTTAAAGTACCTATTAATGTTCCGGGCTTCTGTATTTCATTTCTCGGTAAAAAATACTAAAGAACTAGGTTAAATAGAAACAATTCCTGACGGGGAGAGACCACCTTACGGGCAGACAGACGGACAGACAGAGCGGAATTATAAGGGTTCCTCGTACGGAACCCTTTAAAACGCTGAGTATCCGGAAGATAATGTACTATGTTACCACATACGCATACGTGATCATCTACCGCTCACTAATTTGTTAAAAGATATAGTTTGTATACAACATTAGTATGTCACCTCGTAGTGATCTTGAAACACCAGTGTAACTTTCATTCTCAAAAGTACAGTACAGTGCAATAAGAACGACATGTGTCATGTGCCCCATAACGCGGTTACTTTATTTCACATTATAGGAAAACGCGTTTGTACGGACCCGAATGCGCATAATATAATAGTATGTGTATATATTACAGAATAATATTAACGCGTTAATACGCTGCTTATATTAATATATTATATAATAATATTAATATAAGCTGCGTGTTATAGGGGGTATAGCAGTAGTAAACTTTATAAGAGTTTATTTCATAAGCCCATGTGTAAGTCTCCACTGGCGGTAGCAGCAATTTCGGAAGCGATAAAACCAAAGGGGTGCTGTAATGATATTTCAGATAACATTACAGTCCTGTTTTCGTTCTAAGCAGAAAAGGCGTCCTTTCTGATCGGCTATGTAGTGATTAATGGAAACATTACTGCGTAGTTGGAAGATGTAATAATGTACTAAAACTTAATTTTTAAATATAATTTATACCTATTGTACAATTAACTTCTACATTTTTGACTGTACCCATGGCGCAGTGGGCAATGACCCTGCCTTCCGCTCCGAGGGTCGTGGGTTCGGTTCCCATCTCGAGTCTGGGTGTATTAACTTAAGCCCCGTGTAGACGCTCCGGACTTTAAAGTCTACTAGAAAACTACTGCTATTATGAAATTCAAAGGACTCCTTTTGGATACTCAAATTATATATAGTATTTACAAGTGATTTAGTAAATCGTTATACCTTACAGAGTCATTGTTACATGTTAAATGTCTGAAACTGGCTTCAATCATGAGATTTAAATTGGACCGAAAGAAGTTTCGGTTACCGGCTAGTCTGTACTTATTACATATAAAACAGACAGATCACCTAACACGGAATGTTGCGAGAGGTAGGGGAAAGTGGCAGAAGCAAAGGCAGGCCTATGCCCAGCAGTGGGCGGTTAAAGGCTAATAGACAGATAGATAGATAGGCTGAGAAGGCTAGAGCTTATGGCAGCAGTTGTAGGGGGCAGCGAATCTCTACAATCTCACTCAGTGAAATTAATCGGGACCCACTGTTTCATGTTCCGTTACAAATACGGAAGGAGGTCGGATGTTTGAAACTCAGTGTTAAAATGGGTTGGTTCTTTTTTTCCTTATCATACAAAAATATTTATTTTTAAGGGAAACATACGGTACATGTTTTACATAAACTTAATGCTACTAAAACTAATACATAGACCAGTAAAGGCACCACAGGTCCTAACGACAAATGTGATATATGGTTACTGGTTTTTTATTTATAACATATTAATAACTTGCCTCGACTTTGTTCGCATTAATTACAATAACTTTCATTGTCCAATACAACCGTAATTGATAGAATCAGGCGTTACTTTGCGGAAATCCATGACATGCATGAGAAGCTAAACTACTTTGCTTTAATATATAGGCAGCGGTTACCATATATCAGGTTTCTACACAACTGAAGTTGCCCCTTTTCCTTCAAGAACTATACACACTGAGCAGAGGGGGGAGCCCGAAAAGATTATGAAATATATATTGGCAGAGTATTTAATTGCAAGAGAAAAATGCGTTTTAATAACTTTTTCTTTAACAGTCGTATCAAATGAACTGTGATTAGATGAAGCCAAAAGCTATAGAGACTGGAAGAAATTCAAAGCATGTGGCGAGGCCACGCGGCGGGGATTTCTAATCAAATTCGATATTCAATACAATGACTGTGTTTTTTAAATAATTCCATCAGTCTTTTTATATTAGTGATATATTTAAAGGGCCAACAGCAGAAACCACACACAAAAAAAATCTTGTTTCCTTCGATAACTGTCCTTCTGTTTGGCATAAAATCATGAAATTTAGTAATAAGATATTTAAAAATTGTAGCATAAATATAAAAAAAAAGTCTAAAAACTGAAAATCCGTTGTTGCATCAGTGTGTTTTTTTCTATCTGTTAGTTTATCCGTCAAGACCCAAAATGTAGCAGTGTTTATTTGTGACAATTTGCTTTGTCGGTTTAGCCCAATTTACATTTGAAAGGAGTTTTTTTTGTGTCGAACGAAGCGACCTGTAACAACACGGTGAATGACACAGGTAGTATGAGCTTGAGGCCGAACAGTTTTGATACTTGTAAGATCTGTCCTATTTATTATCATGAATATTTTTTTTTTTCCTAAAAAATGTTGTGGAAAAAAAGTTAAATTAACACCAATAAATATAGAAATAAATTGAATTTTTAATAAATAACATCATCGTCACATATGACGTCACTATTGTCATGTATGTCATCACCATCGTCATATACGTCATCATCATAATTGTCGCGTTCCGAGGTTGACGTCAGATGGCAATCGGTCATCTTAACTCCTCCCACAGCCACATCCTCTGCCAAGCTAAGCTAACCCTGTTACTCAACCGGAATAACGCTAGGAAGAAGATGAAGCTCATGAACGTAAGTTTGTTTGTTTGTAAAAAGAAGAAGAGATAGATAAGCTGGGTAATAGTAAAATATCTGGAGTAAAATCCCTAAAGACAAAAGTTGACTCTGAACACTACATAACCTATTTACTTGAGTGATAACAGTGTCAAAGGTTATCGCTCGCGCGGCGACTACAGTCTACATGCTTTCCTTATCAGCTACGGCTTCCCGATGTCATCATATATTCACTGTTGAAGAGTCTTCGTCAGGACCAAAACATCGGATTTCTCAGAATTCTGTATCCTCATAAATATGTTAGATAAACTATTTTTAATTCAATCGAAGAGGCTATCTTCTGCGATACAAACTCAATCTAGTCTTAGACAGCAGCAAGGGCGATGTCAAGGGGGGGGGGGCAGGAAGGGACAGCTGGCTTCTGCAAGAAATTCAAAATACGTAACCAAATTAATGTCCTGGGTATTTCGTTCGCACTCTAATGTAAGCTGTATTTAAAATTCACACTTTTTTTACTATCTGTTTTGGGCTGACCCCCCGCCCCCCCTCCTGAGTCATTGTCAGACAACGCTCTAGGAAAGTAGATTATATAAAGTGGTTATCGTAAAAATATAAATAGGTTAAGACTAAAATATGTATTGGGGGATGTATTGTTGATAAAGGCCTCGGTAGCTCAGTAGTAGAAAGTTTGTATGATCGGCAAAGTGCTCAGTTCAAATCCTGCTAGGCTATCGTTGTGGAAAGGTAACAAAAAACATCATAAAAATTCTAATTTTACAAAAAAGCTGTTAATAAACTTAAAGTATACCATAAGGGCATAATACATATATGGTCTTCAAATATGTACATTGAAAAGTGGCCTTAATAAAAGACGAGTCAGAGGCGCGCAACCGTCGTTCACGCTTCGAAAACATTTGATACGATTTAATGCATCGATGCGTTGCGACGCGCGGCGATTTCTATGCTTAGTTACATACTAGGAAAAATATGACAAAAATAAGTCTTGTATTGACGATTGAACGAGCAATAATAGTCAATAGCTGCTATTAAAGACGTGGTTTATCTTGGCCAATTTTCACTAATATGTTACAAATATTTGAAGACATTATTGTCCATATAAAAAACATCATTTTTAATTTCTTGGACCATTTAATGTATTGATGTTTGTGCTTCTTTATTTAATATATTAAATTTTACGTTCCTCTTATAAGATAGTTTAATTTGAATCTCTAAAACTGATATCCCCAATTCCTTATACATCAAGAGCTTAGGTAGTGTAAGTGCAGTCTGGTGGATTCTAAGATAATTTTGATTAAAATTAGTAATGTAATAGTCATATTATATTAAGAAAACGTCAGAATTATTTTACTTTTATTGTATCATTTTTCGAAACGTCACCCTAATAAGTCTTGTAAACGCTCTGCTTCACAATATCACCGCATCGCGGCGCCAGGCTTTGTGGAGAGGCGACCAATTGTGCAGAACCCCTGCTTGATCACTTAATTGACTACAGAGCGAACGCTTTTCGACAAGAGCGTACAATACTCCCATGTTTTCCTACATGTATATTATCCATTGAAGAATTGATATGACGATATACATTTTTCTTAATTATTAAAAAAAAATGTCATTTGGCCATCCATTCGCTTTGGAAACACTTAATAATGAAATGCCATTTTTAACTAAATACTTTTACGCATACGTCCTTTTGTAGACAAATACTATATACCAGGAATTGTTGGAAATAAGTCAGTGGGACACGCTAGAAATTCGGTAACATTCACTTCAACCAAATCAATAAGTTGCTTTCGCATATCTCTGTGATACACTGGATGACATAGCCTTTCTGTAAAGAAGATGAGCCATTCAGATACTCGCTTGTAAGTTAAGTAAACTGGTTTTAAACTACATTTTAGGTTTTCGTATAAAAGCAGCAGTGGACACCGCCGGCGTAAAACGGATCGCGTCGCGATAAAAGGGATCGGTTCATATCGGATTAAAGTGCAGTGAAAATCAGATTTGTTCGCAAGTGATAGGATTGTGGAGTTTAATGCCTCTTAATCTCCGATTAACGGAGGGAGGCAAGGTTGGTGCGGGCGGATACATCACAAAAAGAGGCGCCCGGCTTCCGAGTTATTGGATCTGTGTTGATTTCTCGAGTGTCTATTGTTCATGTGATGGGATTATGGAAAGCGTAGTGAATAAATGTCTATACATACCTTATTACAGAGCGTACAGTATTCTTACCTTGTGAAAAAAAATTATCATATAGATATCATGTGCTTACTCTAAGAAAAAAACATATTTACTAATATTTTACCTTTTAAAGATCTCTGCTTACCCTACGAAAAGAATACCTGACTAATATTTTACCTTACAAATATTTGTCTTTACCCTATAAAAGAATATCCGTACTTAATATCTGACCTTACAAAGATCTGTGCTTACTCTGTTGCAAAATTATCCTCACTAATATCTTACCTTACCAAGATCTGTGCTTACCTTGTGTAAATAATATCCCCACTAATATCTTACCTTACAAAGATCTGTGCTTGCCTTATGAAAAGTTTTTCCGCTTACAAATATCTGTGTTTGTTTTACCAAAAATTTGTCTTAAAAATATCTTACCTTATAGAAATCTGGCTTACCTTATAAAAGATTTTTCCCTACAGATAGATCTCCCTTTCCCTTACAATTGATCAGTTTTTTTTTAATATGACACCTGATAACCTTATTATAAGTGACAACCGAGACCTATGGAAAATTGACAACCAGGACTACTAGAAGACTTGCAGATGTGTTGTTGGCCTTTGCGAATTGAGAATGAAAAATGGACTTGTGTAGCAAATCGAAACAAAAATACAAATATGTATGTGTTATACCACTAACTAGTATAAACTACTAGCTGGTTCCCGCTACTTCGACCACGTAAAATAAACTAGAGAAGTCATTTGAACTTCTTTATGGTGGCTCTACAAAAAAAAAATCAAAAATGATATTTCAAGCGATTAGTACATTAAACAGAGTATAAAATAGGTAGTTAAGTACAAACAGCGCCATCTGTCGGGCTGATTTGTGAATCTAAACCATCCAGGGTGAAAGTCAAAAGGAGTATTAGAGCAGATGTCAGGGCTTACAACACTAATGTCATCAAAACCGCTTTGATAACAAATAAGTCTCTCAGGGTTGCTAAACAGGGTATATCACGAAATAAAACTCGGATTACAAGACTGAAAGATCAAAATGGACATAAACACGGAAGCTCTGAAATAGTTATACAAATAGCAACTGATTCAGCGAAACGTGCGTTGAGGCACATCGGAAAGTCAGTGTAGTGCTGTGCTTTGGTGGCGGATTCGGTGGTGTAGCTTCAGTGATGTGAAAGGATCCCGGACGGGTTTAAAACTTTTCGGGCAATCCCGATATATCTACACGTGAGTCTAAAATGCCGTTGTTATAAGCAATTATAAAAAGTCTAAAATTTGAGACTTCATCTAAAATTCGTTTTATTAATGGAGAAATATAGTTTGTTATTAATTTCGGTTCATTGTGGTTTATATAATCGTATCATGTTATTTATATCTGTTAAACATTCATCTCAATGTCTATTCAAGGTTAAATGCATTATTTATGATATACCTCCTCTATAAAAATTTGTATATTGTATAAATAAGATACATAAAGCTTAAAGGTTGTTAAGATTTATGTGTCTTATTTTACCCAGCTTTGTACTTTATAGTTAACATGCAGAAATGTATTAAACTCATTTTAAGAGTGGCGAACAAGTGTCTTGCTGATTCTTCTTGTGGCTCGACTCCGAACCAGTGGTAGCTTTTAAATTTTTTGACGATTTAAAAGAGCTTGTAAAAGTCTACTTGAATAAAATATCGTTTGAATTTAGTTCATTTGATGTTTTCAAGTTGATAAGGTGCGGAACGCCATCTAGGGACAGATATTGTTTCCGTATCCATAAAAATCATCTTCACTTTTTAATACTTCCTCAAGGCTGACGAAACCTCTTACGAAAGTGTAAATATTCTCTTTAAAAAAATTAACACTTCTTTTATTAATTTAATAGGAGGTTACTTAGCTTAGTTCCTGTAGAAATCCCTTTGAGTAAAATTAAACTTGCTGGCCCTATCTTAATGGATATCTGCTAATTATAAGCTACCTCACTGGCAAATTTCATCTCATGTACAGAAAAAAAATTATAAAATATTTCAAGAGAGAAACGACCTCGCCTCGCCCGATCACACTTATCGTAACGTCAAGCGTGCGTAAAGAAATTTTACTTCAATAAAACATTGAATCCCACAAAAAAAATGTTTTCTTGTAACTTAAATTTTCTCCAAATACAGGTTGCTCATAGCATTCACCTCTTACCCGGAAAAATAGCTTTATCCAGTATCGTAACTTCAGAACAAAATGAAGCAAGAGCCCCGGGACTAGACGCAAGCCTGTATGCCGCTACATAAAAAGATGGCAATGACGTCGAGTGGGAAAAGGTTACACCAAAGCAAACTAGATGGCGCTGTACGGATGACGACGACCGCAGTACAGACACTGAAAATTTCCATATAAACTAACTCACGCTAGCGAAGTTTCTACTTACGATTACGATATATAGGCGTTCCGATGAACAACTGAAGCAACTAGGCTGGACACGAAGATCTTCCTTTGCGGTGGTTGAGCATATCGACCTTCGCTCCCACCTTTCATTCCTCGCCGAAACTTTCAGTGATCACTAACACTCACCTTCACTGCCAGTGTTCCCTCCCCTGCCTAGCCAAATCTGATATGATCCTACTAGTGCAGCTTAAGATGTCCTTTCTAGTAATGAACTTATGTTAGTTCTTGACAAGCCAAGGTCTTTTAGTAGGCTGTATAGGGATTTTGCTGGTATACCCTGCTGCTGGTTTTATAACCGTTTTCAGTGAGCTCATTGGTTAGGTCAAAATACTTGTTCGTTTTTATCAGATGGTCTTTGGGGATGTTGGTCTCCCATGGAAAATTTAAGTGTGTTTTTAATTTGCAAATTGTGTTTTTACATTCAGTGCTTATTTATCTTCATAATGGAGGTAGAAAAAATAATATAAAAGTGAAAAGAAAAATTCTTTTATTAATTGTACGAGTATTTGCATGTATGGCTTAGTATGGCTTACTGTTTATTCGGTAATTAAATAGCATATAACGAAACGGATACCTTCACGGATTTTTTTCCTAACGCAAAAATTTCTAATTATGGTATACATCTGTTTAGAAAAAATGTCCGCTATTCCGCGGGCCCCCAGCGGACCCTCCTTAGTGTCAACGCGGGCTGCATTAGCATTGATTAAAAGCGTGACACGATAATGACTAAAGACGTGCCTCCTGTGTGCATATAGCACGAACATTTTGAGCCTAAATGCAGTCGAGTCGTCGACTTCGAACTTTGCGAAATGTTCGTGCTAGGGCCTCAGTTTGCCTTGTAAAAACTAGAAAGTAATTTCCCCTGGCTAGTCTCGTTTTAAAATTGTATGCACACCATTGCGTTTAATTTACAGCTAACACGCGTAATTAAGCTATTGTTTATTTCTTGGCGATTGTGTCAAACATTGCCAATTTAGGAGGTGATTAAGGGAAAGTGGTGAGAGTTACATGATGCGAAAGGAGTATTAATAAAGAAAATAGTAATAAAATAGGCCTTTTCAGTATGTATTAATAAATTAAAATTGATTTTTTTTCAATATATAATACTACCAATACCTTAGCTACTATTTTGATATCAGTACAATGACACACATACGAGTAAAATTGATGTTTGTACGGCTCTGCCCTTTTGGTCTGACCAACCCATAAATTTACGAATGAAACATTAATGACAATGTCGTGTCGATGTCGTCAAGTGTAAAAGTCTTATCAGATTCGGTACTTACGTTACAAATGAATCTCATTTGCTACAAACTCGGTGGAATGTTCAATTTAGCGCTATTAATCAGCTTTAACTGCCGTGAATGAGAAAAAACACAAACGTTATGTCATTTGTATAGATGTACCTTTTAGTTCCAGCTTGTTTATATTTTAAATGTCTTTTAAACAGAATGTGATGTTATTAAGGGGCCCGCAATGCCGATGCACTTCAACCCAGTGGGTTGATTTTGTATTCATCCCCTCCGCGTCTCTTTGAACATAATACTAGTAGATACTTGCAACTAAGAGGTAAAAGTTAATACTAAAATTTTTGTCATTGAAATCGTGTTTGATTTATATGAATATCACTAGGATATTTTTTTCTTCCTAGCGTTATCCCGGTCTAGTAGTACCAGGGTCGGCTTAGATTGTAGAGGATTTGGCTATAGGGCGAGTTAAGATGACCGATTGCCATCTGAAGTCATCTTCGGAACCCCCACGATCTCTACAACCTTACGACTAATATCACATTATACACGAGGAGGTCGCATGTCTAATATAAACCAGTGTTGGAATGGGTCACCTGTCACCCGGTCGCATCAAGAGCTACTAAACCTAGCGATCGATTCAAATGCCGACCACTGATCAGGCCACGACCTCCTCCGAAATGTTATAGTCTAATAATGTAATAACAGAATAGTCTAGTATTGTTATACTGTTCCCTTAATTTAAGCCCCAAGGGCTATGGACTTTACCTTTGGTCTCTGAAACATGGCGATAACACGGCCTTCGGTACAAACTTCCATAATTGTCCCCTCAGTGGACGGAAGTTCGTAATAACAACGGCTCGCTACATAGTCATTTTATATATTTACTCTAAGCATTTGGTATCTCTAACTTCTAAGGAGGAGAAACGAAAGTATTAGGCATACCTACTTAAATTACCAGTGTTTTTAAAAAACAAATAGGATATAACAATGTGCCTGTAATTAACCTAGTACCAAAAATTATAGGATCGAAATTATAGAGTATTAAATTTCCTAAAAAGAAATTCTTTATATATTTGGATACCTTTGCGGGGAAGTTGTGGATGAGATTGGCAGGAAAGAAAAATATGGATGAAGAAGGGGAAAGCCTATGCATAATAATGGGACACAATAAGCTAATTAAATTTTTTTTTTTTTTGAGTTGTATATTATGGGCAATAAAACGGAAAAACAATTTCCAACCCTTTTTTAACTTGGCGGCTCATGCTTGGAGGCTATGATCTCGAAGACTTGGATTTAAGCTCCACATAAACCTGAAACAAAAAAATGGTTTGGATCTTAAGACGAATCACCTGAACTTGAGGATCCTGCTACAGTGGGAGGGTCAAAAGGTTTGTCTCAACCCCCCCCCCCCTCCAATTAGATTTTACATTTTGACGACCATTTTGACGTTTGTGACGGTTATTTGAGTTTACTTGAATGTACTTACACGTTTTCTTATGATTTGAAATGAAGTGAAATGAAAAATTTCAGGCCCAGGAAAGATTGTGGAGATTGAAGAGTCAAAGAGTGGAAGAAGAAAATGCAATCAAGATATTGAATTATGATGACATTAGGTTAAGGTTATTTATTCCTTGACTACTCAGAAACTTTGTTTGGCGCAGAACTGACTCAAGTCCAGTAGGTAGGACCAATAGACATTGATATTAAATTTAAAAAACTATGCATCTCCGGCGAGCGGAAGTTAGCAGGCGACTCGTTTTAAAAAGACTATGTAAAAAAACCAGTCTTAGAATGGACCACCCATCTAACACCCGGTTGTGGTAAGAACAGCTTAACCTTGCAATCGACTCAAATGCCGGCCACTGATTAAGCTACGACCGCCTAGCGAAACTGTTCAAACATACGAAAAATTCTTAAAACGAAAAAAGTTCCACTTGAGACCAGAGCTTTTTCTCGGTCACGAATGTACAAAACACAGAAGCTCGAAAATAAAGGCAGAGCGAACTAAAAGCATTCAGAGTGACTTTTAAGTAAAAGCTACATTGGCTAATTAGGGTGACCTTGGCCCGAAAGCTAAAGGTCAAATGGATGTTACAGAGCGAGAAAAGCTCGTAGGTTTAGACGTTTTTTATTTTTCGAATCGTTCATGCGCTTATGTGCTTGACCTTTTATACATTTGGGTTAAATGATTAAGATGGATTGAAATTGTAGGTTATATTTTTGCATGACGTCGTTACGTTTTAAGGTGATCGTAGCATAATCGATTCGATCGGTTAAACAGTTCATACCATGGCTTGGTGATAGATGAGTGATCTATTCTGACACTGGATTTCAAATATCCAACCTCCTTCGTGTTTCGGAAGCCCCGATTAAGGTCAGTGAGTGATATTAGTCGTGAGAGATTGTGGGGGTTACGGGGATGACGTCAGACGGCAGTCGGTGATCTTAACTCGCCCCACAGCCACATTCTCTGCAATCTAAGCTGACCCTGGTACTAGACCGGGATAACGCTAGGAAGGAGTTAAGATATGATTTTAGCAAATCCACGCTTTTTCTTGCTTTAATGTTACGTATAAAATTCTCGTGTCACTCCGAAACGGCTTGACCGAATTTTATGAAATTTTATATGCATATTCAGTAGGTCTGAGAATCGGCTACTATCTATTTTTCATACTCCTAAGTGATAAGTCCTTCCTAATAAGCTAGCTGCAAAAGGATGTTTCAATGGAAATTTCCAGCTGATCCCATCGCAGGTATTTCCTGTGGCTGAGTTCAAAAGTCGCGGGGCAATCTCGATATTTCGTGACGCGTCGTGTTTTAAAATAAAGATAACATTGATTTGCTTAAAACTGACGTAATAACAGACAATTCATTTAATAGGTTTTGTTATAAATATTGGTATTTATTCTTAGTTTTATCGTAATGCTTTCTGTAATTTTTAATTCCGTCATTTTCTGTCATACTGCTCGTCGCAAGCATAAGCACCGCCGTATCGGGCTCCGCCCGCGTACCCCGCAGCGCCCGTAGCGCTAACGCCCGCCGCGCCGGTCGCGTTACCCGTCGCCGACGACACCGCTCCAGAGTTCGCAGCGCCACTCACTGTTCATTTAAGCGATGTTATTAAAAAGTGTAAGCATATTTGGGCAAGTGGGCATTTTTTGAGATTTATTTGATTATTTATTTTCATTTCATTTATCGTTTACTTCCAAATTGTAGGTTTGGTAATGGTATTGACACCCAGACTAGAGGCGAGAATCGAACCCATGACCCCCGGAGCAGAAGGCAGGGTCACTGCCCACTGCACCAACGGGACAGTAATTATCACTTAATTTGTATGCAAAATTAAGCTCTCGTTCGCTCGATGGCTTTTTCACGCGAGAGCGCTTTTATAACGAGACGCTTTTCTATCAAGCAATATTCTATTTTAAATGCTATGTTATATACATATACGCATTTTTTTTGTATCGACGATGGTTAAAAAGCGCCAACGCCAGCGAGGTTTAACGCGAAGGCCCGTAGAAGAATTTGTCAAATTGGAAATGAGAACCAAACACACAGTCGATGCTAAATTGGTCGAATAGCGTAAATAGTTTAAATATGGCCACCATATTAATTGGAAACAGCATAAGTCGTATTAACAAGTTTCTCTGACGTAATGCAGAAGTTGCGGCGAGTTAGGAACACTTGCGAACGCCGAGTGCCCCAAATAAGGATTAAGGACTAATCCTGTAAATAAAGGATATCAATGAACAAATCCTCCTAAAATAGCAAATACAGCTCTAATCAGCACCGTATCTTTTTAATATCTTTCTACGCTAATGTCATAAAAACTAAATGAGGAACAATCCAAATAAAGTGTTTTCTTATACATATGTACATACACATTAAAAATAACAGTTTAAGTTAATACACACATCTTTAAGAATATAAGTTAGGAGGGAAAAATAATATGTTAATGGTTCATCTATTTCGTAACGCTTCCCATCGCCTCCGTGGCGCAATCGGCTAGCGCGTTCGGCTGTTAACCGAAAGGTTGGTGGTTCGAGCCCACCCTAATATAAAAGCTGAAGAGTATGTTTGTTTACTCGAACGCGCTTATCTTAAGAACTACTGGTCCGATTTGAAGAATTATTTCAGTGTTAGATAGCCCATTAATAGAGAAAGGCTGTAGGCCATATATAAACTCGCAATTTTTTTTTAAACCTAATTTTAACCTAACAAGTAGTTGTCTATATATAGAGTCTGCATACTTTAAAAAAATATATTTATAATATCACAAAAAAATCCATCCTTTTTTTAATAATTCAATCCGTTCCTTTCAGGAAGGTTCCGTCAACAGATAAAATCATCAAAATTGGACAAAAATCATTAATTCGTAGTATAAAATTATTTTATTATATACGGCATCATGTAGATGTACACAGATTATAATGTTTCTTTCGCCTCTCCTCGACCCGATTCTGATGATGTTTTCCGTAGATAAGTTTAATTAAAGTATCTTTAGAAAATCTGGAGAAAATGAAAAAAAATTGTTTTGGATATAAATGTGGTAGGTAATATCTGCCTAGGTAAATTCTACCTAGCATTATCCCGTCTTCTCATGTACCTTTATACCTTTTTTCTTTATCCCTTCCTTTACTCCTATCTATTTATCTAATTAGAAGTAGCGTCACCCTTGCAGTCCTTAGTCGCAGCCGAATTGTGCCAGAGCGTTCGGATACCAGTATCTCTTTGTCACATAAGATCGGCGTGATGTGGCGGCAATGCTAGTCAAGTGATGATATTGTTGCCGCGTTTCGTTCGGTTTGTGAGGGGTAAAAACTTGACAAAAATAACTACATCACTCATTCTAATCACTTATTTGTTTAATAACTATACTCTTTACTAATATATAAAGCTGAAGAGTTTGTTTGTGTGTTTGCTGGAACGCGCATATCTCAGGAATTACAAGTCCGAATTGAAAATTTTTTTCAGTATTAATAGTCCATTTATAGAGGAAGGCTATAGGCTATATCGCATGCTTAATCGTAAATTTTATTTTTTGGTCGATTTTTTCGATCGATTTGGTCGATTACGTTTTTGGTCTAAAGTGTGTTAATGATACAAGCCTGTTAACGTCCTCTATCATCCAATACTCAGATACAGTTAATGACGAGTTTAGGCCACCGGGAAGTCTCACAAACCGAACGAAACGCGACAACAACAACACCATCACTAGACGTAACAGCATTGCCGCCACTTCACGCCGATCTCATGTGAGATAGAGGTACCGGTACCCGGACGCGCCGGCCCAATTCGGCTAGAAGCGTGGCGCTAACTCTAATTACGATTAATATCACAAAGTAACATTAATCGGGTCCCACTATTTTACGTGCCTTCCGAAACACGGAGGAGGTCGGATATCAAATATAAACCAGTCTGTTTTACGTGCCTTCCGAAACATGGAGGAGGTCGGATATCAAATATAAACCAGTGCTAGAATGGGTCACTCAGTCATTAGCCAGGCGCAGCAAGAGCAACTTAACCTAGCGATCTACTCAAATGCCGACCACTGATTAGGCCACGACCTCCTTGTGTCCTCTAATCGTGTAATGTATTAATGTATAAGAAATGTGACTTGTCTGTTATAAGTACCAATAAATCTCTTGTATCATTTCACTCGTAACATTCCATAATATCATTCTTATCAGATATTTTCGAATGTTACGAGCGCATTATCAAAGACGTAGTTTGGAGAGAGCTTTGTTGCTGTTGCTGTTGAGCTACCGGTATGGCTCAACAGCAGGCGCCAAGATTCACCACCACCAATGTGCAATTTTCAGTCATGTTTTCGGCGCCTTATACTTTAGACCCTCAGTAATTTAACAGTTAAAAATCTTAAAAGTACTAATCTACATTTAAACGCGTATTTGCTCTACTGAGTTTTAATGGTAACCTCCCTAACAAAACTTTATTGGAGGCTGAAAAAATTGACCTTTTCAAAAGTATTCCTTGAACGTGGTGTTTTAAATTGCATTTTTATAAAAGCCTTCCGAAGTTTCAAGGTTGTGGACGATGTAAAAGGATATAAAGTTTAACTGGCGACGGAGCGGAGTCCCACGCGCGGCCCACCGCCGGCCCACGCCCCTGCCTTACCGCACCAGAGACATCTGACAACCGTACGTTGCTTACCTTCAATGTTGAACATTAACATACCTGAGTTGGATTCCTACGGAGGTTTCTAGAATGCTTGAACTATATTATTCTTGCTTTGATAATTATTCTCATATATTATACCTCAACGTAATGTAGTTCCACCTGACCGGAGAATTCATCCTATTAAATAATATTAGTAGTTTTATATAATAGGTACTTTCAGTGTCCTGTCGTAATGCCTTCAGTTTTCAAGCGTCACGTGACTCACGAAACAGGGAGTTTTATAGAAGCGGATGACGTCAGAACTGTCCCACTAATTATTCGTAACAGCAATTAGCTAACAGCTACCGTTAGATGGGCGTAACGGTTATATATGTACAGTGAAGTGGAGATAGCTATAGAGCTACGAACTCTACTACTACAGGGCACAAAGACGACCTGTAAACCGTTCGATCCTGCTCTACTGAGTTACAGTTGTTCCTTATCCTAGTACAAGCTTAACTGGAGAGATAATGAGCATATTGGGCGTAATGCAATCCTAGTCGTTCTGAAGTTTTCAGCTGTGGTTATTATACAATATACATTAATTAAATAAATGCTATTTTGGTCATGTTTTAATAATACAATTTAAGGCATAAAAACACTTAACTGCAGAGTAGGCAAAAAGCTGTTTTCTATTATACGTAATAACGCAAGTGGTTGTAACGTAACTGACGCGCACAGTGCTCTCTGCAGTGAGATTTGAGTGTGAACATTAATTTGTCTGAGTTGCACGTTTGACACATTTGGTGTTGATACGATACAGTTGGAGAGACGTATTGATTAGGCTAAATCAAATAAACGTTCATACCGATAACTGATGCAATAAAATGTCATTCACCTAATGGCGATTGGTGCTCTCTTCTTCTACCTCTTCTTTCTATCTTCTCTACACGTTGCAAGATTATGTTTTGTAAGGATTATCAGAAATCGTGTATATTTAGGAACACGAGTCAAAGAAAACGGAACGGTGTTTCGATTTTTCTGATGAGAAGTATGTATATATTTTATTTATCCAGCCGTTTATATAGCTGCTGCTCTTTTGAGTTCATTTTATTTACACATTAATGATCACATCGCTTATTTTTTTCTCCTGGAAAACGTAGAAGTGAATATGTCTCAAACATATACATCACCATCTAGAAAATATTTTATCTCTTTAGTAGGAGATTCGGTTACGGTTATGCGATTATGTTACATGCCTAATTGAATTACTACTTTTTAAATAAATATATAATTTTTTTAACTCAAGGAACTTGTCATTTTCCGTGAGACATTGTGAAGCCTCGCGCTAAAAATATCCGCCGTCGTGGTCGTGGGAGGCGTTCTTTTCCGATAACCATATTTAGGTTGCAACTGCGTTTTGGGAAACCTACACAGTTTTACAAGTATAGGCATTGCTTTAATAACTCGAAATCCTATTACAAGGTAATGTCTTTGAGCATGGCCTTTGTTTTTATTAATATTATCAAATCACTTTATTCTGCATGCTTAAGATTCAGTTGTAGTTAACAATAGAAATAACCTCGTTTTAGGTTTGATTTGATAATAAGATCTATTTTTAATAATTGTAGGCAATAACACACAGCCTATAGTCTACTGACTCGATCACGAGAGCCAGATGATTACTGCCGGTCAAAGTATCATCTTTATATCTATTAGAATATAGAAACGTACAAGGTTTGAAAAGATTTGAAGCAAGAAAAAGATAAAGGTGCCTTATTTTGCATGTAAGACAAATAAAAACTAATTCAGTCAATTAAAACAGCAAAATTGACGAATAAACTATTAAATGGTGACAGTGAACAAAGAACAAATAAATTCTTGAGGCCCTAAACATGACTTTAAGCCACCTTCTTAAAGTCAAAAGTACTTTACGATGTCTGACATTTCTTTTAGGTTCTTAATATATATAAAAATAATTGTGTTAATGACATAACAGATACTTTCCAGAGTCATTACTTTAACCAATATGAATTTGTATATATTTCACCGCTTAACCAACAACCGTCGGCTATATTATTATATTAGCGGCTATTAACCCATTATAGCGACGATTCGTTCCGACTTCTGACGAACTCTCGAACGCACCTCTTAAGGCTGTGGAGCTAAAGAATGCTTTAATGGCCACTTGAGCCAACAGCTTCCATTTCTGAATGCACAACGCGTTTGATTCAAATAGTCCGGGGACGTAATCGTACAAAGATACCAATGATAAGAAAAACATCCATATCTTTATACGTTATTGAGGTATCTTGTTTATTTTGTTCAAACCTGTTGTCATAAAAACCGAATGTATATTAAAAAGTACATATGCTTATTTAAAGGTCGTTTGTTAAGTTTTCATTGCGAGTTCCGTAGCTAAAGAGTTAATTATAATTTTTGCGAGTGTACGAGTTAGGGGTCGTACATTTTTTTTTTTTTATGTTACAAGGGGGCAGACGAGCAGGCAGCACCGAAGTGCCTACCGGCACCCATGGACATCTGCACGACCAGAAGGCCAGCAGATGCGCTGCCGGCCCTTAATGAAAAAGTATACAGTCACAAAATTTATAATATTCGTAAAGCAGTGCAACGACTACAAAATGGCAGATACTCAGCTGAACGTCAGAGTGACATGAGATGTCACTCCAACACTGATTTTCAGTAGCTCCAATAATAGCCTAACGACAGCAACAGTTACGTTATCGTATAACGCATATACTAAGGAACAGAAAAAAAGAAGGATATGGCCAAACTAAGGAAGTCTGAGAGCTCTCCTTTAGGCGAACAAAGTCGCGGGAAACAGCTAGCATATTACAAGCTGTTACCTATAACACAGGCATTAAGTTGTCTACCTTATGAACAGACGTCCGTGTGTCATATAGTCCTGTATATATATTTTATTTATTTAATGCATTATACCTAAATAATGTCTTTACTAAATACTTTTTTCGCGCGTTTTCTTTCGCATTGTAGTCTTGCCTTAACATTTTATTTACGTTAAAACATTCTCGAACTAGTTAATTTTAGTACTTAACCGTCTATATTCAAACGTTAGACAACTAAACTCGTCTCTGTACTTGTTGCAGTGTACACTATAGCACAATCATGCACCGATTTTCTCTCATTTGAATTGTGGCACACGTTTGCCCCATATTTTTTTTTTATCTTACAAGGGAGCAAACGAGCAGGCAGCAGGCACTGAAGTGCCTACCGGCGCCCATGGACATCCGCACGACCAGAAGGTCAGCAGATGCGCTGCCGGCCCTTAATGACGAGTTTAGGCCATCGGGAAGTATCACAAACCGAACGAAACGCGACAACAACACCATCACTAGACGTGACAGCATTGCCGCCACTTCACGCGTAATATAATAGTCACTTTTTAGTATATTTTTGTAGAAAATAATGTAATCGTCATTATTGAATATATAATTAAATACAAAAATGTGTTAAAGAACGACGATTTTATTTCAGTTTACATGTTTGTAACGTACTACTGTGAAGTTGGGAATTTCGGGTTACATCAGTTTACGTAAGAGGTATCGATATATATATTTTTTAAATATATAAATACATACATACAGATGGATAATGCAACCAGACTCAAGGCGGGAATCGAACCCACAACCCACGAAGGGCAATCCCGATATAACATACGCGTGAGTTTAAAAACCGGTTTAAAATTAATATGAATTCCGCTCACGAAAGTCTAAGTTCTAAAATATTACTATGCCGTTGTAGAAAGACTTGAAATTTTGTATATAACTTTTAAAATGCATATAGTGCCCAAATGTAAAGATTTGTGGCCGAACTTCGACAATAATCATTTAAGTGATCATTCAAATGAAGCTATGTCTGGTTCGGCGTTATTATTAATAGAGTTGTAATGTAATTAAAGTAATTTAGGAATTGGATTATAATTGCTCAGAAGGGGGACTTGCATCAATAAATTTAAATGTCTGAACCATGGTTATTTAGAGGTATGTATTGAAATAATATTTTAAGGTATGTTTTATAATACTTCAAGTAGTAGCAAATAGGTACAGCAATGCCTTAGCGAATTGCACAATTTCTGATCCACCGAGTTTAGACTCCCCATACACGCGGTCAACAAATGTTATAGGGACTTCACCAATTGTGTAGTCTAGTTGCCTTGCCCTGTAATATAAAAAAAATATTTATGTTACTTTAACTTCACGGATGCGGAGATTAGCGTAAGCGGAGGCGGAACTGAAAAATAATACTAAATCGCGATTTATAAAAGAAAAAGAAAGTAAAAAGTAGAGAAATGCATAACATAAGCAACTCAACCGAATGCACTTATCGCCTAACAAAATCTTTTAAAAAAACCTCGCCTTAAAGTCTCGCAACGCAGTTCTTCTACCGTAAAAAGTTACACGAAACACTAATATCAAGATGATTAGATTATTGGCCTTCAAAAAATGATCATCAACATAAATCTCAGCCGTTGAAGCTCGTTGGATCGGCTTCGCTGGAGAATAAAATAAGTTTCTCGACATTTCGGCTTCTTGCAGTCATTGACTTGAACATTGCTACGTCGATGCGGTAGAGTTATTCGTACGATTTACTGAGAGTATTTATTTGGAACGAAAAGAGTAAAGGCTTAAAAAGTTAAATCTTAAGACATGAAGTAAATCTCAGCCGTTGAAGCTCGTTGGATCGGCTTCGCTGGAGAATAAAATAAGTTTCTCGACATTTCGGCTTCTTGAATAATTCGTATAGCCGTTCTCGAATTTTGCGCCTAGCAACATTAATTTTTATTTATATAGAGGATCACTGATAATCTTGCGCATGCCTTTCTGCTGCCTCAAGTGCTAACGCTAACTCCACTGCTCTTCTATAAGATAAATCCTGTTCAGCAAACAAACGAGATCGCATATCGTCACTTATCAATCCGGAAACAAACTGGTCTCTTAAGTTTTCTTCGAGATTTGATTGAAAATTACACGTACTCGCTAAATGTTTAAGAGCCTGAAGGTACTAAAATAATTCAATTAATATTTTGGGTATAGCTATACTTATAAACAAATAAGTGAATAAGTGATTAATGAAAAAGGGCGTAATACTTTAAGTTATTTTAAGATTTATAGTTCTATAAGGTTTCTTTTTACTTTATAAAATCACTGCATTTTTTTTACTAATTTATGCTTATCAGTACTTTTCCTTTACTTGTATATCAAGATATAATGTCTTGCCAAATTTCATGATTCCGGGTGAATGTCAAGTACCTGAAAGGTTTAAATTCCCTTTGCGATTCTATTTAAATTTAAGAATCTTTAAATCACGTCTTGACTTGCCTTATATTTTTTTCATGCGAGTCGATAGTCGAACTCTTTGGGTCGATATAGACCAAATTGGGTATTACTAGTCACCGTTAATTAAAATTTTTCGCCTACAACCAAGCTAAATAAAATTTACGAATATTAAACGTAAACCGCCTTCAAAATACACCACACAACTAAAAAGCAATAATAATTTGTACTTTCTTACGATTACTTACTAGACACCTTCTCATGCATTGAAGTTACTGTTTTACGTGTCTTCCGAAACACGGAGGAGGTCGGATATCAAATATAAACCAGTGTTAGAATGGGTCACCCATCTATCACCCGTTCGCAGTCAGAGCAACTTAACTTAGCGATCGACTCAAATGCCCACCACTGAGTTATATACTTGCTGGCTTCTTCTATGTTCTTTAACAATAACTTAGTGTCCCTTGTTCTTAGTCTTACGTCTTTAATTAATTGCGTTTTAAGGTCTGTTTTCACGACGCAGCGTTGTGCGTCAGTATCACGGAAATGCTTGTTAATTCTGCAATTTGCTTCCTATTTGTGCCTTATACATTACTGTGTTTAACGCCGGAGCCAGACATAGCAGAAAGTGTTTGTACATTTTTTCCTTGAAGACTACAAAGTTCTACTAAACTTTGCGCAGGTACACAAAGGCCCCGGCCACACTACATGATCATTTAAATGAAGCTATGTCTGGCCCCGGCCAAAAAGTGTTGAGCAAGACACCGCTTAGTATTAGAAATATTATTCACTACCTGTTTTCCGCAACTTCGTCCGCGTAGATAGCAAATATAAACCAGTTCTAGAATGGGTCACCCATCTATTACCCGGTCGCAGCAAGAGCTACATGACTTAGCGATTGACTCAAAGGCCACGACCTCCTCTAATTCTCCCGAAAGTATAAGCAACAATATCTTTCTTGCCTTTGGGTGCGGAATGTTTTATAAATATTCAATTTAATTAATTTTCTTTTAACAAATGTACGCTTGCATTTGCATTTTAGAGGACCTCTCCTTGAATGCCGGTATCTTTTAGCCCCTTTGGACAAATATAACTTGAAAGTTTTTATTCTATAATTTTTTGGACTCCCCTCCCAACTCTATGTTTTGAGCATAGATGCACTCTGTGAAGGCGTGCATCTGCACGACCAGAAGGCCAGCAGATGCGCTGCCGGCTCTTAATGACAAGTTTTAGGCCACCGGGAAGTCTCACAAACCGCACGAAACGCGACAACAACGCCAGCACTCGACGTGACAACATTGCCGCCACTTCACGCCGATCTTATGTGAGCCAGAGGTGATAGAACCCGGGCGCGCCGGCACATTTCTTCCGAGAGAAAAATTATATTAAAAAAACCGGAACGAATATAACAAGGCAATTTCGATTTATTCATAATGTAAAAAAGATTGTCAACTTTATTAATTTAATTTATTTATACTTAAAGATTATTATTTGTCTGTCATTCTATATAAACATAATTTGCATTTGGCTGGCCCGTTGGCGCAGTGGGAAGTGACCCTGCCCTTTGTATTTTCTACTTGAATATCTTGGCACTTTTTATTTAATAAATTTAAGTAATACACCTTGCGGAAGGAAAAATTCCCATATTGTCTTTGCAACTGTACGAAATAATTAGTATAAGTCGAGGTTTCCATGCCTGTTCCTATCCTACAACTTAGATATCAAATCGAATAAGTCAAATATGTTTTAGAGACAATAGACAATATAATAAACTTTGTAACTAAGGAGAAAGTCTTAGCTTAATCAGTGGCCGACATTTGAGTCGATCACTAGGGACATAATATACTGTGCTACAAAGTGCCATTTTCTTGGCCCATTCTAAAATGTTGTTCTGGAATTAATAAATCTTATTTTTTGCCCTTCGTAACATAAAAACATATCTCTCAATTCCGCTATTTAACAAGTAACCTTACTTAGTGGGTATATTCAATTCTATGGCAAGCAGAAACATATATTTTTTTCCATATTTATGCAAATTAATCTCAACTTCTCCACTTATGAACGGTTCATAATATCTTTTAATCTTAAAAATAAACTGAATGGCAATAAAACAATAATTATACACGCCGCATAAATCAGCATAATTCGTTGACTTATTGCGGGCCTTTACAAATCTAAAGTTCCATAGATTTATTTAAAAACTAGCGGACCCGGCAGACATTGTCTTGCCGAATTTAGAGTCATCTCTTATTAGCCAATTAACCGATCACCTTTAGGTTTTTTCGATAACGAAACGTGACACTGACCGTATTAGAGTAAGAGACTAAGGGCCCCTGAACAGCCAGACTTAGAGTACATATTGTAAAAGCTGAAAATTTGTCAGCGCATGCGCAGCGCTCTCTATGCTGGTAATAAAAATGGCCCACTAAGATGTTTAAGTGATCGTGGCTTTGGTAGGATTCTAGCACTGGTTTGTATTTGATATCGGACCTCCTACGTGTTTCGGAAGCCACGTAAAACAGTGGGACCTGATTAATGACACTTTCTGATATTAGTCGTAAGGTTGTAGAAATCCTCGGGGTTCCGAGGATGACGTCAGACGGCAATTGGTTATCTTAACTCGCCCCACAGCCACATCCTCTGCAATCTAAGGGGACCCTGATATTGGACCTGGATCATTTTAAGACGAAGAATTTGTCATAATAAAATGGTTGGACTAAAATAACTGAACTGAAATTTGAGCCTCATTAGCTCAATGTTGGTAAGGATAGAATGACATCCGCAAAGTACCCGGTTCAAACCACGACAGCAAAAATTCGGCAAAGTCGGTAAGAATAGGGAATTTAATCTGTAAGTCGGGGCGCCTATATTTCCATGGAAGATTTAATAAACCCGAGTCCATTGTTATCAATACAATATCCTTCAAAAATTCAATAAGACGCCGGCGTTTGCTTCCCTTTCGAAAAAGCCACCTCAACCTAAAATAACAGACGATGGGACGACATAATTTGATATTTCGGATGAAGATATAAGGACGGGGGTTGGAAATTTACACTTATTTGTTGAAGGTGGGTGAACTTTACAAAATTACAAATAAATATAAATGCTATGGACAAAGCAATTAAAAAGTACCTAAACCTATTAATAAGACATATAATATGATCAAAATTAAAGAGAACGCATTAAAAATTACGCCAAAAAGAAATAGTTTGGAAAATCCAAAGTGCACGCTCCATAACACTTACACCGGGCATCAGGTGCTTACATTTTGTTACAACTTTCATCATACGTAATATATATATATACTATTTTACAACGGAAAAGTAATGAATTGTAAATAAATTTATTACATTTTGGCGATCAGAACAATCTCTTAGAAGACGCTCAATACAGATCCTATTATCATCATCATTTCAGCCTGGGTGCTTCCACTGCTGAACGTAGACCTCCTCCATCAATTTCCACGAATGATCCTATTATAGTACACTAATATTCCGCTAGAGAATCAAGCTGAAATTTAGTTTTTCGTTAATTATAATTAAACGATACCGCATTATATACCAATTTTCAATAGGGAAAGGCGCGCCATAATTCTGAAGCTATTAAAAAAAACTTTAACGTGACAAGTTGAGCGTTTCGAACGTGATCGTGCCAGATCCACACACACAGACATTCGTTCGTTTTACACTAAATAAAATTACTGTACTTCCAAAGTATCAAAAGTGTTAAAACACAACTTTCATCTTAAGCGTTGTGTATTTAGATTTGTCATTAAGTGCCGTACCAAAGTAATAGAGTGATTTTTAGTTCACGAAATGCCTTGATTTTGATTTAGTGAGAGTAGAGCACACCCCGTGGGGCGTGCAATACCCAAAATGTATATAACGTCTCAGGTAATTAAAAGACCAGTTTTTTTACGCTGTGAAATGCATTTACGGACTAACTTTTTCGAACAGCAAATTAACCACGCAAGGCCACACTTCGTCTAATTTTAAGGAAAATTGGTCACTAATTAAGTACCTACTTTTGTTACATAATTATATCGAGTATTGATTACTCTCCTTAAGTATTCTAAGTGTCTCACCAGTCACTGTGTATAAACTGTAAAGCACGCAACGCGAAAGCAAACCGACTAGAGTAACACGTGAGATTCCAAAGACTTTACACACGCAAAAAGAAGGGTACTATACATTTGACGTATCTCTGTGTCTGTTAGTGACATCGTACGTGACGTCATTGAGATGCTTTTAGCTACAATTTATGAACCTCTTTTTCTTAGCTGCGGTAGAGATTTATGAAGTCTTTTGACTTTACCAAGGCGTATTTGTTGCATCGGGGATTCTTAGAATTTTAAAGTAAATATTATTACTTCTATTAATATTTTGCACTTCCACAGACACACAATCGTCTCAGATAGTGTGAGACGCTAATTGGTCCTAAAAAGATTTGGGAAGTCGTCAAATTTGTTTATAATAAATGTGAAATGTCTATATTCTCTTCTTTGTGTATAAAAATCGAATTATAAGCCTTTGTCATCCTCCTATCTGCTGGACTGATATGGATAATAATTAGTGTGTATATCCCATGGGGTTAGTGGATGATTTGCATAGAAAATTAAGCTAAACGAAAAGAGCTTGGTCTTTTTGTTTATTTGCACCACCAGAAGGCTCGCAAAGGCGATCCCGGCCTGTAAAGAAGGATTTTGGCCACCGGGAACTCTCAGTAACCAAACGAAATGCGACAACATTACCATCACTTGAAGTGACAGCAATTCCGCCACTTTACGCCGATCTAATGTGAGAAAGATGGTACTCGGATGCGCCGAACCAATTCGTCTGCAGACCAAAAGGACTGCAAGCGTGGTACTACCTCTAAATAAAACGGTCGAAGACGATTCGGACAGTTCTACGTTGAATGCGGTCAAATGGAAGCAGCTAATATTGTGGGGCTCCTGCCCAAACATGTCAGCAAGGCCGGATTTGCACCTTATACAATTGCGAGCCACGGGCTGGTGTGAAGTACTGCTTCGCTTTGTTGAAGATGCCAAGATTAGAGGCTAACTTAGCCTTCTGTTCTAAGTGACCGCGGAACTGAACATCACTCGATGTTCAGTTGTCGACTTCAAGTATTCCGATGCTGGCTGAGGCAACTAGAGAAGTGTAGAATATAATCTTATTTACCTGAATTAGGTATGATTCTCGTTAGTACTTAAAAATGGCTGGACTATTTATTTGACTCCTTCTGTTTTATTTTTAGACACATTATTTCAGGGAAGGATTAAAGAAACGAAAGAATTCAGTGGAATATTTTAGCTATACTAATAGACTTATTATTAGGTGTCTTCCTGGAGTGGAACTCTCTTAGGAGTACGGGCCTTGAAGCTAACCACCTGGCTTCGTCCGCGCAGAATCAAGTAAAAACATTAGCATGATGATATATAGCCTATAGCCTTCCTCGATAAATGGGCTATTTACACGAAAAGCCTTTATTCTAGTAATTCTTAAATACAATTAGGCCCGTGGGTGTGCTTTCCATAATTATTTTATCGCACATATACGGAGAAGGTTTCTATAGCACGCTCTACGTCTTTGTTATATTTTAATCAACTTGTACAAACAGTATGACAGGACAGTTATGTTATTTTTTTGTGTATGATACACCATTAATTGCTTTTTTTTTATGTTACAAGGGGGCAGACGAGCAGGCAGCAGGCACCGAAGTGCCTACCGGCGCCCATGGACATCTATTTGTAATGAGCGGTGCTTTGTCCGCACAAGAATAATAAATAAAAACTTATAGAAGGTTGGTTTTAAATCGAACAAGCATAGAGCAGGAACAACAGCATTCTTCCTCGACCTTTTAGTGTAAGCTAATGTTTGTTGTGTAGCTACTGTTACATAACAAGATGGCAATGATGTCGAGTGGAAAAGGATACACCGAAGCGAACTAGATGGCGCTGTACGGATGACGACGACCGCAGTACAAACACTGAAAATCTCCATACAAACTAACTCACTTTCATTCTTCGGACTCTTCGGAATCTTCGGACGATGATTTGCTGTTTACAAATGGCTACTTTTTCAACTAGCCCCTCATAGAAGATAGACCATCTTCTATGAGGGGCTCCTTATATATTAATCTCCGTGGCTTAAGCAGTTCAGATTTGTTAATTTTTGTTTTTCTCAAACATGCGCGGAAATAGTGTCATTAATATCGAAAAAAGAATACACGAAGTCTGCAATGTTTTAGGAAATTACATTATTGTCGTGTTTTTAAAATTCGTACAGGCCGGTTGCAGCCAGAGCAACTTAACTTAGTGATCGACTCAAATGCCGACCACTGATTAGGCCACGACCTCCTCAAATTCTCAAATTCTCAATCCTCAATTCTGCCAAATAAGCAGAAATTTTCTTAAACTTTGTATATTCATTAAGCAGCTTGAATACGACTCGGTCTAAAATTGAGTTTCCTTTGTGATCAAGTTGGGTCAAAGGAATCGAAACAATATCGTTAAAAGAGACCCTTTAATTAATTGCCAATTCGACATTTCGAATTAAACGCTCGTAAAACTCTGTTTGAAGACTCTGTTTTTCTTGACTCAACATTTACCCACGCAAAAAGCACTGTCAATAGACTGCATCAAATCCTCCCACGTGTATGGTGATAGCTGGAAAGATAGTATATATGTTAAACCATGTAGTAATAAACATGGGCTGGTGCGTCCGGTTACGAGTACCTCTTTCTCACATAAAATTGGCGTTAAGTTGCGGCAATGCTGGCTGTATTGTAGTTTGTATTGTATTATAATATCGCCCACACAGAGTGCCGAAAATCGTAACAAAATAACCCTAAATGTAAGTAGCGCCACTTTGCTTAGACTTACGTACTATAGATTTATTCTATGCTAATTGTATGCAGTGGTCTATGGTTGTTGTACCGTGTCGTTGGTCACAGTGACATAACGTTGAGTCGAGCTAACACCGCGTTTTAATAATCATTAACTCACTTTAGACCTAAAACGTAATTGTTGTAATATTAAACATAAAGTTTTCCGAACGATTGTTTGGTTTCCGCGGTGGCCGCGTGTGGCGCTGTACAGTGGCTATATGCCCCTTAAGAATTTTCATTTAATCTTTAAAATAACAATACGTCAAAACTTTTAATTCGTTTTACTACTTTGGAGTGTTTACAGAACGACGCTCCAGTTTTTGAAAAACACGAAATCTATCGTAGGGGAAAGTATGTTCAGTATCTACTTACAGTAAGACACACTCACACACAGCATTGCCGCCACTTCACGCCGATCTCACATGAGATCGGCGTGAAGTGGCGGCAATGCTGTCACGTCTAGTGATAGTGTTGTTGTCGCGTTTCGTTCGGTTAAAACGTCACGGAATATTTGTAAATGGTAATTTAATTCGGCCATTTACATATCGAAATGAATAATGTGTATTGTAAATATGAGGTCCTTTCACGGTTAGTCAAATATTTGATTTATATTTCCAACTCTTTCTTTAGACTGTAAGAACTTAGGAAAAACTAAACTACTTTGCTTTAATCCGCGAATGAATACGAGGAAAAATCGGTGTAATGCTGCAACCCGAATGCTACACCACCGAATCCGCCACCAAAGCACAGCACTACACTGACTTTCTACGGACATTAATGTACAGTGCAAATAAAAGGTAATAAAAATATTGAAAGATTAAAAGTGGAATACAAAAAAAAAAATTTCATAAACTTGATGCGTACTCTGCAGAGAGATTTTTTACCTATAATAAAATTTTATAAAAATTAAACCAACCTCTTTTTCCTGCCTTTTTGACTGGAACGAAAGCTGCACTCTGCTCCCTAAAAGTGTAGATACAATTGGAGATGATCGGTCTACGATTTTAAGATATATCTCGCAGCTAAGCTTTCTTAGTTTTCCTGATAATCCTTACAAAACCTTGCAAGGCTTTTCGATTTTTCTGGTGAGTAGTGTATATTCTTTAAGTCTGAGATTTTAGCACGTAATGTAGCAATCGTTGTTCTTATAGACTCGCTACTACTAAAAAACAGCTGAACAGATTGAAATTCTATTTGTTTTGTTGTATTCCACTTATTCCAGGGAAAATAAAAGACTAAAGAATATTTGAAAATCAAAAAATTGCACGTTTAGTCACTACTTCCGAATACTTAAATACTATGTTCAAATATGGTTTACGATTTATACATATTTAATTAGCATACTGTATATTTTCGGTAGTATATATATGCCTATAAACCACTAGTTTTAGTTTTTCCTCCGCGTAAAACTAGGTGAAAAATTTTAGCGTGATCATATATAGCCTATAACGTTCCTCGATATATGGGCTATCTAACACTGAAAGAATTTATCAATTCGGCCCGGTAGTTCCTGAGATTAACCCGTTCAAGTAAACAAACAAACTCTTCAGTTTTATATATTAATAAGTATTAGATATAAAAATATTCTATTTCCCTTTGAGAAAAGACTTTAAAATGGTACAGCTCTCCCTTCCGTCGTGTAATACGTTAAATCCCATTTAAAAATTCGTTGATTCTTCAGCTATCGAGTGGATTCATAAGGTTTCTAAAACCTTAGAGGTAGAGCACCACGCTGGCAGTTCTTTATACCTGCAGCCGGATTGGTTAGACATATCTGGGTACCAGTACCTCTTTCTCACGTAAGATCAGCATGAAGTGGTAGCAATGATGTCACGTCAAGTGATGGTATTGTTATCGAATTTCGTTCGTTATGTGAGAATTCCCGGAGGCACAAAACCCTCTTTAAAGGCTGGCAACACATTTGGGGTGCAGATATCCATGGGCGTCGGTAGCCACTTAGTTGAACGGCCTGTCCGTTTGCCCCTTGTAATTAAAAAAAACTATGCCGATCCACCGGGAAACTCGTCCACGTGCAAGTCAGATGATGAGGTGCTGACTCTTTACGCCCACATTCCGTTAAGAATTAATTGTTTCCAACTATTTAAGCGGTAAGCGGAAACGTGTATACCTCTCTATAGGTTGAAATGGATAATAAAGCAAATTCAGATTGTATTAAAATAGTAATAGAGCTGCAATTAGTGTGTACTCACATGTTTGATGTCGTAATGTAGGATGCTCTCAACGTATGTGGGTAGTTGGTTAACAACGGTGAAGTATCCGAACACTGAGGCGCCGTGAGTTATCACAATTGCCCACACCGGGGCAGACGTCAGCAGACTGCGCCACGGGACGGACGTGTTCTGAAAATAAGAATATATAAGTTTTACGATTAGGATTATAAAATTATATACTAATAAGATATGAAAAATTAAGTTGGAATAACAAGCTTTAACACTAATAAAGCATAAAAATTGTGCTTTTTTAATTCATGCTTATTTTTCTTGTAAATAAGTGTTTATTAAAAAATATATACATGAATCTGCAATTTTTACTTTATATCTAAGGGATCTTCCATAAATATGGATACAAATATAAGGGGGAGTAGGATTGTATCAAAATGTGACAACGGACAGGAGGGAATGTACAAAAGGTTTGTGTCGTAACACGTCACCATTAAAAGGAACCCAAAAATATGACAAACAAATTACACTGGTCTATTAAAATTATTTATAGTACATACATCAAATTAAAAAGTATGTGTCAAAGTCATGAAATTCCTGTGACGTAATTTAGGATGACCCTTAATAATCACGTTTAACTAAGCTTATTAGTTCGTGCTAGGAGGGAGTGTGGCGGTAGCCCAGCGGCCTTTGGTAAAAGCCAGGACCCTCATACATTTCAACTCTCTCTAATTTCGGCGAAACTCTCAAGGCTCTAAATTGCTTAGCAAACATTATATCTATGTTATCTACAACACTGAGTCACGTAATAAATTTTAGCACCCGAATCAAGGCCGCTAATTAAAATAACATGATGGAGGGTCACGTAACATATGGCGCATACAAAGAAACTGCGTCAAGGTGTCATACGAATTTGTTTGACTAATAAGGATGTCATTTTTCACACGTCTTTATTTAAAAATACTTGTGTATAGGAAAGCATAGAAGCCTCATTGAATCTATGGACAGCAGCTGGTAAAAACCGAAGAGCCTTTATTATATTACCCAAGGGTGAAATATAGAATATTATAAACAGATTGTTTTAGCCGAACTTAGCAAACCAAGCACTTCCCAATTCTACTGGACTAACATCGAATTCACTCTTAACACAAGCTTTATGCTTTAGTTGAATAATAAACATGGACTAAAGATCGCCGTCTGGTCTTAATTCGGCTATATATCTTTCTCACTATACTTATTCAAAATTATGTACAAAATTTGAATTCTTTGTACAACAAAATGTAGTTGTGCTAAGAATATTTGACAGTTAATGTACGTACGCACGCCATGATTACGCTTTCACACCATCTTTTAGTAAAATGTATACATGTGTGTGTAAATCATTTAGAATTGGTGTGCGTGTGATTTTTTTTAAATAATTTAATATATGCATAATGTATATTTTATTGTGCCAAATTACACACTTCTCCGTCCGCGCAAATTTTCCTAAAATGGTACCGACAGTTTTTGCTTCACGTATTAATAAATACATATTAGTCATACCACAAAAATTAGACTAATTGTTAAAAAGAAAAAAATATATCATGACTAACCCCCTTGTTGGAGTCTTGAGGTAGAGTCTTCATCAAATAGTTCCGCTCGGTTTCAGAGATGCGAGGATGCTGTGCGGGGGTGTCATAGACCACAGCGAACCATGCCACCGACCACATCACACCGATTATACCTGAGAAAACATCCTATAATATCAGTCTCTTAACAATGGCACATATTTCCCTATAGAGATAGACAGCTGGTCAAAATTTGTGCACAAATCTTTAGATTTGCATACTATATGCTTATTTAAAGCTATATACAAATTTTTGATTCTTTGAACCACCATATTGTTATATTTGACAAGTAATATACATACCGTCGTCTTAACCACGCTTTCACTTAATCTTATAGAAAAATGTATACATGTGTGCGTAAATCGTTTCGCATTGGAGTGCGTGTGATTTTGTTTTATTAATTTAATACACTTATAATGCATATAAAAATGTTAGCATTTGCACACTCGTCTTTTTTATATTACAAGGGGCAAACGAGCAGGCAGGTTCATCACCTGAGTAATTACCGACGCCCATGGACATCTGCCCCACCAGAAGATGATAAACACAATAAGGTTATTTAGGGGCCATCCATACATTACGTCACTCGTTAGAGGGGGTGGGATCACCAAGATTTGATATTGTGTGCGACTGACAAAGGGTAGGGTGTTATTTGAAGTAACAAATGAAACTGCTGTTTTGTTTAAGTTTTTTCAATAAATGCCTAAAAATGAAAAATATGTTGCGTCACTCAAAGAGGGAGAGGATTTACACATGATCATCAATGTCAGCCCTTGATAACCCACTGCTGGGCATAGGCCTCTCTTTAATCACAGGCATTAAGTTGTCTACCTTAGGAACAGACGGCCGTGTGTCATATAGTCCTGTATATATTTATTTATATTTATCATATGGAAAGAAGATAGGGATCCCTTTGTCCTGCAGTAGAAGGCGTCATCATTTTGGCATAACAATCCAGAATAAAATACTAGGACAACCAACCCTACGTAGTTGGCGCCAGCTGCTCTAACTGATCAGTGCCACCAGGGAAGCAATGTAAAGACTAGTGGTTGAGACGTAATTTAATCTGGATGACCATGTTGTACTAATATCACTCAGTGACATTAACTGGAGGCAACTGTTTTACGTGCCTCGCAAAATACGGAGGAGGTTGGATATTTTAAAAAACAATGTTAGAATTGATCACCACTCGGCAGTTTAGGCAAAGGTAAAGTTTGTGACTTACTATTTCCGGGTTCTACTGATCCGATTTTGAAAATTTATTTACTATTATGCCAGCGCCAGACATAGCTTCATTTGAATGGTCATTTCAATGATCACGTAATGTGGCCGGCGACTTTGTGTAGCTGCGCAAAGATATCTTAGTATCATTTTGTATATAACGGCATGACTGATACGTTGAAGAGAAATTATTTAATTGGCGAATAGAAAGATATGTTGACTTTGAAATTTAGTATGTAACATTTTGAAAATATTACAAAATAATATTCGTGTTCACTAGAAGGACTAGGCTAAGCTATTGTCGTAATAGTATTTTTTGCAATTCCCTTGCTATATCCAAGTACGGATTATATTATGCATGTACACAGCTTAGACTCGTTTTTTTTTAATGATATGTGAGGTTTCAAACTGTACATTTAATGCTATTTCGTCAAGAATTAAGAAAAGGGGATGGCATCAACTCGTTTTTGCTTGTTGGTGAGTACGATACTGACTTTAGCTAGAAAATCAAGTTCTAGCAGTACGAATGATTTATGAAATGGACCTTCGGGTTTGCTCTTCAAGCTAGGTTGATTTATTTTAAATATATCGGAATTTATGAATACTTTTAGACTTCGTGTAGATTATATCGGCCGACCGACATAATATATAGCCATTATTCATATTCTTACTGGAAGTCTTGTAAAGGTGAGTGCTAGTGTTCACTACAAAGAGCGCGCTCTTAAACCTAGACCTGGGTCACAAGTCTCGGGCATTGCTATGGTGCCTTCCTCTGCAACGCGATGGACCCGGCACCCGCACGGTGAATCCATGGAATACTAAGAAATTAAATAATGACATTACATTATTGTATACAAGAATATATTAAAAAGTATTTGTTATATTTCAATTTGTCTCCGTCAACGATGGGGTTCCTTTTAAGTTTAATCTGCAATTGATGATGCCTGCTACTGTTTATTACAGTCCATTTTAATGTCTAAATTGTAGTCCCTACTAACAAGAATGGCCAGCGACCTCCCTCTTCGTGGCTCCACTGAAATAATTTTTCAAATCGGACCAGTAGTTCCCGAGATTATCGTGTTAAAGTGAAGAAAAGAGATAAAAATTCTTCAGCGTTATACATAAATTAGTATAGATAACCTTTTTCTTAAATCGCTCTGTTTATTGATGAAAACCTCATTAAAATCTGTTGCGTAGTTTAAAAGTTCTAAGTGTACAAGAACGGTATAACACAGGCATTAAGTTGTCTACCATAGGAACAGACGTCCGTGTGTCATATAGTCCTGTATATATTTATTTATTTTTTTTCTAGAAAAGAGTACGTTATTTGCCCTAATAGGCAACTGACAAGTAATAATATTTAAATCAAGATCTACGCGGGTGCCCTTGAATGCTTGAGGAGATAATATCTATAATTTTATGTATATAAAATATATTGTATTTACGGACACATCCATAATATCCCTTCCAAGTTCGGTTATTCACCTATGTAGGTTACGCGGCAGTAGCCCTCAGTGGGATCAGCAATAGATACAACAATATGTTGTACTCATTGCTGCCTAAAGTTTATTCTTAGTTGGAGAGAAACAAGAATTTTAGGTACCTTAAATATTCCTAGTATTGTTTATGAAAATTACTCAAGTTTCTGTCTATAATTTAAGTTTCATTAAAGGTAGTGCCACTCTTGGAGTATTTTTTATCTAGAGCCGAAATGGTTTGGCGTGTTCGGGTACCAGTGCCTCTTTCTGACATAAGATCGGCGTGAAGGCACGCTTCATATCCAAAAACCTCTCATAAGTTTGTGGGGATATGAATATTCCTCAATATGCGATTATATAAAACAAAACAACACAGCTATTAACAAAAGTGACTTCTCTCCGTGCAACTCATTAGCAAACGACAAGAATAATGCGCTCAAGGTAAATACGGCCGTCACAGTGGGAAGAGAGAAACGCCTGTAACTAGTTACCCTTTAATAGGCTGACCTTCTACTTTGGTAACATGATTATAAATATTGTCTAAAGATTTCAATCAGCCTTGATATGTTATTGACTCTGAGAGTGAGGAAGGACGGATGAGGATTTTTGTAAAAATTATTGAATATCCACACAGATTATCGTAGTAAAATATCCAAAGACACAAAAAAAGTTGTTATGGACATATTCTTTTAACTGGTATTTTGAATTGTTGACAATTGAATAAACATCTGAATTTATACCTTTCGTTATGATGATTTTATTTCAATTACAAATTATTATGTTAAGAGTCTACCCGTTAGGCCCTTGTCTTATAAATATAATTTATTAGATTATCTCATAATGTACAAAGCATTTAACCGATCAGCAAACAATTAATTAACGAAGACGTTTCCATCGCGTTCAGTGACATTCAATTAATCTCAGGAAATGTTATTAGGAGAAAGGATCAACATAAATTTTGTATCAGAATGTCCGACGATCCTCTACAGGCGTAAATTAGACCGGCCTTTAAGGGCTTTGAAAGTGATGTAACACAACACATACATAGTATATCGACTAAATTTTTAAATCCGACTGGACATATTAAGCACCATTAAAGAATAAGAAAACATATTTTCTTTAAATTTGGTAAATACATATACTCACTTTATAAACAATTAAATTCTCTACGATGGCATATTACCAAGATTGCTTTTTATTACTGTAATTGCTGAAATTTTGTGATAATTCCTTTTTTTTTTTGTACTGTATTCCCCTCTTTAACTCGGTAGGTTTATCCCACCTTCAAGGAAAACGCGTTGTAGAATTATTCTCCAACAACGAGCTTGTACGGCGCCAAATACGCATATATAATATTATATATATTCTAGTATTATATATTATAGAATAATATTAATGCGTTATAAGAGCACCGCGTTATAGGGGGATTACTGTATTCTTTCCTACCCGTCGTTGGTATTGTAGATACAATTATTTTTTTTATGATGAGACATCCTTTTTCCTACTTTTAAAACCAAAGTCATATTTTATTTAGAAATAAAACAAAAATAAAGACTATCGATGTTACTGACCCGAGGGTGCAGTTGGCAGTGACCCTGCCTTCCGCTCCTGGCGTTGTGGGTTCTTTTCCCGCTTCGAGTCTGGATGTATATGTATATAAGTATGTATTTATATATTAAAAAATACTTGTGATTAGTCGACTGTTACTCATAAAAGAGGTATTATGCGAGAGGTTGCTTACCTCAGGAACAGACGACCATGTGTTGTTAGTCCTAATTTATTTTTTATTTATCGATATAATTGACTGTATCGACTCACTGTCTTACGGAACTAGTGTTGCAACATGTATTATGTAAGTGCCGAACCGATTCGGGTCTACCGTTTGGTTTGCGGCACGACTTATAGACCGCTATTACTTTTTGGTTTTATTGTCAAAATTGGATTTCATTGCGGCACAACATTCTAAATATAGACCAGTTTCAGGGCACAACACGAGAAATGAAACCAGTTTTATGGTTATGGCTCGCAATAATCCTTCCGCATTTACGGCACTCAAATTAGAAGGCAGTTATTTATCGAAAACCGATTGAAAGCACAATTTGCAACTTACCTTTTTATGCGAACTCTTTCTTTATTCGAGTTGTAACTCAGTATTGTTATGGCCAATAGTTACGATAAACTATTAAAGATTAAATAAATAATATGGTCTAAAATTAACAATGAGATGATACTTTTTATAATGCCGGAACCAGACATAGCACAAAGTGTTTGTACATTTTTGTCCTTGAAGACTACAAAGTTGTACAAAACTTTGCGCAGCTACACAAAGTACCCGGCCACACTGTATGATCATTGAAATGATCACTCAAATTAAGCTATATCTGGCTCCGGCATCATGAAGAGAAAAAGTAACCAATATATACATTAATACGTGAAGTGGAATCTTTCGGTAACATTTTACGAAAATTGCGCGGATGGAGGAGTAAATTAGCGCAATTATAGTTTATATAGTGCGAATGCTAATATTTTATACAATATGTATTTTAAATACATAAAATTATTAAAATATAACCACACGCACACTAAAGCCAAACGATTTGCACACGTGTGCATTTAATTACGGAATAATGACAACCACCATAAAATAAAAATGTATATTGTTAATTAAGACATTTAATGAATCAAATTGTCAATTGTCGTTATATTATCAATAAAAAAATTGTACATAGCCGTAAATAAGCATATGGTACGCAAATCAAAAGATTTCTGGCCGAATTATTTCGACAGGATATCACTAGTTCTATTTATTTGATAGAAAAGATTTGAATTATGCAAAACCTGTCACAAACGCAACCCTTTTCTCCGTCCGGATAAATCCTGCACTTTTAAAAAGACTTGCACTGCGGAGTGGTGTACTTGTGAAGAGTGCACTTTAAAAATGCTATTTCTATTGTGTCAATCGTTTGAAATGCACGTTAAAAGGGACTAGAGCGAATACTATGTCAAAATCTAGACGGTATGCGCAAATATATATCTTTACACTGCTATCTGTATACGACTTCACAAAAAAAATATATATACAAAACTAAGAAAAACACTAATACATGTCGGTTTGGTTTGCTTTGTTGGGTTCAGTTGGTTATATTTAATATATTTTTAATTTGCATTTTTGCGTTACAGCATAAGGGTTATTACATCCTTTAAAGGGGGTGTACAGTATAACTAAAATGTAACATTGTGAGCCAACAGGTATGGGCGGAGGGAAAAGCTTTGTGACGTCCTTAGTCAAAATTAAAAACATCGAAACGAAATGAAAATGAAAAAAGGTGATGTCAGTTCAAGGGAAGGGAGGGCGTTTTTCGAAAATGTGCCAAGCTGTGCCAAGGACGGAGGGTAGTCAAAAATTCGTGTGATATGATTTAAGGATGACCTCATAGCATCCTAGCTGTAACAACGGAAGTCTACCGACCACCATTATAAAATTTCTAAGGCTTCTCGCTTTATTTTTTATTTTTTTTATGTTACAAGGGGGCAAACGAGCAGGCAGCAGGCACCGAAGTGCCTACCGGCGCCCATGGACCGTTGAGGCTGTACGAGCTGAATCGAGATTCGGAATTGACTGTTCATGGTAAGTTATAGTTTTTTTAAATAAAGACCGCAGAAACCACACAAAAAAAATGTAATTATAAGTCTGTGAGTTTCAAAATAAACTCACTTCTGAATTTCGTCGTAGGCGGTTCAGTAAATAAAAAATAAAAAAGGTAAGCCTGGTGTGATTCGTCAACGTTATAGGGCGTTTACGGAAATATTTTGTTTTTTAGGGTTCCCTAGTCCTACGAGTTTCGCTCTGTCCGGTGTGTAATTCGGTATCGTTTAATTATAATTAACGAAAAACTAAATTTCAGCTGGATGCCCTAGCGGAATATTACTGTACTACAAAAGGAGTTGTATTGAGCGTCTTCTAACAGATGGCGTTGATCACCAAAATATTAATATAATAAATTTATTTACAATTCATTACTTTTCCGTTGTAAAATAGTTTATTTACTTCCGGCGCGGACGGTGACGGCCGTAAAGCGTAGTGTTTGCTGACCACGAATAGTTGGCGTATATTGATCCTTCCAATTTGTTCCGCGCTCTCGCTTTCACGCTCGGTTCAAGTGGAACGTGACAATGAGTCGTGCTTTTTCGTGAGTGCAGCCGTCGTTCATCGTGAATAAACCGTTACGACGTCAAAAAGCTATTGTACTAGTAAAAAATAACAAGAGATACGAATTTATAATCATTTCATGAATTCGTCGTGCGGGTACCGGGTCCATCGTGTTGCAGACGAAGGAACCATAGCAGTGCCCGGGACTTGTGACCCAGGTGTAGGTTTAGGAGCGCGCTCTTTATAGTGGCTTTTAATTTAAGCTTAGTAGGAGGGGAAAAGGTAATATTAGACATACCTAAAAAGTATTCCTAATATTCTTTTAACAAAAAAAAAAATCTTTTACATAAACAAACTTTGTGATGTCTTTATGTTGTAGATCTTTAAATAAATTTAGAAAAAAAAACAAAAAAAATGTTACTCGTGTCACAATGTTAGTTACCGTACTCCTCTGAAACGGCTTGACCTATTTGTATGAAATTTTATATGGATACTCAGTAGGTCTAAGAATCGGCTACTCTGATATATATAAAAATGAATCGCAAAATGTGTTGGTAAGCGCATAATTCAAAAACGCCTGGACCAATTTTAGAAATTCTATTTTTTAATGTTCGTTAAGTCCAAGGCTGGTTTTTACGGCGAGAAAAAATCGAATAATTGCCGGGAAAACTTTTCGAGGAGGTCGTGGCCTAATCAGTGGTCGGCATTTGAGTCGATCGCTAAGTTAAGTTGCTCTGGTTACGACCGGGTGATAGATGGGTGACCCATTCTAGCACTGGTTTATATTTGATATCCTCGTCGTCATTCGTATCTTGTCAAGACAGTGATTTTGGTGCTCCACCAGAAGGGGGGGATGGTATAAGGGTCCTGATAGCCTCCTTAACAGAATAGTGAATTTAATTGTCGTTCTGTAACAATAACTGTATTCTTTGACCTTTGATGTACAAACTTTAGTTTTTATAGAATTATTTTTAATCAACAGACTTAACCTTAGTTGAAGAGCTTTAAAAATAATGTAGGTTGTAAACTTGTACCCAACAAATATTTGTAACAGATCTTGTAATTATAAAAAATTAAAAAACTAATATAAAAATAAAAAATATTTTATTCGGTAGCGTGCAACGAAACAAAAACAAAAAATCTTTGATATGACATATAAACTAGAAAGTTATACAAGCTATAGAAAAGGCATGAATATATATGAATATTGCATGATATAAAAAAAACTATCAGCATTGGCACACCTTTCTCTATGTAAACTGCAATTGTGCCAAATTACATACTCCTCCGTCCGCGCAGTTTTCATAAAATGGTACCGAAAATTTTCGCTTCACATATTCAAGACAACTTAATGCCTGTGTTATAGGTAACAGCCGCCTGTTATACACAAACATTTTTTTTTTGGAAGTATATAAATACATACATATGGATAATACACCCAGATTCGACATGGGAATCGAACACACGACCCCCGGAGCACAAGGCAGGGTCACTGCCCACTGCGCCAACGGGCCAGCCAAAATACCGTAGGTCTGGCTGTTCAGGTGTTCTTACTTTATAACGTTGTATGAATAATTTGTAGGTATTGTTCAACTGATAAACAAGTCGAACGCGACCAGAGGGCTCGCAGATGCGTTGCCGGCCTTTGAGAAATGAGTATGTTCTTTTCTTGAAGGTCCCTAAGTCGTATCTGTTCGGAAATATCGAAGTTGGCAACTGATTCCACAGATAAAATGTACGAGGCAAAAAGTGTCTAGAAAAGCTCACAGTTGTGAACTTTAGGACATTTTGACGGGATGTCCTATGGTGAAATTATTTCTAATGTGACCTTCGCGCTTTCAGCAATTTAAACTTTAAGGGAAAAGGGAACGGGAATGGAAACGGAACTAAATGTTTAAATACTAATAAAACAACTTTTAGTGTAAAGCCATTTACACATTGCGACTTTTCGCATCGGTATAATCATAATAAGATAAATAGGAAAGCGTTGGCGGATAAATAGGCAAGGTTTCGGAGTAGTGGGAGTTTGCACATGTACTTGTTAACAGCAAGTCCATAAAGCGACACACGAGGACACCACGTCTTGTCTGGACACGTCGTTGCATATGACTGTGAAGGAAGAAATAATTATTTTATTTTAGGACAAGAAATATTGTTTACAAAGGCATACTGTATTTTTCATATTAAGAAATGGCATTTTTGAGGAATGGAGATAATGTGAGAAGGGGAAAAGCTAGGGGTCGGATATTTGAAAAACCAGTGTTTATAATTGTTCACCCATCTATCGCCCGGTCGCGGTGAGAACTGCTTAATCTAACAATCGACTTAAATGCCGGCTCACTTCACTTCACACTCCACTCAAAATTAAGCTACGACCTGTTCCTCTAACCTACTTCCTCCAACTCTACTCATACACATTTAAGAGCATAAAATACACCGTCTAATATGTGCGGTGTGAACAAGTCGTCCGAAATTAACTACTTCTAAATACACAGAACATCTTATTTCTTTGTTTCTTGTTTATTATAAATGTTTAATAAAACACTTTTTAACTTACTCGGGTTAGTTTTATTTCAGAGTACTTAAAAGCGAACGAGCCATTACAATATGAAATTTCCAAGGTATAATGCCGCAATGACGTAAATGTTAAGTTATTAGACGTCACGCTTTGTCCGATTTTGATGCCAACGAACTTTTGGATCGATGTAGCTTTTTAGCGGTGGTAGCTTTTTCGTCAATACCTACAAACACTAAACAAAGTTTTTATTATACGCACGCCAACTAGCAAAACGTTGAATAAAGTCTTAAATTCAAGGGTTAGAAATAAGCTTGTTCCGACATTTCTTTTATTTAATATATATGTATACTAATTTATACAGTTGAAGAATTTATTTGTTTGCTTGAACGCACTAATCTCAGGAATTACGGGTGCGATTTGAAAAATTCTTTCAGTGCCAGATAGCCCATTTATCGAGGAAGGCTACATGTTATATATCATCACGCTAAACTTTAAGTCTTTTTTTTCACCTAATTTTACGCGGACGAAGTTGCGAGAACAGCTAGAAGACTAAGATGTTGTAAATGAAAGAGAAAAAAATATTATCAATAATGCCTAATATACAGGTTTCACTCTAAAAGTGCACGCCCCTCCTTTAATTAATCGCAACGTTTGCTTGTGTGTGTTAATTGCAACGCTTGCTGTTTTTTACATGATATAGTAGCGGAACTAATTGTTGGCTGAATTAAAAAGGCGTCCAATGGCAAGAAAACATACAGATATACCAACACTAGGATAAACACAGGATTAATATTTTAGATGTTTCAGTCTAAAAATGCAAGCCCCTTCTCTAATAAATCACATCGCTAACTTGTCCGTGTGAAGAGTTTTTATTGTAAACTCAAAACTCAACCATGCACTGTAAATTATATTGCTGAGCGATTATCTGATGCGACTATCTGCTATTTTGCATGTAAAGATGAATTATTTGGAGAGGCGTGCATTTTAAGACCGTACGCACTGTGCTGTTTTATGTGAGTTAACTAATTATGCAACTCGTTTCTTGAGGCTGTCTAGCCTTAGACCTTTAGTTCTAAACAATGTTTGTACAGCCAGACACATTATGTAAATTGCAATCTAAAGTTATACAATCAAGTGATTTACTAATAAGTCATACATTTACGTCTGTGTGACGACCATAATATTCATTCGATTATTATCGATGTCAATCTCATTCCTACGTCATATCGATTATTCTGACGAAACGAAACAGCGATACGTAATATTATCAACCAAGGGCGTGTTAGACAGAGACGGATATAGTTTTCCTTATTGCGTCTTGGAATTGTAATAGCGATAGTTTCGCCACGGTGACCGTGGACGATATGTCAAAACTCGGTCTCACTACGCCGGCTGAATATTAAAGACGTGTGCCTTATGCGAATTGAATTTAAAAAATCAACATTTCAAACAATGGCGGTAAACCGCGATGGCGATTAGAATCGTATCAGTTCGAATAAAATGCTATTTGAAGGTCTTTATATGGTAAATGTGTACACATGATGGGTCACTAATGATTCCCATTTTATTTATTACATTCAGGTGTTCAATAACATACGTATATATATAATAATAAACTTTTTAATTTTCTTATTTTACTTTATTATTCATGATATTTTCCTTCTCTTATAGAGAAACCTCGCCTCCGTCGCCCATCGGCGACGAGAAGGAGTCCAAGATGAGCCCGATACAGTTCTCCGTGCCACTCGACAAAAATAGTTCTGTAAGTATAGTCTGTATTAAAAATTTTGATGTGAGCGTGTTGACACGCTAATCCATCACATGAAGCTGCAAATTTATGGTAGATATATTTCCCAAAAAAATGATATTCCCTCTTTTGGAAATATACTAGGTTAGGGAACGATGGGGCTAATATGTCCGTATAGGTAAAAAGCCCTTAAACATAAACAGAATAAAAATAAGTAAAGCCTCCGACAGTTTTAGTGTCTAAGTGAGTAATGAATTCGAAGAGTTTTGCGAACAAAGTCTAAAATTGTTAACATTAGAAGAGACTGAGAGGTCAATATTTTTTGCTATTTGTTCTGAAGTATAGCTAATCAAGTTTCAAACATATCGATATAGGTATAGCTTTTTGTGTTTGTTATTTCACAATAATTTTTAAATTGAATGAAATGGTCCGGACGTTCTCACGTTATTTTTTCTGGTTTGATTTTTTTATACAACTGATATGTGACGGATATTATTATGGACTACTTTATCTTTTGTGGCCAGTACTAGACTAGCATCTAGTCTCTTGGCCGACTTCCCTTTCACTGACGTGAATTTTTCTAGGTGTGATGTGCCGAGATAAACCGTTTGTACGGTTTAATGGTACATTATATATTAGTTACTCTATTAAATATTTCTTTTTTTAATACATATATAACAATAAAAAAAGGTATCTATATATTAATACCTAAAAAAAAGTTTCGATACAATTATACAAAAATTGCGTTGGTGGAAGAATATGCAAAGTGACACTATTATAGTTTATGAGGAGGTCGTGGCCTAATCAGGGGTCGGCATTTGAGTCAATCGCTATGTTAAGTTGCTCTTGCTGCGACCGGGTGATAGATGGGTGACCCATTCTAGCACTGGTTTATATTTGATATCCGTTTAATATAATATAATCCTCCTCATATAAATTATAAATTAAAACTCTATTCCTCGAGCCCTACAATGCACTGGGGAAATAACCCTGAGCCAAGGAGGAATTAGGGCGCTCACACCTCAAGCCATTTCAGAGTTTATGTGCTCTGCTGGTCTTGAGGATGAGCTATAAACTGAGGCAGTTACAACAAATCCTACTGGTCGCAGTAACGATAGAGTATTTTGGCCCGCCCTAATATATATATAGCCTATAGCCTTCCTCGATAAATGAACTATCTAACACACAAAAAAAAAATTTCAAATCGAACCAGTAGTTCCTGAGATAAGCGAGATCAAGCAAACTAACAAACTCTTCAGCTTCATTATTTATATTAGATATATATAGACTAGCGGACCCGGCAAACGATGTCCTGCCCGAACTTTGGGTTTCTTACTATTTACTACATTCTCTTATCCTATATTATCCCTGTCCCTGTCTCCGTTATTATTACAAATAATTTACTATGGTGCCAAAGTTTTTTTTAATTTTCAATTTTTTCGTGCAACATTCAAAATTTTTCTTTTATTAGAATTTTACTAGAAGCAATAACAAACACAACCAAAAAGTATTAGCGAAATCTGTCTAGTCGTTCACGCGTGGTGTCGCGATCAAAGGAAATTGAGATTCATTATACAGGTATTCATTCGGTAGTATTAAAAAGATATTAATTTTAACTATAGCTACAAATATTTGAACACTTGTTTGATTACTGCGTCGCGCGACACTTTGAATATGTGCTCTAAGTTTGTAAAAGCATTTGACTTCAGAAATATATTTCGTTCAAAGTAAATTATACCATATCTTTAATATAACAGTGGATTAAAAGCGGTGTGCGAGGTATTATGCATTCTTAATTTTGTTGGATAATGTTACGCAGAATAAGCGAGCAAACAAGTTGTTACAGCGAGTCTTAGAGAAAACCAATTTATTTAATACATGTTTCAGATGGTTATTTGCGACTGGTGTAAAGGCTCCCGGCCGTGGGTAGTCTTATCTTGTAATTGGAAAGTCAAGTATTTGTGCGAAAAGCCTTTTATTTCGCGGTATAATTTGTTTGTTATGTATACATTTCTTAAACTTTTGAAATGTACTATTTCGTAGAGCAATTATTGCCTAGTAAGTAGGGCGTTTTTTTTTTTAAATTAGGCTATAATTTCCCGCAGCTGGACATATGGCTACACCTTCTCAAAACAATCTTTTCTTTTACATCTTATCTTATATCTTATATACTAATAAATAAAGCTGTACAGTTTGTTTGTTTGCCTGAACTCCGAAATCTCAGGAATTACTGGTCCGATTTGAAAATTATTTCAGTGTTAAGTAGCCCATTTATCGAGGAAGCCTATAGGTTATATAACTAAAGCGAGAATTTTTCACCTAATTTTACGCGGACGAAGTTGCGGGTAACAACTAGTTCCTAACATTCTTAAAAAAAGAAAATATTAATACTTTTTGGAATACATAATGCTTCAACAGGGCATCTCACTATTTACAATCCTTTACCATTGAAGCAGCTCGGCTCCATTACGCAATACATCATTTATAAAAAGTTCTGAACTAACCTTATTTGCAATGACAATTGATACTTAAATCCATTCCCTCTAGTACATTTGCGCTACGTCAAATTGCAATAAATAAGTTCCAAACTCACTTTCAGGGCAGTTCTTACCAAAGAAGTGGCTGAATCGTAGAACTGAAGAAACTTCTTGAAAATATATTGCCGATTTTATAAATTGCGTCGTTATTTTTGAAGAAAGATGCATGCAATTTTTTTGTACTAACGAGTAAAGTAAATTTTCTGCAGCTTTACAAGTCTAATCATCAAAGATAATGTGCTTATAAGTTACTAGCGGACCCGGCAGACGTGACCCTGCCCGAACGTTGACTTGCTTTTTTTTGTATCAAATTATAGCGCCATCTATTGGTCGCTTGCGTCACCGAGCGCCGGCCGCCTACCCGCTCTGCTACCGTATTTTAAATCTCTCATAACTTCTAAAATATTCATTTTAATGATATGCTGTAAAGTGCAATTTTAATCTCTACAAATGTACAAAGTATCTGGCATATTAAATGGATAAGGATTAATACGGTATTATTTCAAATAACTTCGTAAATAGTTCTTTATTTTTTTGTAATATATAAAAGGTAAAAATGGTTCCTGTGGGTTATACTTAGAAGATAGATATAACAACATGCCATCGCGGACTGTATTCTAGATTATTTTAAGAGGTACCATTCCGTAATACTTTATTTTTTTCCTATCTCGTAAGGTTTAGCCAGCGCACGCCACGTAAGCGCGCATAAGTTTTTACGACATCTCGATACAAATCATTGAAATTCTTGGCTTTTATATTCTATAACATAAATGTGTTACCAAAATAAACCTTCTCCTTGAATCGTTCTGTTTATTGGTAAAAACTGCATTAAAATCTGTTGCGTAGTTTGAGCTCCAAGTGCCGCATACAGTTTGTAACCTCAGGGATGGACTCACGCCTACTAGAATAAACTAGTCATTAGTCTAATCTAACTAATCACTAGTCACCCCAAATGAAAATATTTGAACGTCTACACTTACGATCGAAAAACCCGAAAAATTTCTAATGCTTTTAAGCTTTAAATAAGCTGTTAAATCCCCAAAAATCTGTGACGCTTTTACAAGTGCTTTATAAAGCTTGTAAAGTCATGGATGAAGTCATACATCCTCGACTGTAGGACGCTCGACTTAGACACAAAGGCCACACTGGAGTGTCACATACTTTATTATTTGCGCTTTTGAAACGACCGACTCAAAACCGTCAAGGGACTCTTTGATGTTACCGTCGGCATGACTTTTTTTGGTATTTTTAAACGCTATTAACTTTTATTTTATTTTAATAAATTAAACGACATAAAGGCTGACTGTTCTACTTCATTTAGAGTTATATAAACCTTTGTTACCACACTCTAAAAATCATTTTTACAAAAAATAATTTTATGACCTGTTGGCGCAGTGGGTAGTGACCCTGCCTTCCGCTCCGGGGGTCGTGGGTTTGATTCCCGCCTCGAGTCTCGCTGTATTATCTATATCTATGTATTTACATGTCGTCAAAATGTGCCAAATAAATACATTAAATTATTAAAATAAAACCTCACGCACACTAATGCCAAATTATTTAGACAAACATGTATACATCTTACTATAATATTGTGTCAAAGCATATAGGTCAGGACTGTAAAATTATTAATTATCAAATATTACAATGACGATGTAGAAAAACCGAAATCTTGCATACTTATTTGACTCCTGGCTAAATTTCAGCCACCAGAAGATCTCTAGTATATCAATTAAGCTAAAAAATTATTTTCACAAGTATATAAACGAATTTTGATTTTATTTTAAACAAATTCAACCTAACACGGTAGTCATGGATACCCATTCAGTTATGAAATTATGTCTTCTGATAGCAGCAAATACCTAAGTACAATCTTATCTTCCGCCTGATTCTTTTATGGTGGGAGACACAGCCAATTACTGGTTGATGCCACAAAGGCGGATGAATTACGTATGCAAATCTCGGGAAAATCCTAAGTAATTGCATCCGTAGAACACAATGGCATTGTGAATTTTAAAATAGACGTAATTATTTAATCATTACGTGTTTCCTCGTGGGAGTAATCATTGCATCTTCAAATGATGCTTTGACGCTTCATTATTGTTTACTTTATTAGCTAGCTTGTTGTTTATGTATGTAAAAATAGCCATGCTACGATTAGACCATATATTAACAATTGCCATACCACTATTTGCTAGGAATTTCTTGCCTCACGCAAAATCTGTGTTACACCAGTAAACCATGTACATACTCGTTTATCAAAGCCTAACAAACGCATCACTTTTGGTAATATAATTACCTAACATTCACGGCATCTCTAATTAAAGATCTCTATCTATTTATGTTTCTAATTATATCTTTTCTTTTCTTTTTTGATTAATAGATAAGCCTAATTTGTGACCTTGTAAACTATTAAACAAG